>OX419596.1:2832750-2996358 GCA_948473455.1 Teleiodes luculella
TTGTTCCCAGTTGCGGTCCCTCTGGAAGACGATGGGCCAGTACCTGGGGTCGTTGACCCTGACTTCACGCAGCGTGTCCAGCTCGGGGATGATGCACGGAGCTCGCATCTCCGACACTGAACCCTCTAGGTCTATCACCTGTACATATTGTCAAAATTGTCACGTATTTGTATCATTTATATCACGCCTTACACGCTTTCCCCGCGCCTGCACCCGCCTACCAACATCCCATTTTCATGAATTTATGTACCTAGTTTTGAGCTATAAATAAATACCTGATTGTGTAAACCATAAACCTGTAGTTTCTGTCTGAACCCGAACCCCTAAGTCACGATTAGCCAAGTAATGTTCATGGACTGCGCTAGCCGGCACTCCATTACAGTACATTAAAACTATCATGGTCCAAGAAAATAAGGTCGAACCGTTAGACCACGTGACTGACACGAGCCTACGTCATTTTTCGCTGTTCATCCTTGTCTATTAACACGCATTCGACAAGGACGAACAGCGCAAGATGACGTAGATTTTTGTCAGTCACGTGGTCTAGTGGTTAGACCTTGTTTTCTTAGACCATGATAGTTTTAATGTACTGTGTCACCAGCTTACTGTACATTATTCATACATAACTATACACTAGAACCTCGGGAGAGGTGCCACGAGGTGCCTCAGAAACAGTGGTCGCTGAAAGTACCTACTAGCCGAGGCTAATAACTTTGGTCTGAGGTGAAGGATAATTAATAGGTCAATGGTGGAATCATTTTCGAGAATTTTTTGATAAATTTATCGTCATCGAAAGAAATTTACCACGGAGTAAAGGGGCAAGAGGAGAGGCCTTCTTACGTAAATTATACGACAGCGGGTGTCCCCAGTGGGAGGGGTGCGGGGAGAGATTGTTCTATGGCACAGTGACGCCATCTAGCAGTGAATAGCTGATCTAGCTTCTGAACATGTGCGTAAACAACTATCAAGATGTTCTTTTACTCGGTAATAGAGAGCGTGGCAGTCGCGCTACATTCTAGTAAAAATAATTTACAGGCAATGAAATAAGACAAAACCAGACCTTACCTGTTGACATCATCTGTTGAACTTTTGCAATTTAAAAAACAACATCGCATCTTTCTTGCACTAATTTCATAGATAAGTATTTTTTTATCGGATACGTCGGATAAATGGCTTTTTTTAAATTGATCTATGCTTGTGCCGAAAATGTACGACCAATCAAGCTTCACCGGACTTGCGGGGGAGTGGAAGACTCTACCCCAAAATCGGATAAGTGGCGTGTACGAGACAAACTGACTTATAATTGACAAAAGCGGCAGCTAGTGGTGAAAAGTAGAACCCGACGCTAGTCGCCTGCGGATACACGGCGACTATCGTTATGCAATTTTCTCTTCCCTCTCTACTTCGTGAAATTGACAAAGAAAGTTTACAATACCTGTATATGAGCGTAACAGAGCTTCCCAGTGTCCAAATCTCTCGGCAAAATGAGCCTGGGCTCGACAGCTAGCACGTACAGATGCCTGAATGCTTGGAGGTGGTACCTGGAACGATTTAAATCACCCTTAAGTGTTTTAAAATGTATAGGACTATGTTTGGAGTTTCCTTGCGCGGGTAAATAAGGATTTATGAGATCCGCAGGCAAACTAGTTTTTTTTATTGACCTACGCTTGTGTCGCTGCCACATCATTCTCATCGCATTTACCATTTCTTTTTCGTCTAAATTTGAATATTTAATTTTGAAATTAATATGACGATAAGTAATTTTCATCTCAAAATTCAAAATTAATAAACTCTGTATGCACTTATGTGAATAAACCAGTGTAAGAATGTGCTAGTGAAAATTGCAGTTTCATTATTAGTTCCACTCAAGCAGAAGATCCTAGCTCCTCGACGTATATCTCATCTTTAATCAAGTTAGCACCCGCAGGCTTGCCCAGGATCTGACGAGACGCGGGTGTGACAAGGTACAGCCACAGACTAACAACAGTAAGTTATCTCCATACCAACTGGCCGCATCGGTTTGAATGTAAGAGCGCCGTGTAGGCACGCGCCGTCACGCACACGCTTGCATTGAGCCCATACTGCTCCCCCCCTTATTCCCCCTTATTTTATGCTAGTGTGTGCGTGACAGCGCGTGCCTACACGGCGCGCGGCGTAAACGCACACATTCAAACCGACAGCGCAGCGGCACGTTAGTAATACTAGGGTTATACGCTCAGTCTAGCGTCAGTTCAGTCCATCAGTCTAGACTGGATTGATGCCAGAATGATGGATGAAAAACGCGGTACTAATATAACCATCAGTCCCTCAGTCAACCAGTTTGATGATAATTCTCTCGTTATTCTGAGCAGACTGATGGACTGAACTGACACCAGACTGAGCGTGTAACCCTTGTCCATGAAGATAACTTACTGGTTTTACTGTGGTACAGCCCCAGCTCACAGTGTTGTACACTCATATACCTGTTGTCCTCGCTGTGCGTGGGGAACTTGGGGAAGAATGCGGCCAGCAGCGCGGCGATGGCGGTGGGCGCCGTGCTCAGCGTGGCGCGACCCCCGCCCAGCAGCAGCAGCCCCAGCGAGCAGTGTTGTACACTCATATACCTGTTGTCCTCGCTGTGCGTGGGGAACTTGGGGAAGAATGCGGCCAGCAGCGCGGCGATGGCGGTGGGCGCCGTGCTCAGCGTGGCGCGACCCCCGCCCAGCAGCAGCAGCCCCAGCGAGCAGTGTACCGCCATCTTAACACAACATTATCTCTAAATGTATGTTACAATTTATAGTAAGCTACCTTATGACTTTAAAACACTGTCGATTTATCGTTTCAAAAGTGCACTATTTAAAAAGGTTAAATGAGAATAATTTTTTTATAATTTATATGAATATTTTAGTTGCATGTGACATTGGGGTCAATAGGGAATATGCACGTGACTTCAAAATGAAATTTTTGAAAAATATATATGAATTCCATCGTCGTGTCGTCGGCCGATCACTACGCGCGTATATATTTTATCAGCTGTCTGACACTCATACGAGTAGTAAAGTCTGCCTAGCTTGAGGTCAGCTGGATACACGACCGATGACGCTGAATGTTTACAGAGCTCCGCAAAGTTTAGGCACACCCGAACCCGACCCGCCCCGCCCACAGGCCACTTCCTCTAGTGTTATACCAAGGGGGTTTCACTCGGAAGAATAGGTATGACCGGGCGAAATATCGATGAAAGGCAGGGCTACATCAGTTCGCATTGAGCGAATGGTATTGATGAGAATGAAAGAATTAACCAATAAACTAACTCAGTTGTTATTGTTTGTTTATAAGTAGGAACTTACTTATTACTGGTTTCGATGGCTATTATTCTTATAGTACAGTCAAGAGCACGCACGCTGACCATTCCGGAATTTGCACCGTTGTTGTTCTAATGTTCGTTAAGTACTTAAATACTAACGAAAAGAGACGCGATGCGCGTGTTCAGCTTGACCTGCTATTGGCGGTACTTGCAAACCTACAGTAACATTACGACGTATTTTCATAAACTAAAGTACCTACCTACCGACGAGTAAATATAGATTATGCAAACATTGTATATTAACACTATTACTTAGTAAATAGAAGTAGCATTGGTTTATTTGAATCATCATTTTTTCGAGCAAAAGGTAGGTACCCTATAGGTTAATAAATCATATGTTTTATTTTCTCAAAGACGACAGCCCTAAAGGTTTTAGTAGAATGGCGCAATACGCGAGAGAAAGAGATGCAGCAACTTCGTCTTTTCGCCTAGCACCGTGCGCTCTGAATTGCACTTTATTATAACGGAGCTACGGTTGCAATTTATTTGAATTATGTCGCCTAGTGGAGCTTCTGTAGGGACTACTATTTGGTATTCTGTGGTTACACTCCGTGATCTCACCTGTCCCCCGTGCGTGAGTGCATTGGTCCCGACGCGCGCCCGCAGCCGCCGGCAAACACGCAACACCTCTATGTCGCCGCGACCGCTCATTATCTGACCAAACGAAACATTTATTTCACGTAAATTAGTACATCGACACAACCTATGGTTTGTTTCATATTAATCCGGACAAAAGGTCAATGGGCTCAATTCCGGCGTGGCCGCTAAAATATCTAAATTTAAGTTGTTGGTCTCTTTCATTCATATGGGAACCGAAAAGGTTGGGAGAAGAATGAACCTAATTTTGAATGAATGATGAGTTTGTCTATGTACCGTTGTAATATTTATGTGTTCTCTTGTGGTGTCAATAAAGAATATTTGTATTTGTATTGTAGTGATATTTAAAATAAGCAGCGCAGTATGTTTTTAAATGCCCACTAAATTAGTGCGAACTACGCGTAAAATGGATGTTTGACGTCTCTAAAAAGTTGACAATCACCTATCCCTTTTCGTTCTTAAGAACGTGAAAGGGACATAATATGTTTTTTTTAATTTAGACATATGGTTTTAAAATTTAAGTTAGAGCGTAATAATGTAGAATCAGGCCCATTGACGCTTGCATACAAAGCGCATATTTTTTTTAACTATAGGAAATTATCGCAAAATGCGTAATTTGGCATACCGTAGTAGAAAGCGGGGTGAGCGTGTGACCTTGCCAGACATCTTGGCGTTACTCAAGAAAAGAAAGAGGTCTGTGAACTTTTGTCCGGATTTATATGCAACAGATCATAGTCATTTTAACGTTTGAAGGTGCGTCCTCACTACGAGCATTTGCGTTGACGTCGAATATTCGGGCGGTATAGACGCTACGAACAACGTGCTGTCAAATTTCATACATAGTTTTGGTCAGTGCAAAGTGAATGTTTGGTTCGCTGAGTAGCATTTGTTGCTCGCAAAAATGCTCCCATTGAGGACAGTCCTATATGTCAAAATTATGTATCTTGGTGTACCATTAGCACTATTAGTTACATTCGTGCGACATCAGAAGTGGGATCGCTACTAACTGAATATCGTACTACATGGCAGCTATTTAAAAAATCAAGGAACATTATAATTTAAGATACCTAATTAATATCATTATAACCCGCACGAAAAGATAGGATATCAATTACAAAACTTAGTAATTAAAAAGGACAGCAATACATACGCGTATAGCTCCATCTCTATCACTCACCATTCCTGTAGCAATAAGACACACACACAGACACGCCTCTAGTGTGGACCGGCCCGCGAGTTCACACACGCTCTTGTTAGAGAGGGACAGCAATAGTCGCACGTAGTGTAGCGTTGTCTCTTTCGCGTCTTCGCAGCCGGAGCCGGCGAAGCGAAGGCCTAGAGCGAAACAAGCGCCGGCCACTATATTGCAGTATGCTTGGCTGTAGAAAAAAAACATTTCGGTTACAATAATGAAAATTGTACGTATCTTTTTCTCGTAAATTCCTTACCTTTTTAATGTATAGTTCAGATTCAGAGTGCATAGAGCGTTTTTGACGTGATAACGTCTTATAAATTGGTTTGCCGGGTGACACTTCAAGAAACTGCGTTACGCTCCGCTCACGTTATGCGCTCACAATGAGAGCGAGTGAGAGGCACGCGTCCACCTAAACAAGCACTCGGGCGGGCATGGTTAGCCCGCCTAAGAGCGAGAGAGACAGACATAAAAAGTGAAAGGCACACATTAAAATTATTTTACCACTCAAAGTCGTTGTCACGTAAAACTTTCGCCCGTATACCGACTTTACAGGCAACCAATTTTTTTAACCAAAATAGGATATCTACAGCGTAAACGCAATTTTGTAGGTACGAGTACGAGGTAGGTTAACCTCGAAACCCATACGATAAGCAAGCAAACTCAATGGGCCCGATTCTATATATTTCGCTCTAACTTAAATTTAAGAACCATTCTTAAGAACGAAAAGGGACGGGTGATTGCCAACCTACATTTAGACACGTCAAACATCGATTTTACGCGTAATTTTGCAGGAATCTAAAAACATCCCGACTAAATTAAGCTGAATTTGACAGCTGCGCTGCTTATTTTAAATATCATTCATTCATCTCCCCATCCTTTTCGATTCCCATAAGAATGAAAGAGACCAACAATTTAAATTTAGAGATTTTAGCGGCCACGGCAATATTTATTCCATGATACAATTTCACAGTTTAAAACTAGTACTGTATTTGACAAATATTGAGCGGTAAACAAAGGAAGTATATTTTTTACAACTTACTTCATGGCTTCATAGTCGATATTTTCCTCAGTGGGTTTGACGAAGCAATACGGTTTGATGGTGTCTGGCACCTGACTCTCCACCCACTCTTCAGAAGGATCTATACTGTCCCACAGCACTAGGCCTGAAATTAAATCATTTATCGGTTACTTTAACTGCATGCAATTCACCGCTAGGATAAGACTGTTTAAATGGTTACACTTTTTCTTTTTTTTAATACGGATATTTTTGTGAAATAAATAACAATTTAGCATTCAAAATTAGACCATTTTATAAAGTCGTCAAAACTCTACTAAATTGAATTGGTTTGACACAATAAAATAAATAGCACTTGCCAATTTAACTATCTAAAATAACAAAAATAATGGTTGGCTGGAAGAAATCGCTTAGGGCGATAAGGCCACCACTTGCCTTCTCCCCTTCGAATATTGTACTATACTTGTTCCTGTTTCGTGCAATAAAGTATTTTTTTTATTTAATTTGTTTTTGAAATACCTAACTACAGCTAAGTAATTTTAGTTTTAGCTTAATTAGACGATGGGCGTGTAGATTTCAGTCCAACATTAACCTTAAATGGTTAAAAACGCGGTAATTGTAATAGGCTTGTGTCCAGGGTCAAAATAATTACATTCTATTTAGTCCGTATTTTAGATTATAAAAATTTTAGATTACAAAATGTAGCACGGTGTGACGTCACACGTTACTTTAATGGGCTATATCTTTGTTATTTTTTGTTTAATCGAAAAAAGAAAAAATACGTGTCTAATATTTTTGAATAATCTAAAAGACGGACTAATTACATTTTTTAAGGACACAAGCCTATTGTGACGGTTAGATTATTATACACAAATAAGATTTTCTTTTATATTTCCCCTGTGCAACAGAGTTCATGTTAATCTTAATCCAGTGTACAAACCTCTAGCAATGATCCTGAGCATCAGTAAGTCCGGCCTGACGTAATCGAGCAGGTAATGCGTGGAGGGTGGTTCGAGCCAGCCCGCCAGCGCCGCGTTGTTAGACTGCATGTAGATGAGCCCTAGCGCCACGGTGGCCCCCGGTGACGTCACGTCTAGGTTCACACAGCCCCCTTCGCGGACGCCGTACGAGTTTTGCTTGTACTTGTCTTTATGCGAGCCTGTGGGGGATAGAATAGGGATTTACAGTCTGCACGTGCGTGTGTGCATGTGTTGCCGTGGTTGTGTCACAGACATATAAAGGGAAGCAGACCAAACATTACATACTTAGAACGCGTGGCAACTTTTCACTCGTAGCTTATTTTTGGATTGCCAAATTAATATATTTATAAACAGTTATTGCGGGTGTTTGAATACTGAAGTACTTTTTCGAATTCATAAGTATAGTACTTTACTATTTTTTTCCAAATATTACAAATTATGTTAAAGAAAAACAACATAAACTTATGTAGCTTAATAAGCTTTGTATTATACAATAATTTTCAGTCTGCTTCCCTTTATATGTCTGTGGGTTGTGTGTGTGTGCGTGTGCGTGTGTTACCGTGGTTGTGTGTGTGCGTGTGTGCATACGGTAACACCCACCCGACGTTACCGTGGTTGTGTGTGTGCATGTGTTACCGTGGTTGTGTGTGTGCATGTGTTACCGTGGTTGTGTGTGTGCATGTGTTACCGTGGTTGTGTGTGTGCATGTGTTACCGTGGTTGTGTGTGTGCATGTGTTACCGTGGTTGTGTGTGTGCATGTGTTACCGTGGTTGTGTGTGTGCATGTGTTACCGTGGTTGTGTGTGTGCATGTGTTACCGTGGTTGTGTCCGTGCGTGTGCGCGGGCGGCGCCCCCCCCAGCATGTATGTGCGCAGGCGCGGCGCGAGGCGCGTGTCGGCGGAGCGGTGCGCGCGCACCATGACCATGCCCAGCGCCAGCCCCGCGGCCAGGGCGTAGCCCTCGCGCTCCACGCAGCTCTCTAGCTCCAGACCGGGGGGCTTGCCTGCGACGGAACAATTGACTATACAGGAAATTGAGCGCAATTCGATCAACTAATTTGTTAGTATTTTTTTTTTTTGTAAATATGAGATTTCATAGTTTTCTCTTATTTAATTTACCAAGTTTATTAGAGAGATTTCATCCTTATAAATAAACTTAAAGATCGGTGCGATAAAAGTACAGGGTGTAATTCTTACAGATTTTTATTCAGTTCCATTCTTGGGTGTAGCAAGCGAATTATTGAAAATCTTTGAATGCATTTTTCCATCTTTTCAATAATAAAGGAATGTTTTCTTTGAGTACAATTTTCTATTTAAGTATTACGAATACTTTCCCTTCAGGTGGCATTCAAAATTCACAAAGTAATAATAATAATAATAAATCTTTATTCATTGAAAACAATGAGTTTACAAGTTTTTTTCTGATAGTATGCCATTAATACGGTTTAAATTTTAGTTTTTAAAATAAAAATGAAACGCAGACTGCTAATTATATCCAACAAAGATAATACAATAACTCACCGATCTCGTTGAGAAGCACAGAGGCGTAATGTTCATGACGCGTGCCTTGATACAACAGACCTACTCCCAGCAAAGCTGCCACCTGACAAAATAAATATCGTGAAAATCCTAAAGTATACAACGTGAAATTTAACTGGTTTTAGAACTTTTCGGGAATGATAGTACTCATGAATATGAACAACTTTTACTATGGAACCACCACTGATGAAATTAAGAAAAGTTATTATTGTTATGAATTACGCACTAACCAGTATGTTTTGTTGTATGTCCAGCTCGATGGACGTCGGCGGTAGCAAAGGTTCTAGATGGATGCTCATCATTTTCGTCGCTTGAACGTTCATTGTTCCTGAAAACAAATAGGAAATTTTCTTAGATTAGGTAAAACTAACTTAGATTAATAGAAAACAACCAAAAACTTTTCGGCGGGACTGGAACCCACGACCTTCGGCCTATACGCAACCAACGTGCTTACCAACTACACCAAGGAGGGCATAGTGGCAGCGCCGAAATTCGTTCTTGCTTGTTATCAAACCATGACGTCACCATCATTATAGGCAACCACTTGGCACGAGACAGCGTGCTGTAGCGACATCTGTGGGAATCCTTTCGAATTATTTCCACTCAATCCGTCTTAACTAGTGAGCACAAGTTCCACCAGAAGGTTTACGTTTTTGGCAGTTTTCTATGAATCTAAAAATATTTTATACCTCTCTAGCGTTTATGTAAAACGCCAATTGAAATATACCGTAGAACATTAGGTAAAAACTTTAAGTGTAAATATTAATCAAAAATATTTATTTAAAGTTAGAAATGATTTATATATTACAGGTTTTAGATTTAGCGGCATCATATAATAACGCATTAAAGAATAGGACTTTTCAACAAAGATGTTTTAACTAGTATTTACAGCTTTATTCTCACTCATTACGGTTGTATTTTCATTGCGTAGTAATAAAAAAGAAAGAATAAAGTTGTGATTAGAAAAGCATAATATTATATTTTGTTTACAGCGCGCTACGTTACCGCAAATAAAATACGATCAATGTGTGTTGCGATTCGATTCGGCACGGAATCATCTTTTTTTTTCGGACAATCAGATGATTCAGCCTGCAATGTCCTAATCAAACTGAGGAAAGTCTCACAAAGTGATATTTGTTCGACGAACCACTGGGATTCGAACCTGGAACCTCCGTAACGTCAGGCGAGGTTTTGACCACTCGACTATGGAGGCTGATGATGTGGATAAGATACCAGTAGGCCTACTACGAGTATGTAAGTAGCGACAGGCTCGAGAAGCTGTCAAACGCAACATAGTGACATTAGAGCTATAGTAGTTCTGTCAATATGTCGCGTTTGACAGCTTCTCCAGCCTGTCGCTACTTACATAGTAGGCCTACAGTATAAGTGGCGGGCATGTTCATTGCGGGCATGTGTTCAGCCCCAGTAGCTGTGGCTAGTGTGTGGTACAGATACCAGTATAAGTGGCGGCGAGGCCCAGCAGCAAGCCCACGCTGGTCATCTCGCTGCACTTCACCAGGTACTCGTATATGTTCATTGCTGGCATGTGTTCAGCCCCAGTAGCTGTGGCTAGTGTGTGGTACAGATACCAGTATAAGTGGCGGCGAGGCCCAGCAGCAAGCCCACGCTGGTCATCTCGCTGCACTTCACCAGGTACTCGTATATGTTCATTGCTGGCATGTGTTCAGCCCCAGTAGCTGTGGCTAGTGTGTGGTACAGATACCAGTATAAGTGGCGGCGAGGCCCAGCAGCAAGCCCACGCTGGTCATCTCGCTGCACTTCACCAGGTACTCGTATATGTTCATGAAGGGCATGTCCCGCAGGTGCCCGTTCAGCCCAAGGGCCATTAAGAAGCCCGCGTGCTCGTTCGACATCTCCGCTGTACCCTGACAGGAAAAAAAGTTATTGTTTACACTTTATTATATGGAATTTCCATGCGTGTTTTCTGCGGTTTAACAGTCTTTAAATAACGACCTTACGTGTTTGATGCAACCGTTTGGTGTCGGTTTGAACGGTTTGTCAAACGGTACTGCTAAGTTTGGTACGGTACGGCACGCGCTGTCGAGTACACTTTTGATGCAAACAAGATGCCCTCGAACAAGGATCGCGACTTCCTCGTGCCGTTTCGATTTCACCTTCCACAATTCAGGTGCTTCTTGGTATAATGATAATAGCAAAGAAGTAAATTCACGATCAGAATGACGTTCCGACGAGGCCACCGACGACGCCGTGCTTTCAATTTCAATATCTTCGTCCGACATCTCGTCACACACAAGCTCACGGTACAAAATCTCAACCAAGACTAAGCAGAGTTTGTTCAATTCAAACGCATCGGAACACGATCAAACGGCGCGTTAACACAACAAAAATATGAAATTTCATCAAACTATTATTATATATCATTGGTCTTTTTTTGCAAGTATAATTTCTAAAATAAAATATAATAAAATAAAAATACTGAATATATTCAGCGAAACAAACACAAATAGATAAGGATAATTGTTTTATTTGATTTGATACACCTCCAACTTACCCTGGGTTTATTATACAGCACCCAACTGGAATGTATACTAGCACCAGTCATAGGCACCAGCGCTAACCCAGCCGCCACGCCGTTGTGGAAGGAAGGCCAAGCTAGCTGGTGCGGGGGCGAGTCCCCCGGCAGGGCTATGCTGCTGCAGCGGGGCGGAGGCCCACGCCCCGATACACACAGCTTGGGCACCCATAGGGGCTCCGTTGGAGCGCAAGGGAGGCTACGGAGTGTTAGCATGCCCCTGCAATCAAAATAACATTTGTTATGGTCTGTGGAAGGAAGCGTTGGAAGGGGAAGACCAAGACGAACTTTCCAAAATCAAATCGGGGACGTTCTGACAAAAAGTCTGGTCAAGAGTACTCTAAACCGACGAGCATGTATGAGGAGATTAGTGAATGTGGATGAAGCGAAAGAAGTGTCTGGATCATAGCAAGTTGAAGGAAGTGGTCTCTGCCTACCCCTCCGGGTAAGAAGCGTGATCAGGCGTGACTGTATGTATGTATGTATGTACTATGGTCTGTTTCATATAAATCCGGACAAAAGTTCATTAACCTCTTTTCTAAAATTAATAAAAAAAACGCCAAAATGTCTGCCAAGGCCACAAGCTCACCCCGCCTTCTACTACGTATGCAAATTACGTATTTTGCTATAATTTCCTATAGTTTATCGTATCGTTTGAAAAAAATGTGCGCATTATATGCAGGCGTCAATGACCTTTTGTCCGGATTAATATGAAACAAACCATAGGATCACAACAAACAGCCTACGTCATCAAAATTTTACTTTGGCAATCTATTTATCCTTGCTCGTGCGGTAATATTCAAAGTCAAAGTTAAAATAAGGCATTCATTATAAGTTATTAAAAGCATGATAAATAGGAATGTGGACCATCGTATCGTCTAATAAATGTGAACTTGTATTTTTTTCAATGGAACTGTAGAGGCAAAGGGAAGATTTTCCTTGGGGCATGGTGGTGAGCCCGGGGACCGCGGTCCAACTGTACTTCGTTGGAACTTGTATTTGTTCAATGTCTTACGAAAACTCTGATAGCGCGTTTCAGGCCTCGGCTTCTATTGGTCGCTCTTCTAATGACGTAGTACGTGGCGTGCCGCTACAGAACCGTATGTAAAGTGCATGGATAGTTATTAGTTACCTAGCAACAGGCAGTGCCATGGTCCTGGTGCACAGAGCCAGGAGATGCTTCTCCTGCTCCTCAATGAAGTCGTGGTCAGACACCTCCGGCCGCTGCGTCAGGTTGATGCTGACCGGGAGCGAGGATTGAAGTAAACTCATCACTTCTGTCATCCTGCAATACATTGTTGTAGTGGGTAAAGCCCGACAAGAAACCTCGCCATATTGCGAAATGGAACTAATTTTATAAGGGAAATTGTTGCCATAGTCGTAAAAATATACACGTGGCGCCCCCAGAGCAGGTTTCTTATTTTTTTGGTCAGGCTTTACTTGAGAATAAACTAGTTGTTGGGCTCAATTTTGCGTGGCCGCTAAAATATCTAAATTTAAGTTGTTATGTCTTTTTCACGTTCTTAAGAACGAAAAGGGACAGGTGATTGCCAACCTACATTTAGACACGTCAAACTTCGATTTTACGCGTAATTTAGCAGGAATTTAAAAACATCCCGACTAAATTAAGCTGAATTTGACAGCTGCGCTGCTTATTTTAGATATCATTTATTCAAAATTAAAATCATTCATCTCCCCATCGTTTTCGATTTCCATATGAATGAAAGAGACCAACAACTTAAATTTAGAGATCCCATTGTCTAACCCTCGCGTGTTTCATTGCTTTACGACATGGTGGCAGCGGTAGAATACGAACCCACGCCTCCGAAGAGACTGACCTACATTATTGGTATTTTAAGAATGTTTTTCTTAGTAACCAGGACCTTAGCGAGCCGTTAGAAGCGGCTGAAGATTAAAATTTCCCTAGGCTCCACGCACTAGTAGTAAATTAAGAACGCCACGAGGAGCTGACTGGAATGAACTTGTACCGACCCGCCCCTAGCCTAAAAAGACAATGAAATGTTTTGGAGGTCTTTCCTTAGAGTAGAAAGCACAATAATAAAATTTTCCTAAAAATCTCTAAAATCGAATAATTAATCTCAAATACATAGAACTAAGTTGTAAAGGGCTTATTATAATCGAATATGTTCAATACAGGTCGAATGTAACAAATAGAAAACCTTTTGGAATTTTACCTTTTTACTTTATACGTTCCTGTATTGAACTGAAATTTCCTAAGTACTTTATACGTTCCTGTATTGAAATCAGCCGATTCCTTAATAACTTCTGAACTAAAATAGATAGCGCAATTCTGATTACTGATTTGGAATCAGGATAAGCGACACTATCTAAATTATGAGTTTGAGCAAGTTTTTATATTTTTGGCCGCGCACCTTCGTTTCGTGTCGTCCGTATATATGGTGGTGAGAGCGTCGGTCAGTAGCACATAGCGAGGACCGATGTCGAAAAGCATGAAAAATACTTAGTAAAAGATAAGTATGAAAACGCTCTGGGATTGGGCTAGAAATAGTTCAACTCTCAAAAATATGTGAAAATTTGCTATTTTCAGAGTGCTAGGCGTTGTTTGCGAAATTTGCGTCTTTCGTCGGGATTACGGTCTCAGTACGATTGTCGACGTCCTAAACGCTTAGAAGGTGGTAGATAAGTTTCTATGGGTGTTTGGAGCTTGACCCAGGTGTTGGCAGACATTAGTATATAATTATAGAAAGTGCACGATTGCTAGAGTTTGGGTGTTTGCAAGTCATTCCTATCTTACAACCATGATGAGTATAAGTCGGTCGAAAGATAGACTCGCATCAAAATATAATATTTCTAGGAAAAACTTCTTACACATCGTCGCCCGCGGTGGAAGCTTAGACTTCCCTAAACTTTAGTAAATCACGCCGACGCCGAATAGAGACTTCATCTTGTCTGACGCTTGAAGACGAGGTGTTTCTGGACTATCGTAGGTTTCCAATTAATCAAAGTATTTAGGTCTGCATGGAGAAAGTGAAGTTGGCTGATTCATTAGTTTGTGATGAAGCTTAGACGATGTACAACTTCCATGTTATTCCTATATACTGGATTGGAGACGTACACCAGTCTTCCTCCAAGGCATATTGTCTGTGGAGAGGCTTTGAGAATGAATGGCTGTGGAGAGATAACGCGATGTTGGAATAGCGTAGCTAATCTTAACATGCAGTAACATTAGGTTCTTCGGAATCTATTATACGATGTTCCCGTATACAGTTGCCGTTACAGTATGGTAGAGAGGCCGGCTTATTCAGCTATCGTCTCTTTATGGACTGACGTTCAAGAAGCTAGGAGGTTGTATTTCTATATGAACTCCTACTCGAACGCTTAGCGGCCCACCTTGGTGGAAAGCTTGGATTGGCTTCCATAATTGCTAGACGTGTGTGGTCTTTAAACATACCCAAATTATATCATATTCCCTATACAGGTAACAAGCGTTTGCCGTGGTGGGAGCTCGTAGACTACGGTCATCTTATAACGTTCAGGCTTTGTACTCCATTGTAAGCCCTGATACGTATGGTTCCAAACCATTTTGCGAGCGCCTACCTCGGTAGCTTGTCGACTGCGGTCGCAACGAACAGGTATTGGTTCGCCATGTAAGCCCTGCAACAATCGGACTCACAATCCGCACCAATCGACCTCGGTCGCACCGGGAGATCAGATGGCATTGTCCTTTGGGATAGAGATCTTCGTAAGGGCGGGCTACGGCCTGCCCTTTTCTTTCACTTGAAAAAATATATATCTATGTATGTTTTAGTGGATTTGAGCCTCCGAGACCTGATATTCCCGGTGCGGAGAAAGGAATATTGTATGAATAGCAGTATCATTAGAGAGACTATACGACAGTATTCTAGAGGCGTTTGTTTTACCGATGTTGATGATGTTGCGACTGGTAAGTGTATTGGCACACACTTACTGGGAATTTTGTCCATTTAGAGACATATAGTAAGTGTATTGGCACACGCTTACCGAATTAAAGGATTAGAAGATGAGGGAGCGGTTTACAGTCTAGCAACTGATGAATGGCTTTTCTTGTTGATAGTCCTGCCCAACCCATTTTATAAACTTTCATATATTATTCACAACTGACGTTGGTAGTTCTTATTAGGATAACGATGTTCAGGTATCAGACAGAATTCAGCCCGCTGTTTATAATAGAGGCATTGAGAACGGAAACACTGTGATATCTAAAAGGAAATGGGATATTACTCACAAGGCGTAGAACGGATCCTACCCTAGACGATTACAAAGGCCAATTAGATAAAATATAAACAGAGTAGAATTCCTGCGAAGGGATTTTATTTATTTTATATTTTTAATAGAGGAGAGGTGCAGTTACAAACTGATTTATTTAAATTTTATTCACATTTATAAACTTAACTTATACGGAACTATACACAATTATAACACATTTTTAGAAACACTGCCGTCAATTCTGGAAGTCAAAGGGAAAACTGAAGAACAATGGACGAGGATGACATATGAATGCCTTACCGCCCATAACCTTGTAATGAGGATTTGATCTACGATCTTGGGTTGGATCTACGGATGTGGTCGTTATAGGAGCCATGTCGGCCTAAGGCGGCTCAACAATTCCGACACCAGGGTTTGTGAGGTAGGTTAACATCGAAACCCACTCTATAAGCAAGCAAGCAAGTGTGATAAAGGTTGCCATACCTTCTATCTTTGGGGTAGAGCAGGCTCAATAGTTTGGTGTTTAGATGCTCCATACCGGTCGCATTCTCGTTGTCTTCTTGCTTGCTCTGTATGGGCTCGCTCACTGGACTGTTCACTGAGAATGCTGTCTCTTTCTCCAGCACTTCTAATGCTAAGGCTGTGAAAGAGAAAATATATTTTGGTCACCAAAAACTTATTAAAGCTTCTAGGTTCATTCACGCTATGGTAAAAGGGGTATACAATCTAAGTGGCTTCGTGAAAAGGATGGTATTTAACATTGAAAATATCTGCCACAAATAACAATAAAAGTAAAGAGCCAAAACTATGGTTTGAATGTATTAAATGTCGTAAAAAATGTTTTGTTTAATTTAGAAGAGCAATTTCTTTTTTCCATTTCAAGCAACACATATGTGGTATTTCAAAATTTTCGTCTCGAATTCATCGAGGCGAGGGTTTAGAAAAAAATACTTCAATTATTTTTTAGTTAATTATGGGCTCTCCCTTAGATTAACACGTAATGACGTCATTTTTGAAGTTAATAAGCTTAGTTCAAACCAAGACCGGCTCTCGTCTTAAACAATGTACAAGTCTAAGCAATGATAAAACTAAATAAAAAAAAAAAAATCCCCGACACAAAACGGTTACTTGATCCTTTCATCAAATAAAAGAGCTGATAATCTTCAAATGGCTGAAGATATTTTCTTGGGGCATAGCTAAGAACATTCTCGATTGTGACACCTTGCAAACGAAAAAAACTAGATCAAAATCGGCGCATCCATTGAGGAGCTACGATGCCACAGACAGACAGACAGACACACACGTCAAACTTATAACACTTCTCTTTTTCGTCGGGGGTTAAAAAGAGGCGATGCGATATCAGTTTGAATATAACTGGCTAACATAACATAACTTACTTTCCATATACTCGGACGTAGACTTCAATGTAGCCGCAATTTCCGCTTGTAGCGCTAAATCTTCCCTCATGGCTAAAGTGTAAGCGGCGGCGGGCCAATCGCTAGCTGGCTCGCTCTTGCAGCGCGCGAAGATCGACAGAAGCACCAGGCTCACGCAGGGAGGCAGGTTGTCCAAATCGCGGGGCGTTATGCCTGGCGACGAACAGAATAACATGGTTAAGGGTTCATGCGAAGTGAATATCATAACATAACGATAGTGGTAGTCATTCTTCCAAGGGAGTGCCCTTGGAAGAATGTCGCTGGTCTGCTCTAGTCGATTGCCGGTTGTTGTGCTTGTGATAGATTTATTGGTTATATAGTTTAGTTTTTCTACTTTAACTGGTTGCCTTCCTCTAATTGTATATTTCGTTTATAAAATAATAATTTATAATTTTATAAAAATACTAGCGACCCGCCCCGGCTCCGCACGGGAAAATGGTTATTGTGGGTTATCCTTCAGTATATTATGCATGTATTATACATAATAAACCTTCCTCTTGAATCACTCTATCTATTAAAAAAAACCGCATCAAAATCCGTTGCGTAGTTTTAAAGATTTAAGCGTACAAAGGGACATAGGGACATAGGGACATAGGGACAGAGAAAGCGACTTTATTTTATACTATGTTTGAAAAGATGCAACGCCTGTGGAGTTTCTTCCGGCGAGTTCTTCTCTACAGAAAACAGCCAAATTTCGAACTCGCCTCGACGTCGAAAAGTGATTTGTAAAATCTTACTTCAAATAAAAATTTGAATTTAGAATTTTTGAATGAGGTTTCATTCACACGTGACAGACGTTTCGTTGTGCGTATACTGTTATCCATACACGGTGAAATTTAACTAGTACTCATGAAACTGAACAACTTTCTTTAAGGAATATAGGTTGGAATCTCTATAATGTGTGTGTTAACTACCTAAACTTGGTTGTCTCCTTGAAAAACGTGTATCGTCATTTTTGTGCTGTGTATAAACAGCCAAATGCACAAGAACACTTTTGTTTGATGCGATTATTGGTGATTAAGCATATTTTTTGGACGCGACGTGCCCAAGTCATATTTTTTCGTATGAATCAATTTTTTAGCACATCGAACATCAATACGTTGTTAATACTCGCGAGAGCGTCGACTGCACGTGGTCCGAGCATGGTCCGAACACTGTAAACGCAATGATCAATGTGTGCGTAAGAATATGGCGCTTAGTTCCGAGTGGACCATCTGTCTAGGCTATGTAATTTGTGGCCGAGGTGTGTGTGTGTGTGTGTTACCTCTGTGCGCGGCGGTGAGCAGGCCGAGGTGTGCGGGCGGGGTGTTGGTGTGCGCGGGGTCGCGGCGCGCGCGGGGGGTGCTGCTCGCCCCCACCCCCTCCCCCCCCGCTATGCTCTGCACACCCGCGCTCTGGCCACAGCCCACTAAACACAGGATCTGACAACATCATTCAATGTAAATTAAAATGTTAAATGTTAATGTTAAATGTAAATTTTCTTTTTGATTTCAAATGCTGTCATATTTATGTGAAAAATATGTAGCACCTTCAGGGTTTCAGAAGGTTGTATATGTCACCGTAAAATTGTAAATACCGTTAGGTTAAAATCTATCTCGCGAGATTGAACTGTCGAAAGATTGTGAACCTCAACGTATTGCTTACAATTTAACGTATTATTATTCGGTAGATTGTAATCTATCGAAGTGAAACCGAACCGAATAATAATACGTTAAATTGTAAGCAGTACGTTGAGGTTCACAATCTTTCGACAGTTCACAATCTCGCGAGATAGATTATAACCTAACGGTATTTACAATTTTACGGTGACATATACAACCTTCTGTGACATATACCTACATAATTAAATTAAAGCCTGACCAAAGAAATAAGAAACCTGCTCTGGGGGCGCCACGTGTATATTTTTACGACTATGGCAACAATTTCCCTTATAAAATTAGTTGCATTGAAATTCCGCAATATGGCGAGGCTTCTTATTTGTTTGGTCGGACTTTACGTGGAAATATCTGGCATTGACACTACGAAAAATTTAAATAGCAACATAGCAATCAATAGTTTGTCTTCTATAAACATATTATTATTTTAAATCCATAAAATACGTCTCGAAAAATCAACTCTTACCTCAATAATATCCCTGGACATGGTATTCACTTCATTTAAATACGGATAGTATCCAACATCTACATCTTTCAACATCCCATACAGGTAGGCAAATATACTAGGCGGCTCAGCAGTGAAATAATTCGGCTCAGACAACTTCTTCAGCACTTGCGAAGACATTTGCGAGTCACTCTCGTCATATTCCAAATCCAAAATCGTCGGGAATTCCAACCAGTAATGATTGACATACGCATCTAACCTCAAATCTTTTGCAATCTGATGCAAAAACGTAGCTAAAGACTTCAGATCGCTTCCCAATAAAGTGTTGAACTTGATTTCTTCATAAACCAAATGAAAGGCATACAAAATGTGTACCAAATAAGGGAATAACAAAGAGTTCGTGTTGAATTGACTTTGCGTGTCTAGATTTTTCGTTTTGGTGATTTTTTGTGAACCTTCGGAGCTGGACACAGGGTTCAAATTGAGCATGTTGGCGAGTGAATCGCCGATCGTTTTGTGTAGTTTTGAGTTTAATAAGTAGTCCCAGTCTTCTTGTGTGCCATCGCTGGATGTACGCTGTTTTTTAGTTGCCACTTCTGCATTTTCCACCTATAAAAATGCGTTGAATATCATTGGTGGATAATCTCTCAAGTCTTAAACTTAAATTTAAGTTGGCGGCGTCTTTTTCGTCGGAAGCCGATAGCGGTTTAACAATTCCGACACCAGGGTTTGTGAGGTAGGTTAACCTCGAAACCCACTCGATAAGCATAAGCAAGCATCCTCGTCATCATCATCAACTCAGCCAGTAGTTAACAGCAGCAGTACGGCCTCCCCCAAAAATCTCCACGACGACGATCGATCCCGCGCTGCCCGCATCCAGCGGCTTCCCGCGACCCTTACCAGATCGTCGGTCCACCTCGTGGGGGGCCTGCCCACACTACGTTTTCCGGCGCGGGGTCGCCATTCAAGAACCTTTTTGCCCCAACGGCCGTCGGGTCTACGCGCAATGTGCCCAGCCAACAGCCACTTATGTTAAATGTTAATAAGCACGCACCTGATCATCTGTGGGCTTCGGCTGTGTAAGTCTTTCGGTGTCGTAGCCAGCCAGCGCATGTAGCAGCGACGCAAACATGCCCCACTCCTGCTCCGGGGTCAGGTCTTGAGTGCCTGGGGCGTTACGGACCCCGTACCATTTTATTATCACCTGCAGAATAAATAATAAACAATACGAACAGCGTTGGTGGCCAAGGCTAGGGCCGTTGATTTCCATTCGGAAGATCGCAGGTTCGAACCTCGGCAATGTGTTTTCGATTTTCGTATTCATATGTACGTTTATTCGACGCTCTTACGGTGAAGGAAAACATCTTGAGGAAACCTGCACACACCTGCGAAGTAATTCAAGGGTTGTGTGTGAAATTGACCAACCCGCACTGGGCCAGCGTGGTCGACTAAGGTCTATTCACCCAGATATCAAGGTAGGCTCGAGCCCCTCGGTGGGGACAAATATGAGCTGTCAATGAATACAATAAATAAACAATTTTAATCAAAACTAGATGCCCGCCTACACCTACGCCCGCGTTGGTTTTCGCCTTGTCTCGTGGGAATGATATGTTTTCCAGCCTGATAAAGTAGCCTATGGGCTCAATTTTGCGTGGCCGCTAAAATATCTAAATTTAAGTTGTTATGTCTCTTTCACTTTCTTAAAAACGAAAAGGGACAGGTGATTGCCAACCTACATTTAGACACGTCAAACATCGGTTTTACGCGTAATTTAGCAAGAATTTAAAAACATCCCGACTAAATTAGGTTGAATTTGACAGCTGCGCTGCTTATTTCAGATATCATTCATTCAAAATTTAATTCATTCATCTCCCCATCTTTTTCGATTTCACAACAACTTAAATTTAGAGAGCCCTACGTCAATCACTGACTCTAAACTTCTTAACTTAAGCGTGGTGCTGCAGACGTATCCGGTGCGTGGCAGCCTTAAACAAAGAACAAGAATCTTACCTGCATAGCGATATCCTTGGGCAGAATTTGTTTAAGGGCTTGGCAGCATCGAGAGAGGAGTGAGGAGCAAGCTATTGTGGGTAAAGCGATGCGATACATCGCGCCGCCTTCGAACTCCAGCGTCACGCGGGACCCGGCGGCGTCGCGGAGGGATTTCAACCCTATAACAAGCAATTTTTAGGTTGATCTTCAAATAAACATTCTTTTATCGTATGAGTTTCAAGGTATACCTCCGAATTGTTAAACTGTCTAAGGATTCTGATATGGCTAATATAACGACTACATTCGTAGATCCAGAACCGACGGCTTGACGTGCCTTTCGAAGCACAAAATCATCTTTCTTTTCTTACAGCTGGGAGGGGGGTAGATTATTACAAAGCGACATATTTTGTTCGATAAGCACTTACCCCCCTCTTAGGATTCGAACCCGCAACCTCGTTAATGTGAGACTAGCATTTTACCATTCGACTACGGAGGTTGTTCAATCGCCATAGTATGGCTATTACAGATTGAATCATTTGATTGTCTGAAAAGATCATTTCGTATATATCGGGAGGCACGTAAGCCCATTTGTCCCTGCTATCATCATCATCTATGGATGTAGGCGTTACACAAACATGCCAGGAGCCTTCGGTGACTCAATAATTCTAACACAATGGTCTCAAGAGATGCTACTGGGCTATTAAAGCCCGACCAAAGAAATAAGAAACCTCGCCATATTGCGGAATTTCAATGGAACTAATTTTATAAGGGAAATTGTTGCTAAAGTCGTAGAAATATATATTATACACGTGGCGCCCCCAGAGCAGGTTTCTTTCGGGTCCGAAATCATATTTCGAAAATCAATCAACCGAATAGCTGTATACCGAAAGAACGTTATACCGAATTTTGTTTTACCGATTTTTTATCGAAGTGACTTAAATTATAAAAACTCTGTAAAACAAAAGAGGTATGATGTCGGACCCGTTTCTTTCTTTGGTCAGGCTTTACAAAACTTAAAATGAAAAAAAATCTTAAAATATCTTTATTCTTCATCTGGTTCATATAGTTATTGTAGGGGCAGGTGCCTCCTAGTAAGCTTATTGCCTGTGTTAGGAGACACCGCTCTTCTTACAATTCTAAAGACATAACTTAGTTCCTAATTATTTTCACAGGTAGTGTGTGTGTGTGTGTGTGTGTGTGTGTGTTTGTGTGTGTGTGAAACTAGAAAAACATAAAAACATACCTAAAGTTTCTTTCTGTTCATTCTTAGTGGAGTGCGGTACGGGTGAAAGCAGATGCAAGGCCGAGTCATCGAACGTAGCGTCGTGCACGCGCGAGGGCAGCAACGAACTGCGCCGCGGGAACGGGGACTGTAGCGCGCCGCGACCGGAGTACGGGGAATCTATTAGGCGGGCCAATACGCCACCTACGTGCACCTATAATAATATGACATGAAATGATATGAATTTATTTGTTTACAAAACTTACAATTCGTGATGCACTAGTCCCTGCACTAAGATACCTTGTATTGCAAGGGCTAGTTCTGTTGTTCTTACATTTTTGACTATTAACTAACTTACTATTTAGGTATAACAATAGGTAGCAATATTACAATAATATTGACAATTTGAATGAATTCTGCATGCAGTCAGTTGTGCGTGTAATTATGTATACTATGTTGCGGTTTTCGTGTGCGTAATATAATAATAATAAATAAAAGCTCTTTTATTCCTTAAATTATCTTTTTTTACATTTCAAATGGTGGTTAATATTAGTAATTTGCTTAGATTTTAGTAAGTATTAATTATGTACTAATTACTTATTAAGTAATAAATAATTACCTAAACAGTATTAAAATAAATATCAAATTACAATAACAAACCTACCTTTTTATGGTCTTTCGTTCTGCCCTACTGACTTTTGTGTAAGCCCAACCATAAAATAAAAAAACCTAGCTTTATTGCAGAATTTTAATGCAACTAGGTATTATAATAATGGTTGCCTGGAAAAGATTGTTTCCCAAGACAATAAGGCCGCCTGTTAGCTTTTTTAACATTGGTTCAATGTGTTTGTATTTTGCTGTAATATCTTTCCCAGATGCATTTAAAAATATGTGGCAAGTAATGTTTTTTGGAATTTTTATCAGGTTTCGTTTATACATATTTAAATACTAGACTACTAAATACAAAACAAATACAAGTAGAAAAAAGAGATTCAAAAAGCATTTTAAGTAAATAATAGGAAAGAATCAAAATAAAATTACTCATTATTAAAAGAAACTTACCTTTCCTACTGTACTGTTTCCGGACTGCAGTATTATATTTCCCGACTCGTCTATCAAAGCTATCATCTTCAAATGATCCAATACAACTGCGTCTTTTGCTAGCACCATCGAGACGGACCCTACTATAATATTTGTCTTAGACAACTGACCGTGCATATGAGATTTCTTCAATCTTAGAATCTGTAATCTACTTACACTATTCGCTTTGACCATGAAGCATAAATAGTCATGGCCGACCAAATCTGTGTGCAAAAATGTCTTTGTATCATTAGGGAGTTCTATAGGGTCCCGTCTTATTGTCTGGTTATCGGTCCATATGTGATCTAAACATATTTCAGGGTATAAAGGCAAAGCAGGAGGCGCTTGAGCCATAGTATTGTACAGCATTGACGTTGATGATGCTTGACCGATAGACGCATGCGGTGATAATCCTTGCTGGTGGAACATTGTTGCCATCGGACTGTTTTGTCTTGAGCGGTTTAATGTGGGAGTCCCTAATTTCCTTGACTGCACCGGACTACCAAATCCAGTAACCCAATTGGTAGAGCTTTTCCCAACATTACTGTGCATCGGGCTTCCAATGAAATCGCATGATTGACTGAAAACCGTTGTCGTTGAATTCATATTCGGGCAAACAGCCAGACATTCATCACGCGTGGCTTTACGTATCTTCCAAAGCGAATGTGTTCCCAGTTTCCAATCATACAGTAATATTATGCTCGGTTCAGTACTAACAAATATTATTTGCACTTCACCTTCATTGTAGTATTGCAGACCATGAGCTGGTGATTTCATCAATATTGGCGTGACTTCATCTAAAGGATGCGCTAAAGAAAAACAAGTAGGCAAAGGAACGTCCTGGTCATAACCCGACACAGATTCAGCCCGCAATTTAGCACTCATGTTAAATGGAAAATTTCTTGATTTACAAAAAGTGCTGTTCTGAGATTCATTTAGCTTTATGAATGATCCAGGTAAAAATGAATTGTGTAATAGTGGAGTAGCGTCTTTTTCTAACAACACCCCATACTTCATCGGCCAAACCTTTTTTACTTGAAACGGAATACTTGCTATGTATTCTCTGCCATCTGTAGCGAATACTTTCATACATTTGCTATCTATTAGTAAAATTGAAGGCATGATTTTGGTTTCTAAATGCTCTGTGGTATCTTCTATTTTAATGTTCTTTTTGGTGTCACCGATTTGTGAATTCAGAGCATCAATGAGCATTGTGTTGTTGATTGATATGTGGAAATTAGCAAATGTTGCATGCTTGATGGGGTTTTCTATAGTATAACAGCAGATAGTCTCTCTTTGTTCTGGACCAGACAGCTTAGTGGCTGGTGTTGAGATCAGACCTGAAAGTTATTCAATATGTTAATTTTTAAAATTATTTATTTCTTCAGACTGTACATGCAGTAAAAGGCTAGCTCATTAAACGTCCAGCATGTAATCTACTGTAAACTTTCTATGTATCACTATTTTATGTTCACTATTTGATCTTGTCCGTCTTTATCGATCTAAAAAAGGCGTTTGATACAGTCTCTGTGCCCATCCTTTTACACAAATTAGAAAGTATTGGTATTAGAGGGACTCAGCTTGACCTCTTTGTGAGTTATTTAACAGAGCGTAAACAAAAAGTCAAGTTGCAAGAGTGTGTCAGTGGGGATGTGGGTGTGTCTTATGGTGTGCCGCAGGGTAGCGTGTTAGGACCTACGCTTTTTCTTATTTACATCAACGACCTTTGCGAAATGAAACTAGAGAATGCAAATATTCTGTCATATGCCGACGACACGGCCATAATCTTCACTGGTGCAACTTGGGAGGCAGTTAGAAAAAGTGCCGAGACTAGTTTGGCACGTGTAGCTATGTGGCTTAGACAAAACCTACTTACTCTGAATACAGCAAAGACGAACTACCTCTGCTTTGGTATATATAATAGTTCACAACCGAGCTGTGATTTCAAAATAAGAATACATAAGACAATAGGGCACACCTGTAAAGATGATTGTGATTGCCCGAGTATTGAAAAAGTTTCTCATACGAAGTACCTGGGAGTAATTGTCGATCAAAGATTATCATGGTATCCTCACCTCGATCATGTTGCGAATAGAGTCAGAAAACTTGTTTGGATTTTTAAAACATTAAGACATGTCATGCCTAACCATACATTGAAACAGAAAGATCATACTATGATTCTGCTTAATCAAATATACATATCCCTCGTGCAGTCGATACTGGTATATTGTATAACGGTTTGGGGTGGTGCGGGTAGGACTCACTTCATAAATTTGGAACGAGCGCAAAGGGCACTTGTCAAGGTTATGTACTTTAAAAAGAAACATTTTCCGACTGAGACCCTGTATCAGATAAGCAAACTACTTTCTGTCAGGAAGCTATACATAACCTTGTCAGTAATAAAAGTTCACAAAACTATGCCTTACGATCCTTCCAAATTAAATAAAAGACGAAATGACTCCGTAGCGATGGTGCCTAGAACCAAAACTAAATTTGCCTGCAATCAATTTCATGCGCGTGCTGCTCGCCTATATAATAAAGTAAATAAATATATATCGCTTTATGATAAGAAAGCTCATGATGCTAAAAAGACTCTAACAAAATGGTTGGAGTCGAAAACATACGAAGAAACTGAATTATTATTATATTGCATAGTGTAGTAAGGGAAACCAAGGGATAACACACATTTATTTATTTATTTAAATAAACACCTCCCCATAGACACACAAACACACACACACACACACACACACACACACACGCACACACACACACACATACACATGATCACAAATTTATAATTAGATGGTATATTTCAGAATTTTGCTAGCTTTACATATTAATCCTTTTCTTTTATTTTCCTTTTATTTTCCTTTAGTAAATTTCTTTCTTGTTTTATGTATTAGTACAGTATTGTTAACAAATAATTAATTACCGCCTAAATTTATATACTTACCTTCATTAATGGAAGAGTGGCACCTCCCAATACAGGCAACTATTTAGCTTAAAGGGAGATGCCAAACCTCATTAGATTAAGGCAATGTTTGTTAATGAAAT
Source organism: Teleiodes luculella (assembly GCA_948473455.1). NCBI lineage: Eukaryota > Metazoa > Arthropoda > Insecta > Lepidoptera > Gelechiidae > Teleiodes > Teleiodes luculella. The sequence goes on from OX419596.1 coordinate 2,859,088, forward strand.
AAACTTATTTTTTTTTTTTTTTTTTTTTTTTTTATATTTTATTCATAAATTCTATTTAAGATGAACTAGGAAAAGTGATATTGTATTGCCTTTATCTAGGACTTATTTTTCGATAACAGCAAACTTTTTATTAAATCCAAAACTTACTTCAGATTCAAGCATTAATAGCACCAACAAACCCATTTAAATGAAAACACATCATACCTTTAGACCAGACAGCAGTACATCCCTTTACATACAACTCTTCTTCATAAACACTATCAGTTTTAGGATTCAAAGGCTTTTTATTATTCAGTCTACAATTGCTTCCAGTCAGCTGAAATTTCTTTGACAAATTACTAGAACTATTTGCACTGCCTCCTGTAGAAGTGCCAGCGGAATTAACACAATCCGTGTCCATCTTTTTGGCGGCACCAACCAGTTCGGATTTGATGGATATGTTGAAGTCATTCTTTAAACGGCTCTGTGGCCTAAATGAATCTGACAAACAGTCTCCTTTTGTTTCCTTTGGTGATTGAGGTGAGTCATCTTCAAAATCTGAGAAGTTAAAGTACTTTATTAAATATTTTTATAGTAATGATAGCTTGTAAGAACAATTATTACTATTGTGGTGAAAAGCCTTTGGACTGTGCAAAATTACATTAAGCTCGTAAAACTTGATCCACACCTAACAAAATGAATCAAAATTTCTCATGAATAGGTCCGAATATTGACCACGCAAACTAATATAGTAGGAAGTATAAGTAAGAAGTAGTTTTTTACCATAGCCCCCTCTGTAATAAACTTCCTTGACGCACCACCACTCCTTTTCCTCAGTTTCTTTGGCATCCAACAAACTCTCGTCCTTGATAGCGAAATTGGTAAGTTTATACAGCAGAGAGTGTTCAGACACGGAACCATTATGATTCTTGCTGTAGATCTGTGTTGGGTGCCTCGCAAGCACAGCCCTGCCGTGGGGCACGAACTCCTGGAACAGAATAACGGAATATGAACAGTATTATACGAATTTGAAGTTGCCGGTACGACTACATTTAATGTGAAGGAAAACAACTATTTTTCGCTTACGACAACGCTTAATTTTAACATACCGATGCTATATGGTTTATAAAATGAGTAAAAACCATTGTTTAGCAATAGATTTACCAGTCGTTAAAGTAAAAACAGTAAAAAGGTAATAAATAGTAAACATAAACTTACCAGCGGTTCAGAGGCGGCTATCATTGTAAACTCATCCAGATTTGAAGGAATTGTGAAGGGACGAATTGAACAATAAGTTAAAACACTACGCAAACCTTAAATTGCAAAATATTTCAGAAATTCTTTCAAAAAGAAATAAACGATGTTTTTTCAGAATTTCTCTTTTTTTTATATTTCAAAAAGAGTAAGGCAATTAGAACTAATCATATACAGCCTAGTCACATAAACACATTTTCAAATAAAACCTTGTGGTAGGTAGGAAGGAGGTGGGTGGGTGAAACGATGAAAGGATCATATTGCCCCATACATGGAAGAATGAGTATTATATTCCTAATTTTCAAACTTTGCTGTATTCACCCAACAATAAAGAAAAATGTAAGAAACCCCACATTTTTTTCTTATTTCCCGCGTAAATAATTTTAAATTGAGTGAGTGAATGATCCAGCCAAATAAAAGCGTCGATAAAACAGGCACACACAAGTAAGTTCTTTATAACGACACTAGATGACACTTTAAAAACTGTGAGTCTTGCTGTGAAAAGCGAGCTTTATTTTTCTGGTTCTGCTACTCGATCACAGATGACGCTGTAAAAATGAAATGGTACCTAGCCTAGTTAACAGAACCGGCTGTGTTGTTGCCTGGTTGGCCATTATCAAAGTTAGATTGTTTGTTTCCAGCAGTTTATTAGTACCACTAATGGTAATAATTATACCTCGTATCAATTAAAGAAACATTTTCAGGCATAGATACATAGTTGGTAGTTAGTAAACATTAGTTTGGTAGTTAGTAATCATTGGAGTAGGTATGTATTGTTATAGGTAGGTACTGTAGCAAAATAAAGAATGTATATACTTTTTTTTGGATTGATTGTAAGTATATTTAGGGTAAAGCTCATTTACAACCAGGGACAGTCTTTTCTACAGTACGGTAATCTTGTTGATAATAATATTAGACAAAATATTTTAGTGTTTATCAAAAATCAAGCAGTAAACTCTTTTTCAATCTGTCAACTCATATTCCTGCAGCTTTTGGGTCGGTTACACGAAGCGGGTATACAGCCGTCTACGTGTGCAGTACAGCAAGGGTTTCCTTCAGGATGTTTTTCAGTATCAACGCGCTAGGCCTAGGTTCGATGCTCCCTCGAGCCGCCCCTAGGCGCGTTGGTATATGCCTTTTTTTGGGGTGGAGTCTTCCGCTCCCCCGCAAGTCCGGTGAAGCTTGAATGATTGGTCGTACTTTTCCGACACAAGCATAGGTCAATTAAAAAAAACAGTAAGGCTTTCAGGGTGCTGATGGGGCTGGAGTGGCGCTGCAGTGCGTCGGCGATGTTCTCGGAGGCGCACACGGACGAATTTACGCCATCTTAAGAATACGCTGCGCCTCCCTCATGATCCGCCCCGTTCCAGTTCTAACAGTCTCCTAGGGGTGTTTGTTGCCGGGGGGACTCTCCGATATCGCATCGCCTTGAAGTCATCCACAGACTTCCAAATAAAGAGTGAATGTAGCTTTCTAACGGTGAAAGAATTTTTAATTTCGGCAAAGTAGTTTTTGAGTTTATTCATTACAAACACACACACACACACAAAAACACAAATCTTTCCTCTTTATAATATTATATGAAGAAGTATGTGAAGATTTATTACTAATATTCTGTTTTCTAACACTTTATGGACTTAGTCTGAAATAAATGATTTGAATTTGAAAATTAAATTTTCTTCGAAATAAGAATAAGAATGATTTATTTATGGGACATCACAACACAACAGATAAAACAAAATTTAACAAAAAGCAAAATTACCTATATACTTACACAAAACAAAAGAAATAAATGATTCAGCACCAAAAGTAGCATAGCGTCGTCACCCGGGTGAGAAAACCACTTAAATGCCTTCAAAAAATCTTTTACAGGAGACAGAAATTACTACCTACTGAAAAAAAGTATGATAGGTAAATAATAATTCTGTAGTTTTTTAGTTACTATATTATTATGATTATCTTTAGAGCTTTAAAACAAATGCGTAAATTTTATAGTGCTACGCGTTTTTTTGTCCAATTTGTAAAAAAAATGAATTTTACAAGAGCTGTCCTTTACGAGGCTTTCTCAGCCGGGTGACGATAGGCAGTTGGTAGTTTAGTTTTCTAGTTGGTTGAAATAATACAATCACATTGTTAATATGAATAAACTTTATTTTTACAATAAAATATAATAGAGATAACCGCTCGCACGTAACAAAACATTCAACAATATACTTTGGAACCAAAACACTTTGGGTGCCGACTTATTATGCTAATGGTAATTAATTAATAATTAAACTTATAAAACGAGAGCAGTGTTTCTCAAACTTGAAATTCTCTTGCCTACCACAAGGGGGCGATAATATGTAATATAATAATTATAAAAAACAAGTGACTAAAAATGAGAGCGACGATATTTCTATGGAATTTTAGCTTCAATATTTAACAGGGCAAAGTTAGTAATACGACTTGTATTATTCAAACGTAAGTGCATTACATTTTGACTTTGTTTCGCATTGCATCTCTTACAATACCTTTTCGAATATGTAAGTACGAATAAGCTTTTGTCCTGTCTATAATGAACTTACTTTTATATGAATACATAGTCAAAATGTATTTATTACGGAAAATTAAATCGAATACCGAGGTATAACGTGACTTTTCGCAGTCATCCTTTTTTATACTATTTTTACTTTGATTCTCAACATAATCTTTAATTTATTGATAAATGTGGCCACAAAAAACATAGGTACATTATTAGATTTTTTCCAGCTTATGGTAAATTCATTTATACAGGACAAACGCCTATTCTGAACGAATAATTTGACAACTTAGAAATTTATACTTAGCACTAAATACTTGATAAATTGAATACATAGTAACAATAACATCTACCTTATTTTTTATTGAAATAAAAATATAAGTAGGCTTTTTGTTTTTGGAATATAATTTACGTAAACTTTTACTTTTAATAAACAGCCTAAGCACCTTCTCCTATCAACACTAGACTCATTAAAATGTATGAATTCTTATTTCACTACCTACTGTGCCAGGTTGTCGATATTCAATATCTTCGTTCCTGGTTTAAAAAGGGCTGTAAATTAAACTGTGTAAGTCACATATAAGCTCTCCTTTTAAAATACTAGGCACCTATCCTAAATTGACCATTTGTAGTGGCCAATCGATTTCTCATTTGATATACTGGCCCCTTTCTTTAAAGCTTATTCGAAAGATGGGCTTGGTAATCTAGATAATTAAAAAAGAAAAGAAGTAGCCCATCTTTACCACAATATTTAAAATAAGGCATCTGATTGCATAAGTTAAAATCTCGAGAAATAGGCGTTGGCATCAACAAACAGCTTTGCTTATAATGTTAGGAACCGCATTACTGTTAAAGTTAACAAAACACTTTAAAACAACAAAATAAATAAAGTTAACATTATATTCGATGTATTAATAATAAAATAAACCCAACAATGCAACGTTTTCAATACTTTAGATGTTATGGAATGCTATGCTATGATACACAAACCAACATTTTATATTGTGCTTCATAAAATACAATCTACTATGTATATATTAATATATACCACTTAAATAATATATTATATTGTATACAATACTATACCCTAGCTTTCCTATTTATCTACATATAAATACTTGGTCTTTGGATGAGCATGTCAAGTTATGGCATGTGGTAATATATTATTTATGATAGAAACAATATAAGTGCACTTCCAATTTAGTAAACTTTAGTGAAAGAAAAATAAGTTTTACACTAGACTAGACCTGGCTGTAATATATTGTAACGTTAAGTATATAAAAAAATCACAGAAATTACGCAAAAAACTTTAACAAAACTTAAACAATTTGAGAAACACTGTTCCTGAAGAAAGTGAGTAAATAAGATCCATAAACGAACTTAATCTTAAACATTGCAATGATCTTCTATAATGCACGAAATTTTCCATAAACTTCAGGTACCAAATAGGGACAAGAATACTTTGTACATCTATAACAGTGAATTAAAAATGAGTGCAGTATTTTAGAATATATATATTTTTTGGAAATTTTCAGAACGGAACATCAGAAGATGATCGTTTCTAACCTATTCTTGACATATCACAATTTGCGAGTTTGACCCGCCAGTTTATTAGCACACCAGCCCGCAAGGGCTTCCCAGCAACATATGACTATCAGTAATGATAAATGAATATTTTTTATTACACCTACTACATTTATCCGAATTTTGATAAATTCATATACTTACTTTATAAAGCAAGTGATGGGATCACTCGGTACAAAATTGTATATATAATAATGTATATTATATATATACCACTACGTAAATTATCAATTGCACAATAAATATGCAATACTTTTTAATTTATTATGAATTAAAAAAATCACCTTAAAAATGCCTCGCAGTCTGTGCACGTTGGTGTCCTAAGTTTGATTAAACTCTAAAACATTAAGGCGATTTAAATAATCTAACTTTTATACAAAATGAGGTTTTTATTCTGACTTGTGTATGTTTTGGCATACCTAGTTTGTTTAAGTGTGATGGTCAGTGAATATTTTATATTAATTTTATTTTTAAATATTTTTTTGATTCGTTTTCATATCCACGAAGATATAAGCATATTTCTTAATTAGATTATGCCCATTTATTTATGTTTTGTGATGTATAAACACCTCTTAATTTTATAAATCTAAAAAAGCAAAACGTAGCCGCCTACTTTATCAACTAAACTAATTATAATATAATATAGGTATCTCTATTTTAAATATAAATAAAATCTATAATCTAACATATAAAAACTAATTTTAAAAATGTACAATCATATTTTTTCATGTTTATGCGTACAATATAAAGTTAGATCTAAATAAATATTATCTGATTCTAAGGTAAATAATTTTTGGAATAAGGCTAGTCGTGTGGTATCTTATACCGTGGAAGCTTTGTCGTCGCTCGTTTTGGCTGTGAATGTAGCGCGTCCGATCCGCTCGTCCATTTTGGATGTATTGGAGGCTACCTCGGCGAGAGTGGCTAGAGCAAGAAGATCTACGCTGTGCGGCGGCTGTTTGCATAACTCCATGCTTTGGACCACAGTGCACGGCGCTTCGGTCGCCAACTTAATCTCTGGACTTACCTTTTCACTCGGGTCCACGTTAGACACGAGGCTGCTTATCTCAAACCTCGTGATGCTGACCTTCCTCGGCTTCCGTTTCTGGCTGCCGATGACCTGTTCGCGCCAGCTCTCCACCATCTCCCTGCGCGATTCGTAGTTAGGAACTGAGTTGACTATGTGCGACGACCCGAGCACTTTCGGCTTCAGATTCACGGTTTTCTTTCTGCGTTTGTTCTCCCGCTTCTTCTGCTGGAACTTCTCCAAGCTAAGCGACGGCAGCGCGGCTATCTTGGCATCTAAATCAAAGTCGGCAGCCTTGAATGTTTTGTTAATGTTATTGTCTAATTCGGACGCATCGGTCGATTCGCTTTTCATTTCGATTTCGGCTGGAGTGTCTGTGAATATTTGCTTCTTGCCTTCTGCGATTGCGGAGTCTTCGCTGCGCATGCTGCCGGCATCCCAGCTGCAAGACGCGTTGTAACCATCCTCTGGTGTTTTGTCTCGCTCTCTCCTTTGTCTCTTATTGGCCATCAAACCGCCAACAGCCATGAACTCCTGATAACGCTTGCCCTTGCACGATCTACCTGACCTCATATTCTTCTCATCATCGGACCAGTTCCTCGGGTAGCCGTACTCATCATCCTTACAATATTGCTTATCAACTACTTGGTCTATCACATGCTGGTGGGTGAACATATCACTTGGCACGCCACGGCGGTACACCCGAGCTTGGTTCTCATCGAAATCCTCTTTGAACACCTTTGTAGTTTCAGAAAGAGCGTTTTGGAGTTCACGTATGTTGTCCTCTTGGCAAGTTCGTTTCTTTTCTAAATTAAGAGATCTGTATTCGCTTGAGATCGAGTTGTATTTGAGAGGCGTGGGTGAGTAGTATGGGTTGGGGGTTGTAGAATCAGTCTTGGCATCCAGGAGTCGGCTGAGGCCGCCCATTTGGGCTTCGTCCGCGAGTTTACCAGGGGTGAACATAGAGAGGGGTTTCGGCTCCTCGTATACAAATTCGCGAGGTTTCTTGTTGAAATCGACTTTAGTCGAATTGTTGTTGGTCTTCTCTACTTCGATTTCTTGGTAATATTCGTTGGTTGGGGATTCTGTTTTTTCGCTAGGCTCGCGGGGGCGGGAGGTAAGGGTGCGGAGAGGGGGTGCGGGCAACTTGTACCACTTGAAGCCAGGGTTGGCACTGAAGAAGGCGTCTTTATACTGTAACAACATTGATAATTGATAATTTATTTCAAAATTTCGTGATAATGACAGTTTAATCAGAAACGATTTGAATAAGACAAGTAGGTACAGTAGCCATCATTTGCGGCTGGACACTCATACTACTAAATAAACATACTAAATTTAACGCTACGGAATAACTCGACGCTTTAGAAATCAAAGTTCTAGACGTTTATGCTGGCTACTGTAGAATTCTCTAAATAGCTTATTTTTAATTTTGTATTTTATTTTCACTACAATCATAAAACGAAATAGGTATCGAAACTGATCAGAGGAAGAGACTAGAAACAAACAAATAAATTAAAAAATAAATAGAATTAGTAAGTAATTCGAAATATGTGGTACCTGTTTAGCAAGACATGTGTAGCAAGCTTTCTCTTCTTTATCCAAGTTGGCCCACCACTCTCCAAGAATTTTCGTTATAGATCTGTAAAAATTAACACAACAGCTTAGAAAATATTCACTATAGACATTAGTAAGCTCAAACAATTTTCACTTTTTTTTATACAAATAACTAAACTTCTTCAGTGCAGATAATTTGGATACTGAAAGTAGACAGTGGATGAAATTGGTAAACATCGTACTGGCAACAAAGTTACATAGAAAAAAAAAGTATCAGATTAGGGTAAATCTATAGAATCGGGGTTGCCACGATGTTTTTTTTTTTTTCAAATTTGCCGCGTTTTTTCATTGTCTACTTTCAATAGCCAAACTCTAGCAGGGTTGCAGGGTCGTTCGGCAACTCGTCCCAAAACAAACTCGTCCCATTGGGAAAACGAACTTTCTGGACTGGAACTACGAATGGGACGAGTTTGTTTTGGGACGAGGAAAATTTTCTATCGAGGTTGAGGAACCGTGGTAGTGACCCCCGTGCCGGCTGTTTCCTGGTCCAGCAATTATCGCTGGCTATTCAGCGTGGAAATGCGGCCAGCATTATGGGCACGTTCGGACCTGGAGCGAGTTGAGGCGGGATTTTAGACTAAGGATTTTTTCTGTTTATATTTGACAAGATGTTGTAATATTTGACACTAAATAAAGCTGCTCTAAACCTAAATTTATTCTCTAAGGGTACCTGAAGGGTAATTGTAACCTGAAGGGTACCTGTTCTCGAGGTTGGGATATTTATCGCGCACGACGCTGCGGTGTCTTTTGCAGAATATGAGGAACGCGTTCATCGGCCGCCGGGCGTGGTGCGCCGGCTCCGTGTCTACGTCTTGATCTTGCATCTTTTTCTTCTACCTGAAACATAATGAAATAGCTAATAAAACTGTAGAGGCACAGGTCGGTCACTTCATACAGGAAACGCGTTTTGACAACCTACTTCTTTTTGAATAACAACTGAATATCAACTACAAGTCAATGTCAATGGCGCTATGCGATATGTAAAACACCCCCGAACACCCCTGGTAGAGTCCCGCGGCGCCTGCGGGTTGCGGTTGCGGGCGTAGGTTCCTATATCGGGCGGGGAAATCATTTTAGCGCGGGGGGGTGAGTGTCCTTTCTGTACGGGTTAGTACTATTATTTTCTTCTGTGGTAGAGGTCGAAAATCTGTACATAGAAAAAGTTTGCTAAAAACCGAGTAACGGGAATTTAAGAAAAAAATTTAAATAGAACAAGTTTAGTTTTTTTGTTTCTCTGTCTGTTTGTACGGGCTAATTTCCGAAACTGCTGATGAAATTTTGCACGGTGGTACCTTATATACCCGTTCAACACCTTAAATACTTTTGACCACGGGAAAATATAATTCTTACGGGAAACTGTGCACGGAAAAATAAAAAAACAACGCGGGCGTAGCCGTGGGCGGACTGCTAGTAGCTAACAAACACCTTTCTTCAGGGAATTGTGAACCTGTGCGTTTTCAAACAAAAGAAGAAAACATATAGTTCCCCCGTAAACGTATTGCAATTTACATACCTATTTTTATTTGAAAATCGAAAACACATAGTTACTTGCCGAGGCTTGAACCTGCGAACTTCCAAATGAAAGTCAACGACCCTAGCCACTTGGCCACCGACGCTCACATATCAGTATTGCCAGTAATAAAATAATACTAGTCACGCTCCGTACCAAAGTATACGTCACAAATCAAGAAGTATGTAATTGTTGTGCAATTCGTTCAGTATCGTATAAAAGGGATTCCCCTTTAAATATAAAGCATATTAGTAAAATTAGAAATAAACAAGCATTCGTCATCATCATCATTGTTACAAACTAATAATATAATTATTACAGGAATTTTATTGGCTTTTTATTATTGGGGATTTTTGCATCCAATGCAAAAGAAAGTTAAATAATTAATATAATATTTTAATTTATTAATGAACTATAGCCACAAAACTATCATCATCATCATCATCATCTCAGCCTACAGCCCACAAAACTATAGAAAAAAATATTTCTATCTCCTATGTAGCCTTCTTTTTTTATAATAAAAAGCACAGAGCCCGGCCAAAAAAAAGCCATATTTCGGATTTTTAATGGAATATAATTTTATAATGGAAATTGTTGCCATAGGCATAAAACATACACACGTGGCGCCCCGAGAGAAGGTTTTTTATTTTTCTGGCTAGACTTTAAAAATAAATAAAGTACTTGTTGCACAATTTCGTAATGTAGGTAAATAAACTCTGTTCTCTGTTTTCTTTATCAATGTATTGTAGATAAATGATAAATAAATAGATAGTAACGATAATGCAGAGGTCTAGCGAGCAGAAATCGGGTTGATAATGTTACAGATTACAGTACATATTCTCTGCCAAGTGCAGGTATTCGTGTGATAAAACGAGATAAGGGGTCGATGCCTCCGTATTTTTGTTCCATTAATAAATTGTAATTGTTTTTGAGCATACAAGCATAGTTGATAGCGGCCCCCAATTTTTGATTAATTTCCATTTTTATTCAGTAAAAATAAGGTATATCTAGTGGACAGTAATGGCCTCTTAAATAAACAAGTAAGACATACAATGCGATATACATGCGTCAAACCCGTGAACGGGTGCTGCTTGGGAGGACTGGTCTGCTCTAGTCGATCGATTGTCAGCTGTTGTGCTTGTGATAAATTGGTTAGTTATATTTTATGTAGGTATAGTTTATTTTTTCTACTTTGACTGGTTGCCTTCCTCCAATTGTATATTTCGTTCTTATATTAATAAAATTGTTTATATAAAATAATAATTTATATTTTGTTAAAATATTTTGAAAAGATGCAATGCCTGTGGAGTTTCTTCCGGCGAGTTTCTTCTCCACAGAAGACAGCCAAATTTTTGAACTCATATCCTAAAGTTAAATAAATATTTTGAAGTGAACTATGAACAAATATACATACGAGTATTAATATATTTTCCACAAAAAAATATATACATGTTATGAAATAAATTTAGCCTAAATTTAAAAATGATACTTGTTCGTAATAAAATAATGTGTCTTATGTTTTGCATACTGTTAATTATCATTAAGCAAATTATTGGAGTAGCAAAAAGCTGTAAATTTTTATAGCCGGTCTTATATATAAAATTCTCAAGTCGTAACTCAGCAATCAATAAGACTAAACGTGGACTAAACCAACCACCATAGTGACCCCATAGAAGGCGGTAATTCCCATCAAATTCCGGACTGAGCCTTGACCGAGTCCCACTAACTGGGCCGAGGCTGTCTCCGGGGCAACGGCCCGCGAAAGTGAAACCGAACCGGTGCGCTCGCGCATACTACAAGTGTCGGCCGCGCAGGTCGAACGGCGCACGCGAGAATGTGGGCCAGGACGCATGGTCCAAGAAAACAAGGTCTTGCAAATAGATCACGTGACTGACACAAGCCTACGTCGTTTTGCGCTGTTCATCCTTGTCTATTACACGCATTCGACAAGGATGAATAGGCAAAATGACGTAGAAATGACGTAGACTTGTGTCAGTCACGTGGTCTATTTGCAAGACAATGTTTTCTTGGACCATGCCAGGATGTATAGTTAAGCCTCATTTACGTTTAGGCAACAACATACAACAATGTCGCACGCTACATAATTGTAGTATGCTACAAATCACACTAATATTATAAGGGCGAAAGTTTGTGTGTGAGTGTGTATGTTAGTTACTTCTTCCCGTCAAAACGGCAAGAGCGATTTTGATAAAATTTGGTATGGAGTTAGCTGTCACGCTGGATTAACACATAGGCTACCTTTTAGCGCGGGAAAATACCTTATTCCCAAGAGAAAACGGTTAACGCAGGTGAAGCCGCGGAGCGGGCAGCTAGTAGAAAATATTTGAGACTTTAGCGACAAACAACTTAAACAACATGTCACGTGGTACCAACGCGTGCGCACGATAAGTTAAATAAAACAATAATCATACTAATCATACTAATATTATAAAGAGGAAAGATTTGTATTTTTGTGTGTATGTTTGTAATGAATAAACTCAAAAACTACTGAACCGATTTAAAAAATTCTTTCAACATTAGAAAGCTACATTCACCCTGAGTAACATAGGACCTTTTACTGCGGGCAAATGTTTTGCTCCCACGGGAAAAACTGTTAACGCGGACGGAGCTGCGGCGGAAAGCTAGTAATGAATAAAAACTCAAAAATTAATGTGCCGATTTCAAAAAAATTTTCTACATTAATAAGCACATTCACCCTGAGTAACATAGGCTACCTTTTACCTCGGGAAAGTGGCTCATTCCCACGGGGAAAACTGTTGACCCGCGGGCGGTAAACTAGTGATAAAAAATATTTGCCCTGGGCCGAATTCGAACCCGTGACCCAGTGCTTCGAATGCAAACGTACTATACTACCATCTAAACATAAAAATATACACGTGGTGCTCCCAGACCTAGTTTTTTTCTAAGTTTTTCTCTAAATACGTATAAAAGATCGTAAATTGATAAAGAATTATGTCGTATTTTTAACGTATATTATGTATAAAATAAATATAAATAAATCCTTGCTAAAATTATATGAGAAAGTAACTGTCACGGTGACACACTTTAATCACTAAACGGCTAAACAGATTGCAATTAGCACTGAATAAATTGTGAATTTTTATTTCTTACAACTTTTTTTTTTCAAATGATCTCAGTTTTTTTTATAATGGGGCTATTTTTACATTATTGGTTGAAAACAGCTGTATCATAGCATCTAAGCAGCTTTACTATCTAAAACTTGTTCAGATTGACATCAAGAAGGGAAGTTGATGGCAACTGGCGCACTTATTTTTCCTACCGGAGGAAATTGCATATGTCTTTTGCTATTAATTTTATGTTGGAATTATGTTTGCATTCAAGCTAAATAAGCATTACTAATTTTATTTTACAATAAAGTTAGACATGTTGACTGGCAAGGGTGTTGAAGATTTTTTTCAAATAATGTTTAGAACGTAACTTTCTTCTAATCATTCAATTTGAAGGTAATTCAAAGTCAAAACTTACGAGAATTATTATAATAGATCAACAAAATCCTCATAATTATTAAAATTTACAAAAAGGTATTTCATAAATGAGGTTTCTTATAATACTGGTCGGGCCATTGGCGGCCTTTGGCAGTGACGCACACTTTGACAAAATCAAAATGGTCTGTTCTGTTTGTCTGTTTGACTATAAATATATTTGAAATCTATGCACGAAATAGAGCTATGGTGTGCTATGGTGTCAAAACGGTGGTGGTCTCTTTTCACTTGTTTGTGACGGAAGCAGACGGAATTCCAGTCGCTATTGTCGTATTATTGAGACATTGAAGCTTGCGTAAAAGGAAAACGAAATGGAAATACACAATGCAGAAACAAAATATGTACCTTGTTTGTATTTTTATAATTTTATAGAATTATATCTACTATAATATAAAGGCTCATTTACGCTGGAGCAACTTTAGTTATTAGCACCACGCGGTTCCGCCGCCGCCGTCCCAAACCACAGAATTATAAATACCAATTAAATACCAAATAGTAGTCCCTATATCTTTTACGATCCTGACGACGAAATCACTGATGCAGTTAAAGCAGCCAAAAAGAATTTAGATTACACCTAACAGAATGCCCTTCTGGTAGCGAATACCCTTCAGGTAACAATCACCCTTCAAAAAAAAGTTATTAGCACACATTAGTGTAAACCTATATAGACACGTAGGCAGTGTGTGTATTTTTTGTAAATTTTACTTATAATATAACCTATGTTATTCTTTCTATTTGACGCTTAGCGCTTTTAGGTGAAAGAAAACATCGTGAGGAAAACTGCACACATCTGCGAAATAATTCAAAAGTTGTGTGTCAAGCTGACCAACCCGCACTAGGCCAGTGTGATCGACTAAGGTCGACTAAAGAGTCAAGTTCCTTAGTGGGGAGTTGGGGACGGATATATTATGATTTGGTAACTTTTACTTTATAGCTAGACTTTCACTTAAAGTCTGTTTAATTATTTAGGGTGCGTTTCATTATTTTTAAAAGTGGCTTTAAATGCATTCCATTATCTGCTAGTAGGGACTGGTACACTTATAATACCTATACTTATTAAATTTGTATGTTTCTAGGTCACTTGTTAAAATTCGGATCGTGTGAGGAGCAAGGTCGAGTCTTCTTAAACTAATTTCAAATTGTGACCAACAAGGCCACACACAACAAGTTATATAATATTGTAACCTGTATAAATAAAACAATCATTTAATACTCTATTCGTTTACAGTTTGATGAACGATAATCAATTAATATGATAAGAAATATGTAAATAGCTCTTAAATAAATTTTTTTTATTTCATGTGTACAACAGGCAATTTATTTTATTCGGAACAGATTTGTAAAACCGAAAATCTGTGGAATTGGGAATCTGAAATGGAAATTAAACAACATGGAATACCTATATCATCTAGATGTGTACTTTTTGCTTGGTAAACTGACCACACGTCCCGTTTTTAATGGGACAGTCCCTCTTTCCGATCACCTGTCCCTTTGTTCCTAAGCAATATTGTCCCGATTTCGAAGCTGAAAAAAAAAATACACAGCTACCGCACGAGGCATTTTTTCCACTAGAGTTGTGCAAGGAAATCACCATTCCACCAACAGCATCGCCTCATTTCACTAGCCTCGCTGACGTCACGTGCTTTGAAGTGATATAATTGGTGGATCGCAGGCGAAAAGCCGACAGGCGAAATGCATTGACTGTTTTTTTTATTTTCGCAGCCACGCACGCCCGACATTTTTCCCTCGGGAATAAGATATTTCCCGTATTTTCTGACCGTTTAAACCTTCCCTTAATTACGATAAAACATACAAAACGAAAATCAGCTTAATCGGCTCAGCCATCCATCCTCACATTTTAGCGAAACAAGGGGCAAAAAAGTTGATTTTTATAAGACTAGCGACCCGCTCCGGCTTCGCACAGGAAAATGGTTATTGTGGGTTATCCTTAAGTATGTTATGCATGTATTATACATATAAACCTTTCTCTTGAATCACTCTATCTATTAAAAGAAACCGCATCAAAATCCGTTGCGTAGTTTTAAAGATTTAAGCATACATAGGGTTATAGGGACAGAGAAAGCGACTTTGTTTTATACTATGTTGTAGTGATAAGAAGGATATATTTATTTTTGCAGATTTTTAGGAGAAACGTTTCGATTGTGTCAGGTTTTTACACCTTTGTGAAAAAAATGGATTCGAATTCAACCCCGTGCTTCGAGACCGGCGTATTACCAACTCGACTACGCTTCAATATAATATTCTTTATTGCACAATTTAACAAAAGGGTGATTCTTATAATACTAGTTTACAAAGGCGAGCTTATCTCTATAAGAGATCTCTTCCAGCCAACCAACACAGTGGTGGAAAAGGAGAATGCGGAGTAGACATAGGGAAGTGCAAAATATCTACACAAAATACATACATAATACATAAACAATAAGTCTATACTATTACATATACATACATACATAAATAAATATAATAGAAATACATACAAATACATAAATAATACATACATATTTATAAATTATACGACAAACAAGTTAAATTTGGGATAGGAAGTGCTCTTTAAGTTTTTGTTTGAAGGAGCTATATCTACTATTGGTTTAAATTGTTATTATTATTATGTATTTAAATCCCTAAGTGGCAATGGGCTAGGCACATTGGTAGTGCCGACGGCCGTTGGGGCAGAAAGGTTCTTGAATGACGTCCGCGGGAAGCCGCTGTATGTGGGCCAAGCAGGACCGATCATTGTAGAGATCCTCGGAAGAGGCCTTTGTCCAGCAGTCATGAACTTCTTTCGGTTGAGATGATGATGGTGATTTAAATTCTTTATCATAATAACATACTTAAACGTTAATAGCGTTAAACTATGTCAACTCATTAGCTAAATGTGCATTCGCTATTAAAAATACAATTCAGTTTGACGAACTAAATTAACAAATGGATAAATATAACAATTTACAAACTTAAAATTTGACTAACTCAACTATTCCTGTGGCCGCACCGTAAACGAGATTTCGCTTCTGCTGTGTCACAAGTCCAAATAATTTATTCTGCACTTACCTTGACAAGTGTATGTAAGAACTGGATCAGGGTGACTGAATATTCTAGAAAAAGCCCAACGAGTGGGCAGCTGCGCGGTAGAGCTAAAGGTCTGCGTGAAGAAAAACTAAATTCCCCAACCTTTCCCAACTCGTCTGCGTAGCGAGGGAGGGTTGTCACGACAACACCCTCCCAACTAGGAGACATGCGCCACCTTTTGTTCCTAGAATACTTCGACCGATAATGTTTGTGTCTCACTTGTAACAACATATTATTACAGTTGAAATTTATGTAGTTCGAATTAGTTGCGTTTAACAAGGTGTAAATGAGCCATTTAGTAAATTGATATATGTAGTTTATTTCAAAACTAGCTGTCCGCCCGCGGCTACGCACGCGTTGTTTTTCGACTTTTCCGTGCACAGTTTCCCGTAGGATTTGATATTTTCCCGTAGTAAAAAGTATCTAAAATGTTGACTGGAGATATAAGGTACCACCATGCAAAATTTCATTTAAATTGGTCCAGTAGTTTCGGAGATTAGCCAGTACAATGTACTGAGCAGTATGTAAGTTACTATAGTTTTTTAATTATCCCACGGGAGCTCTTTAATTTCTCGGGATAAAAAGTAAGTATCTAAGATGTTGACCGGGGATATAGGTAAGGTACCATCATACAAAATTTCATTTAAATCGGTTTAGTAGTTTCGGAGATTAGCCTGTACAAACAGACAAACAAAAAATCTGATAAAAATCAGGATATGCTCTATATCACTTTTTACATCCCCCTGACTCGATTTTTCGACCTCTACAGTTTTATTACTTATATAGATTTGGGCATTTTACATCACTCAGTTAAGTCATATTTGACGATATTATATTTTATATTAGACTAGCTTTCCGCAGCGGCTCCGCCCGCGTTAAGTTTTCCCGTGGGAATGAGGCATTTTCCTGCGGTAAAAGGTAGCCTATGTTACTCAGGGTGAATGTAGCTTTCTAATGGTGAAAGAATTTTTGAAATCGGTCTAGTAGTTTTTGAGTTTATTCATTACAAACATACACACACACACAAATACAAATCATTCTTTCTTTCTTTCTTTTAAAGTATGATATGATTTTTGCCTATTTTGGTTTTGTTTTTTTTGTAGTTTATAGAACACCAGACCATAGCATTACTATTTGTAAAGCAGGTTCATGCTTATTTCAATAGTTACAGTTGCCAGCACATGCGACTGGGCATATAGACCTTGAGAGCGTCCGTATTCAGTAGCGGTAGAGGTGAATTTCGTAGTGCGAGTGTCCAACCGCATGTGCTGGCTTCTGTACATATAGGTAACATTTATGTATAAGCCACACTCCCCGCAACCGACTCAATAATAAAAGGAATTACAATGTTGCCTCACGTGTATTATAAATCAGTCAAAATCAACAATTCCAAGACTGTTATTTGTGCAAAACATATCCTTAGTGCAAAGCCATAAAGCACATCAACTATTCACCGGTTGTTGGGTGAATTTAAGATGTATGAACATGGCTACGCGAACTGAAATTATATGTATTTTGAAGTAGATATAAGTATTGTTATACTGGTTATATCTGCCGGGGTAAATAAGGTATCACGAATGACACGACATAGGTTTTGTCGATAAGCAAGCTGTTAATAACGAGTCCCGTACATTATTTCGAAAACCATTTTGTCGCAGAACCGAAACCACAGGTGGAGTTAAAGCAGCCAAAGAACTTAGATTACACCTAACAGAATGCCCTTTTGGTAAGGAATACCCTTCAGGTAACAAATTACCTTTCAGGTAACAATGCCCGTACGTACGTAACTACCATCGAAATAGGAGTAACTACGTACAGGTCGGCGGGGGCGCGCCAAAAAAAAAAAAAAAAAACTTATATTTTAGAAAACTTTATCAATATTTTATTTGCCTATATGTTGACCAGCACCCGTAACATGCAGTGCTATGACAAAAATTTGTCGCGCGAGAAACCCGCCATATTGAAATATCCTCCAATAGGATAAGAGAATACGTACGACAAAATTATGTCTATCACGCGTGGACCGAGCATGTTAGAGGCGCAGGATGGAGACGAATACATTAAAACAAAGATCATGAAAATTGGTACGGCCGATCTCGAGTTATTGTGTTGGAACTAACAAACCACAGTAAAAGTTGTACAAAAATGGGCAACGTAAAACATGATGTCACGTTTTCGAATTCTTTTTAATTTTCGATAATTTAAAAAATATTGTTTTGGCATTTCATAAAAAGAAGTTCATGAAGACTGGCCGGGCAGTCAAAACCCATTCCACTTTTGAAAGAAATTACAAAAACAAGTAAAATGAAAAAAAAAAAAAGATATTACAACGACTTTTATACATTCCACATGAATGGTAGACGTCGATAGTGCGATGTAGTGAATCGTGCGCATTTGATAACCAACCAGCTTCCTGTTGGCGATAAGGAAAGAGCTAGTAGAACACTGGTGGGGGCGGAAAATAGACTTAATTTGATATACTGCCTGCTTGCTTGCTTGCTTATAGACTGCTGTTAGACCTGGGTGTTTTTTCTGCCGTTGGTTATATATTAGTAGGGATTTAGTTAGTCTAATTATGCTTCTAGATTAATTTTAATTAGGTACTTTAATTTAAAGATCTGCCTAAACGTGAAAAATGCCATCTTTTTGTTTAACTCATCGCAAAACATTTCTACCTATTAGGCCTAGAGATAAAAGCGAAGAGGGGCAGGATGAAATGGTTTTGCTTTTATGTTGCCAGTATTTAAAAATATTAACAAATTTGCTTTATTTTACTAATTATAGTATGGGAATGAAATAAATTTAATTTATTTGTGGGGAACCTGGTACACACTTAAGGGATACGATCTTTGACCACATCCGATCTTACCCGAGTACGTGTGTAGACACCACAAGATAAGGTAAGATCGCCACATCTCACACAATGTCTGACCCCAAACTAGGCAGAGCCTGTACTATGGGTGTCAGATAGCTGATATACATATTTACTTACTTATATAAATATACAACATCCAGACACAAGGCAAACACAAGTGCTCATCACAACAATGTTTGCTCTGGGCGGGATTCAAACTCGCGACCTTGTGCATCTAAGGGTGTAATACCAACTAGGCTACGGGGTCGTCAAAATTGATGTACAATATTTTTCAAAAGAAGTTAGCGCTTAAAAGTTGGCAGATTTAGCAATGTGCTGTGACCTTATCAATACGTCATATTATGTGTGCTCACGAGTCACGTGATAGGATAATCATTGCCTAAATAACGCGACGCGACACCGATGGCGTTAGGCAACTAAATACGAGTATGAACTAAATACATGCGATGCGACGTCTCAATTTAGTCGAGTTACACGGCTCACTTCACACCATTTCAGCTGATTTTCCACAAGAGGTGCGACAGTTATATGAGTTTCCCGGGTATTCCCGTGAATCCGGGAAACTTATTAAATTTGTAAATGTTGCTATTACTTATTTTCATTATTTTTTGAAAGTTAAGTAAAACACACAGTTTCAATTCAATATTTATATAATTAGTTTAATTATGTAATAAGCTATATGTCACAAAGCTGAAGTAAGGCTGTCAACGTCGCTAGAAAACATGACTCGTGGGGAAGAATTTTGCTGGAATGGAGACCGTATGGCGAAACACGCCCTCGTGGAAGACCGCAGATGCGTTGGGTCGACGACATTAAGCGAACGGCTGGCAAGAAGTGGATTGAGGCAGCACAAGACCGACAAAGATGGCATAGACTGAAGGAGGCCTACACCCATGAGGTTGAGAAAGGCTAAGAAGAAGAAAGTTATGTCACAAAATTAGTACTTAGATGACTTGAAACATTATAAATATACTAATAAAATCAGATTTTTTTCTTTACTGTTTTAAACAGAAAAGATTGTTTTGTTTGTTTGCATCGGCTCTGAAGTGTTTGTACGATAATGCCACTATGTTAGTCCGACTCCAGGATCAGAACTCTAGACCAATCCAGCTGCAGCGAGGTGTAAGACAGGGAGAGGTTATTTCTCCGAAACTGTTCACCGCTGCATTGGAGGATGTCTTTAAGCTTCTGAACTGGAAAGGACATAGCATCAACACCCTGTATTTACAATAATTAAAATACATCATCTTCTTCATCTCAACTCAAAAAAAGTTCTGTACCATTTTCCTAAAATTGGCTTTAAATTTTAGTCGCATAATTTCCCGATATTGAGAATATGCGTTCGTGATCGGTTTTTATTTTCGAGAACAGGCGACAAAGAGATCGCGACTCTTTCTACATTCTTGTTTCTCGGGTGTACACAGGTCTTCTCGACGAGAATCCGTAAGATTGTGGTATTTCAGATCTAATGATGTTCCCGGGAATTCTCAGGAAATATAAAATATTATCCGAATACGGGAATGAAGTATTTCTCGGGAATTCTCGATTCCCGGGTCCCGGACCCAGAGCCGTTTAAAATAAAACCTTAGAGTATAAAAAAGTGGTAGTTAAACATTAAATAAAAACGCTGTTTGATTATCTCTCTCAAAGCATGATCCGACTTGGCTCCGTTAAGGCAAAAATATTTATTTTCGTCAAATTGAAGCCAAAGCGACGCGCGACGCCACATTATACCACTGGCCGATACCGAGTAAACAATAGCGCGTTGGTGGGGACAAGTTATTTTTAAACGTATTACTAAAATTGACACTCGCGCTGGATAAAACAGATAAAAATACTAAATACCTTTCAAAACAAGGGCAATGGGACAATCAAGCGCACGCTACGCTGAACACTTTGGACTTTGCTTGTACCTTTTTTATTTTAATAATAATTGACCTATGCTTGTGTCGAAAAAGTACGATCAATCAAGCTTCAGCGGACTTGCTGGGAGCGGAAGACTCTACCCCAAAACGAAAAAAAAAAAAAAAACAATCATGTACCAACGCGACTAGGGGCAGCTCGAGGGAGCCTCGGACCACGGCCTAGCGCGTTGATACTGAAAAACATCGTGAAGGAGACGACGCCTGAGGGGCTCCGTCTCTGATTATCAATTTTGATTTTGGTTTTGGCCGCGCCCTCACCGGCGGGTACGGGCGTTGTTACCTGAAGGGTAACTTTGCTTGCACCGTTCTCGTGTCCTTTAAATAAGAGAGAAACGCTGTGCGCATGTTCAGCATACATTTTTCTTGACGGTACAAAAGGCAGTACATGCGGTTGGACATTCGCACTATGAAATTCAACCTAAAGGCGAAAACGCACTAGAGCGACACTGCAGCGGAGAGGCGCGTAGCGGCATCGAATTGACACGCTTTATGTCAGATAGGTACGCAAAATGTCAGACACGCAGATTGTCAGTATGAGGGAACATCGGAGCGTCGCGTCAAGAAAAATATTCTTGCCACTGTTTTTTCTATACTAATATTATAATAATGACGAAAGGTTTATTGTTTGTTTGTTTGCATCAAATAGGCTGCGAAGCTATTGAACCGATTTCAAAAATTCTTTCACTGTTGTAAAGCTACATGGTCCCTGAGTAACATAGGCTATATTTTATTTTCAAAAAAATTAGGGATCCTAACTAAAACTTCAGTAATATGTAACCCAATGTGTAAAAAATACCTAGCTATGGGATAGGCTCCGAAACTACTGAACCGATTTTGGTGAAACTTGGACAAAGATAGAATAGACCTTGGGAAAGAACATAGGCTAAGATTTACTGCGGGAAAATTTCTCATTTCCACGGGAAGAATAGTTAAAGCAGGCGGAGTTGGCACAAAGATAAAATAGACCTTGCGGAAGAACATGGCTAATTTTTACCACAGGAAAACCTATTAACGTGGGCGGAGCCGCGGTGGGAAGCTATATGAAATAAAATGCGCTATAAGCGGTACTACGTGGTAAAGGTGAAGTGACGAGGAGCGGCGCGTAGTGCCATAATAATATATTTCGTAAGAAACATGGCAAGAATATTTTTCTTGCAGTGTCGCTCTAGTGCGTTTCCACCTTTACCGCTACGGAATACGGGCGCTCTCGAGGTCAATTTGTCCAGCCGCATGTGCTGGCTTCTGTACATACTGTTACTATGCTGGTAAATAAATAGCTGATCAACAAGCATCATTATAGCAACGACATTATTCTATAACAAAGGTTTAAAAGTATTTACTTTATATTTATTTAACGAGGTGTCTGTGAGTCTATATTACTTCGTTTATTTAAATACATCTGTTTAATAGTGAATCGGTATTTTGTTTACTAAAAACAAGATAAAATTCCGCCATTAATTTATTTACAAAATCATAACACAACAGAGTCCACTGCAGAAGGATTATCCCATTAACTAGAGGTGTTGCCATAATTCCCACGCTTGTCATGCGAATTGGGGATCGCAGTTGTTGTCAGTTGCCCATTTTTTAGGTTTACAAATATCGCATTGTACTAACTTATAGGAAGAGGTTGGTTCAATCAATTCTAGGCCAAGAGCCGAACGGACGTCAATTGATTCAGTTGAAATATCAATAATCATCGCATGTCGATTTGATAGGTTGAAGCCAGCACATGCGTCTGGACACTCGCACTACGAAATTCGTCTCTACCGCTACGGAATACGGGCGCTCTCAAGGTCAACATGTCCAGCCGTATGTGCTGCCTACTGTACCTATATCGTCAATAAATAGAGCAAGCGTGTCATCTAATTCCACTTGAACGTAATACCAAGTTTAGCAACAATAGGTTTCGTGTCATTGACAATTATGACCTTCAAATATAATTAATTTATAAATAACCAACATCTCTATTTATATTCACGTAAATCCATTGCCGAAAGCTTAAAATTAAATTTATGAAAAACGCGGTAGTATGTATGTTCCATGATTTATTAATAGTAATGTGCCTCCTGGCTTAGAATAGAACAAATCCTATTCTTCCTGTAAGTATTACCCGTATTACCTACCAAGCCAACCTAGGGGTAGAGGCAGACCACTACTCGCCACTTGGTGGAACAACATAAACAAAGAGATGGATACCCAGAACAGAGTTTTCTGGCGCAAATGTACAGGGAGACCCGACCCCAGATGAACTGGGTTCAGAGATAGAATAGACCCTGGGGATGTAAGTACGTAAGCAACACTTATACACACACCGCGGTAAAATACCTTATTCCCACGGGAAAAATACTACCACGTGCGGATTTTTTTAATGAAACTTGGTACAAGGATATAAAAGATTTTGGGGATGGATAACTGTGGGAAAAACTTATTCACACGGGAAAATGGTAGAGTGGGCGAAATTATTTAATTAAATTTGCTACATAGATAGAATAGACCTTGGGGAAGGATATAGGCTACCTGTTACCGCGGGAAAATATCTTATTTCCACGGGAAAATGGTAGGTCGCACTGTGGCCGAAAAGGCCAATCCAGCTGGACAATATTATTTCTAGCCCGTTTTACATCCTACACGTTGTAATAATACAAAATGTATCATAAAAAATGTACCTGATTTGATAATAAGTGCAAATAATAATAAAAAAGAAAAACCAGTATAAGCTGACCTATCTTAGAGTAGACTTTGTATGCAAGTAGAGATCAGTTTATAATGGTTTATGCACAACAAAAAAAGGACGTTTATATTTAATGTATTTTCACTGTTTAATTGTTTTTAGAATATAAATAAATGAAATGTATGTTATGATCATATTTATTACTAGCTTTCCGATGCGGCTCCGCCCGCGTTATCAGCTTTTCCTGTGGACTGAAGCATTTTCCCGCGGTAAAAGTTAGCCTATGTTACTCAGGTCAGGGTGAATGGAGCTTTCTAATGATGTATGATTTTTGAAGTCGGTTCAGTAGTTTTTGAGTTTATTCATTACAAACATACACACGCAGACACACAAAAACACACAAAAACACAAATCTTTCCTCTTTACATATAATATTAGTATGATTACTTAAATAAATTAAAAAAAAATCACTATCAGAAGAATTATTGAAGCTGGGCAAACTGACTACTTGCACCCTTTTCGTATAAAATTAAGTATTTTTGGATACATGGCATAGCATAACATAGCACGCTTCTCTGCCGGGACTCGATCCAGTTCGAAAGCTAACAATTTCGCAAACTCTTTATTTCGTATAGCACGGTACTAGTAAGTACCTAACGGTGACGTAGATAGATGGCTGCAATGATAAAGAAAACTTCAGTTCTTCTCCATTTAACGATTGAACGCCTACAGGAAGACTTTCAAACCGATTTTGTGTTTTTCCGCAAGTATGTCATTTTTTGATGATATTTTATAAATTTTTATATTAATATATCGTAAACATTCTTCTGTTTCGTCTTTTAAATCAAACCTCGTCGAAAAATAATCAAAAAAACCAGCAATTCTTTTATCTTTGGCGTATTTAATCCATTGTTCAAAAAATTGTTTCCTTGAAACGGACACTATGTGTTCTGAAATAAAAAAATATATATTATTGAACCGCACTCGTGAGGGGCCTGTAAACTATTTTATTTACAAGTTTAATAATGTAGCTATAATATATAAAAAAATTTGCCTGGGTACAAGAGGGTACAGGTAGTTCCCAGACTGTGAAACATAAAATTTCGTCAAAAAAGTAGTTTTCATAATTTACATCTGCAATTATCAATGCAACAGAAAAGATCTTTGAGAAAGTTAAATATAAATAAAATACTACTTACCTACTACCTCAGGATCCACGGTTAAAAGTTTAATAATATCTACTGGTTTCACTTCGAAAATTCGAGACGTATAAAGTAACGATCCGCAAAAAATGTAGTAAAAATACTCACTTCCCCACATTTCGATTTAAATATTTGGTTACCAGGTGGTATTTTCACTAGGTTAATGTTTGATGTCTTAGTTCTAGAATGTTGACTATCGTTTCTGATTAAAAAATAGGGAATGTGAAGTAACCATTTCTGTCCAGCTGGATTGGTCATTTCGGCCACCGTGGGTCGGGTGGAAAGTTTTGGTGAAACTTAATACAGAGATAGAATCGATTTTGAGGATGGATATTAGCAACTTTTACCGCGAGAAAGTATGTTATTCCCATGGGAGAAACTGTTGGTGAAAAGTTGTGATAATTAAATAGGTACAGAGATAGAATAAACCTTGGAGAAGGAGTTTGGACATGGGCCTTTTACTGCAAAGGAATACCTCATTGTCAAAACAACGCAGGCGTAGCCGCGGGCGGGCAGCTAGTAACTAATATTTACAAACGTAAGCTAAGTTCATTAATGGCAATAGACAATGATCTTACAATGATAATATCAGAAATCATTTATTGCGTGATGCCTCAGACAGAGACAATGTAAAAGGATTCTTTACTTTAGTTCTTACTGTTAAATATTAGGTCCTTACATATGAAATTGCCGTTCAGTATCAAAAAAGTGAAACAAGTTTTTTTTAATGAAATTATTATTTAATCAATCGAAGTATGCGCCGTTGTTATCGATACACTTCCGCCATTTTATAGGCAGATCATTGATACCTTTGGAAAAAAAATCCTGGGAGCGAGAGTCTATGAACTGTTTGAAGGCGGTTTTGACTGCCTCATCAGATTTGAAATTTTTACCTCGTAAAAGGTAAAGTAAAAGTGGTAATCGGTTGGGGCAAGATCTGGAGAGTATGGTGGGTGACGCAGATCTTGCCCCAACCGATTACCACTTTTTTCAAAATTTGGATAACTTTTTACGAGGTAAAAATTTCAAATCTGATGAGGCAGTCAAAACCGCCTTCAAACAGTTCATAGACTCTCGCTCCCAGGATTTTTTTTCCAAAGGTATCAATGATCTGCCTATAAAATGGCGGAAGTGTATCGATAACAGCGGCGCATACTTCGATTGATTAAATAATAATTTCATTAAAAAAAACTTGTTTCACTTTATGATACTGAACGGCAATTTCATATGTAAGGACCTAAGTTAGTGATGAAGTCAAGTTTGTCGAAGCCCCAATGACAGATCATTTGAGTAATCAATAGGGCCTTTAATTAAACATGTAAACGGATAGATTTACTGACAATGATAGGGGTATCAATAAACTTAATGTAATGTAATTGATTGTAGATCTTATTTCTTTTGTTAGTTCGTAAAAACGTACTGGTTGAATTAAAATTATGTTATCACGAAATCTTATTAACCCCCGACGAAAAAGAGGGGTGTTATAGGTATTTAAGTTTGACGTGTGTCTGTCTGTCCGTCTGTGGCAGGGCAGGCATCGTAGCTCCTTGCCTAAACGGATGCGCCGATTTTGATGTAAGTAGTTTTTTTTGTTTGTAAGGTGTTACAATCGAGAGTGTTTTCTTAGCTATGACCCAAGAAAATATCTTCAGACATTTGAAGATTATCAGCTTTTTTCTATTTGTTGAAAGTATCAAGTAACGGCTTTGTTTAGAAGAAGCAAAGCATTATATTATAGGTAGTTGAGTACATTAACGTACCAGAGAGCTCAGAAAAAAACGTGACTTACGAATTGAACAACTGGAAAAAAATCATTACAATGATTATTCGATGTAGCAGACCACAACAGGGCTCACAATTTATAGTATAGGTCTCAAAGACAAAAGAGTAGGTACACGTTTTCGAGCAATTAATGATTTGATCAAACAAAGGGCATTAGGGCATTCGATTTCAAGTAGGGAATTACCACAGATTATTACTATAATATAGGTAATTAATTACCTTGTTTGTCAAGTTCGTAACATAAATAATTTAATTTGTGTGCTTAGGTACTTATTTATGAGCGTCAGATATTGTTGTGTGTCAGTGAGATACCTATTATAAAGTCGAACAACGCGTTGTAAGTATGTAGGGATGTTGATTGTGAATGAAGAAGGTAGGTAATACGTTTTCTAAATACTTACCTACCTTATTAACAGGGAAATAGGTACGTGAAAATACTGTTGTACGTGGTATTGCTGAGTTTACCTTCCCTACCTATAAAGTAAGTAGGTAGGTAAGTACGTCAAATGTGAGATTCATCTACTACCTATGGAAAAACAAAAAGAAGATGGTATCCTACGAACGTAGATGTAGGTGGGTGTCGTACCTACCTATTGTCTACCCACCTACTGGAGTTAGGTACATACATAGGTATCTAGACAGGTCTAAAATTAGATAAAATATTACACAGACTCGTTTTCAAATCAATATCCGAACGTGTTATTATGACCGTGTCAATACTTTGAATGCATAATGATGCTGACGAATGGGTAAAATTGTGTATTTATTTATACAGTTACTTATATGCACTATATACATACATATATGCACTTACTACCTGTGTACCTACTTGTTTTATATATGTATACTTACCTACCTTTGTATGTGTTGAGGAGACATATTGTAAACACGATACATGGACAGACCGCCATTTCAGAAACACATACCTATTAAGTATTAATATGTCCGTGTTTACTCGTTATTGGGTGTTTCACACAAAAACACTTTCTATTCGGCTGATCCATTTTTAGGCAACAAGCCGATTGTTGCTAAGCGAAACTTTAATAGCTCATAATGACCTTTACACTCGAATATCAATTGTAATGGAAACTATGATACATTTGCGATGTTCATACATCTAACTACTGCCCAACTAGCTTGATGAGAACGTAATTTTTGCTGCATAATTTTCAAGGGCATATCGCAAAACTTCTCGAGACGACGACACTATGAAAAACAGGGGGCCTCTTCGTGCACGAAAAAACAAATTATGAATGAAAATGGCTTAAATCTACACAGGGAAACTACACAACGAGCAGTTGTAATACAATTAGCAAAGAAATAAAAGAAAATACTCACAAACTTGTCAGCAACGATACGTGTATAATCACATACATGACGTCATTTGGCGCAACAAAAACCCGAATTATTGAGCAAAAATG
This sequence comes from Teleiodes luculella, assembly GCA_948473455.1. Lineage (NCBI taxonomy): Eukaryota > Metazoa > Arthropoda > Insecta > Lepidoptera > Gelechiidae > Teleiodes > Teleiodes luculella. The sequence continues at coordinate 2,887,070 of OX419596.1, forward strand.
TATAGTGACCGCGTCGAAAACAACACCGACATGAACTATACGCAATACTTTAATAAATACAAAGCTACAGTTATGTCATTACGAGCGATTTAGGACATTTTACAATATTTTATTTTGTTGTCACAGACTCCAGTTTTGACAAGATGGTCGCGCACCGACTGTTTTGCTTTGGTTGTCAGCTGATACGAAATTCTGTTCTACTTCAAGATGAACGATTTATTCTTTGTCTCTTTTTAACGCCTCGCGCTACTATGGTGTGCGAAAGAGTCAAGTAATATTAGTTGATAATAAAGAAAACTTGAAATACGACGAATGTCATTTTTCTTGTTGCATTATTATTTTGCAAGGAAAATCTGCAACATTATCATATTTTTCCATGAGAGATGAATCGGGAACGAGTATTTTATGACTATAAAGTGTTTTTTATTTCACAATATGTTTTAATCGTGTTTCAATAGCAAGTTTCCTTTGGGCGTGACGTGTTGATAACTTATTTTGTTGTAAAGCACTGCCATCTATGTGCGAGTAGCGAGACTAAAGAACATTTCAACATGACAGTTATGTCGTGGCATGTTTTGCTTTATTGCAAGTTAAGGATGATAGATGGCGCGTATCACTTTTTTGCTGGGAAAGTGGAAAATAGTCGGAAGAAATCCCTTTAAAAAACTTTAGAAGCGTGCATGGGAGCAGAAATATTCTCAAAGCAGAAAAAGTGAAAACAGGAAAGGAATTTTATTCCACGTCGAGTCGTCTCATCGTCTGTCGCACGCATTTTGTAGCGTCAGTAACAATATGCTACGCTACACAATGCACACTTTTAGATCTCTTGATCTCTCCTATGTTATTGTAAGTAAATACTACGTTGTTTTTCGACTTGTGTACACAAGGGAATAAGTTTTCTTCAGAAGCATAACCTTTCATACTTTCTCAAAAAAAAAATCCTGGCTAAACCGTCTACCACGAAACTAAAATTTTGACCAGTATTTTTTTTTAGAAAGTTTGTAAGTAGGTATGACGGAGTGAAGAACAACAATATAATTATGCTACTTTATAATGCAATAAAAAGATTCCAAGCGCAAAAATATAGTTATATTCTCATTATACATTGTTAGGGTCAGACAGATCAATATGCTATGCCTAGGTTGGCCTAGGCACAGAATACCAAATAGTAGTAAGCCTAGGTAAGGTAAACGGTACCTACCTACCTACTGTTCTAAACCACTAATATCTCTAAGGTCTGGAATGTAGGCATGTTTGGAATCCTTGTACACCCGGTTTTCGGTATGTGACGTCACAAGCACGTAATATTGTTATCATCACATACCGTTGGCGGATAGCGGTTGGTGGTTACGAAGGCTAAACGGTATTATACTCTTTATTACTATCAGAATAAAAGCCAGTAAATACTTAGTTACAAGTCTTGGTGACATCGCTGTGTAAAAATTTATCTACACCACTTTGAAAAATTATGAAAATTTGGACTATGTTTCCAGGGTGTAAAATGCATGACTTCCGTGGGCAAGAGGTATTGTAACTGTCCTAATTGTTATTATTGGTGCCAATAAAGAATATTTGTATTGTAATAATTTCCCTTTTCCACCCGTAATTTTCAGTTATTTTTTAAAAATTACTTCCGATTTGGTGCAGTATTTTTTGCGTGATACGATATTACTATCGAAATGAGGCAAAATATTGAAAATATAATTAGAGAAGTAAATATTTTTGTTAATTTATGTACTGTAAATAATGTAAAAATTTTAAAAAATAAAATAACACTTCGATTTTTTGCCAATAAAAAATTCTAAAAAGTATTTAAATTAAACGGCAATATTATTACATAATTATACATTTATTTTAACATCAAAATTTACAACATTGGGTTTCTTTCTAAAGCTCAAACTTTTAATGTAGGTTCTGTATCTAATATTTACAATTTTCGATCTTGACACAACCAGTTAAGGTATATTTTATACTTATAGCTATGTCTTTGGCATTAAAATAAATTGGTATATTATTTATAACATCTACGAAATATTTACAAAGTACGATGATATTCTACTTAAATGGATACAATTTAATTTTTATAATTATTAACCTTTTTATTAGAGTCAGTTATCAAGTCGAAATATAACATTATATAGAATAATATTATATAGAAACCATTATAGTTCATTATGGTATTAAAACGACAAAAAAATATATGATTGAAATAAATTATAAATGCAAAAAATGTAATAATTAAATCATACGAATAATCATTTATTTACAAAAATTTTACAAATATTCTAGGATACCTACCACTCTAAATACCTACATATATTTAATTTAGTACTGTACTGTATATACATACATAATTTCATAAGCTATAACAAAAAAAAAATTGCCTAAAGTCAAAATTAATAAATAAATTTCACCCAATTAAACTTACAATAATATATTTTGTTTGGTTTATTTACCTCATATTACAAAATGTTTTATTAAAAAATCTGAATTAAACTTTAGCTAAAATTAATATAACTTAATCTCAGTCTCGATTGAGCATTTACTTAATTAAATTAGTAAAAATATCATGTACTTCATTGTTTAATAAAAATTAATACTATACATGAAATAGCTATATCTAAACACTGATTAACTCTATGTGACTCTAAGATAATTTGGAGCTAATTGTATTGCTGTCCTTTTCATCACATAGGAGTTAGAAAGAGCACGCACTTCAGTTTAAGGTCTGACTGAGCTCTCATTTGAACCCTGTTATCACGATACGCTTGCAAAATTGTTGAAAATTCAGCGTTTGCTCTACATTACTACTCTTTTTATCTGATGATACACAATAGGATTAAACAAAACACGCAATGTAAATTAAGCGTCGAACTTCCAACGATTTCGGTCGCATATAAATAACTTCTCACTCTTTAGCACTTCATAAATGAAACTTTAGTTTACTATACCCCCCCTATCTTCCTGTAAAGGTCTCCTGTTTACTACACATTTCAATGTTTTTAGCAGGTCTTAAAAAACGTTTTGTATTAAAATAGGTACTTTTATATAATATGTAGGTAGGTACCTTCTTTTCCAGACATTTCCACGGGTTGTGCCTTGTGGTTGAAAATGTACAGAAAATAAAGAGAAAATCTTTGATTAAATAAAGTAGGTAACAGATACACGAACGCCGCCGCTCAAAAAACAGCACCGCCAAAACTACGTCTGAATCATGACGTAGAAATGAGGCTTGTGTCCTTAAAAAAATTAATTAGTCCGTCTTTTAGATTAATCAAAAATAAGGGACACGTTGTTTTTTATTTGTAAATCGGACCAAAAATTATTATTACAAAGAGATAGCCCATTAAAGTTACGTGTGACGTCTTTGTTATTTTTTGTTTAATCGAAAAAAGAAAAAATACGTGTCCAATATTTTTTTATAATCTAAAATACATACTAAATAGAATGTAATTATTTTGACCCTGGACACAAGCCTTTGGACCATGGCCGGAATCAAGCATGGCGCAGTTGCTGTCTCAGTCGCTAATCGACTGAGATTGTCTGACGTTGATTTGAACTTGAGAGTAAATAAATTAAAATGAATGAGTAAATGATTTCACATAATTTGCACATATATTCTTTATTCTTTAATAATATTCTTTATTTGCTCTCACAAACTTAAACCTAATAAGTTCAAACGCATAGTTCAAACGGTACGATATCTGTATAAGCATGTATAAGTTGATAGTTGACGCGGTGCCGTTGTTTGAGTTTGATTTTGTACGAGAGCGTGGATCTACTTTTATGTTTGATCTAAGGAGAAAATCGTTGAATAAGATCTCAGGATTTTACTAACGAATCGATCTGCAGGTAGTGAATGATATATGCACATGTTTATACATCATTTGTTTAGGTTAGAAAAAAAAACAAAGGGAAAAAGGCAAGGTAGACGGAGCTTATCAACCCCCATTCTACAATAGCAGCTTTATCATTAAAAGTAAGCGATGAAAAACAGCTATTGTGGCGAAAAGTCGTGAGCTAAGTGACCAAGGCAGGTACAATCCCGCCAAAACGTCAGACCAAAATAGAACAAACAAAAAAAAAGATTTTTTTTTCTGCTTATGGCACTAGTTAACTTTGTGCCAGTGTCAAGTTATAAAAAAAAAAAAGAATTGAGACCTGTTAAAAAAACTGTCTTCTCATTTCAAAACCGTACACTGGGCTCATAGACCACGCAATAGTAGGGCTAGGTACCCATGTGGAGTATTTTCCTAAACGCCTTCCTGAACTCAGGGTTGAAGATGGTGTAAATGACTGGGTTGAGGAACGAGTTGATGTAGCCCAGCCAGGTGGTGAGGATGAAGGCGGTTACCCCAGGGGAATAGGGCAGGTCGAACTTCGTGCAGAGTGCGTCCAGGACTGAACAGGTGAAAAATGGCGCCCAGCAGATCAGGAACACTCCTGGAAGACAAACAAGTCAATATTAGAAAGTCTACATCCTGGAAAATAACCTCTAATAAGATTTTTTTTGGAACTAGCTTTCCTCCTCTCTGCTCGCGTTAACAGTTTTTCCGTGGGAATGAGATATTATTTCGCAGTAAAAAGTAGCCTACGTCCTTCCCCAAATTCTAATCTACCTCTGTATCAAGATTCATCAAAATCAGTTCAGCGGTTTTGGCGTGAAAGTGTAACAAACAGACAGAGCTACTTTCACATTTATAAGGTGGGGACTAGCTGACCCGGCAAACATCGTCCCGGTACAGATTTATAAAATTAGAGAAATATATCTTTTATAGCCATAAACGCTGTTTGGCGGTCTCAGAACACCCTACCAAAAGTTAATTACAATCTGATCAATGGTTTAGAAATGCATAGTGTAAATCATACGAATATTAGTTTTTATACACAGATGCATCATTCTACTAACTCTACTCTACTCATAGAGTTAAATATTTTTGCAACTTTATCCTAAAGCCATGGTCTACGCCACGTGTAGCACATTCGTAGCACTTGCTACGCCGTAGCACAATTTTGCAGGAACAAAACATTTGGGATTTTTCAACAAACAATCGATTACTCGTATTGAAGTCTGTTCCATTATTTCCCAAGAGAACACACTCGTGCTATTGAAAAAGAAAAACACAATTTCCTTTAATGTCTTTAGCTCTATACAAGGTAGGGTCACAATCTTATCTTTAATTTAAATCCTTAAATCTTTTCGCCAGCACATGCGGTTAAAAACTCGCACTACGAAGTTCACCCCTATACCGCTAATGAATACAATGGGGAGTAACATAGGCTATCTTTTGCTGTGGGAAAATTCCTCATTCCCACGGGAAAAGCTGTTAACGCGGGTAGAGTCGCGGGGCGGAAAGCTAGTAGATTATAAGCAATGTCATAGTATTCCTTAAGGTTTAAAAAAAGATCTTTGTTGAGATAGTAAGGTACTGCTAGTTTTAAAGAAGCCAAGGAAAGTTTTATCCATTAATAGTTCAGTTACACAGCGCGTGTAGTATACAAACTTGGATTGTACTCGTAGTTTCCGACATAGAAGTAGTTTTTCTTTCTAGTTTCATTTCATCCACAAAATAAAAATGTCCAGAAGGTCAATTCGTATAAATAAAAAAAATCTTAAGATTTTTTTTAAATTGCCCTATGCTTGTGTCGAAAAGGTACGACCAATCAAGCTTCACCGGACTTGAAATCTTACGTTATAATACCTCATCAGTAATTAAACCTATTACATTACGGAAGTTCCGGGTTCGAATCTCGATAGGGTATTGGTCGAACAAATATCACTTTGCAAGACTCCCCATTTCGGTTAGGACATTACAGGCTAAACCAGATGATCGTCTGAAAATAAAGATGGTTCCGTGATTCAGAAGGCGCGTAAAATCCCGGCTACTATCTACGGACCACAAAAGGTTATTAATAAAATGACTAAACTTGTTAGTTGATTCTATCGTATCACGGAGTTTACCTTCAAGGATATTTTCTGTATATTTTCATTCTGTGTCGAAAGCAGGTACTTGTGCTAAAAGTAGGACAAACAGGATGCGAACTCGTTAGTGTAAGGTAACCGGTGACATTATTGTCCTTTAATAAGGACGTCGGTAACGAGGGTGCAACTTGATACAATGCTCTGTTATATATTACACTTTGATGAAGGAATTTGTTGTGGTATTTACAGCAAGAGTAAATAGTTCTATTTTATTTTATGTAACAGAAGAAACTTATAGGTTAAATTACAAATTAATTGTAAAGACAAAAGGCGTGCAAGATTCTGCACGCTAATGCACGCTGATCTTTTAATGGTCTTTATATTTTTTTACTAATATTAATATATTTTTGAGAATTAAGAAGTAGTAGTAAATTAATTTCTTTCAGCGTAATCATGCTGCATTTTTATAATCTGTTTAGTTACTTTTGCAATATTAGATAGGATTAATGTTATTGTTTTGTGTGATCCTACTTTACTTACAGGTAATTTATTTTTATTTTAAAGATAATAAATTTATTTGATTCGAATAGTAACAATAATTTATACAATTACAAATCAAATCAAAATGTCACACTTTTTGCAATACCGTTTGCATAAAAAAAATTGTCCCATTATTAGTCCCTCGGGCACTTGAAACACAATGAAATGTAGCGATGGGGAACAACAATCAGACAATGGAGTTCGAATTTAATGAACATTCTCGATGCACATTGCAGGACCGGTGAAAACCGATACTAGTATTCAGCATTCAACTCTGCTATAGAGCTTCTGTGCAGCTCCTATACGATTAATCTCCAATACGCTGAATAGAATTGCTGAATAATGAACTACTGTGTCGAGAGCGTTTCCCCATTAGTTATGAATTATTTCTAACTCATTTAATTTTGATACTATTTAAATTTATTTTGTGCAGTACATTTATTCTTTATTCCACAATGTGTTTAATTGCATCATAAATTTTGTTAAATTGTGACAAAATAATAACTTGTATGAAATTTTGTAAGTAGATATCTGTGTTTCTTTTATACAACAAATAACAAACTCCATGTTCGAACTTTGTTATACAATCCATGAAGCACAAATTGAATTAGTCTACAGCAATTAAAAGTCAAAAAAGAACCCAGCACAGTTCAACACTTTCCCAACTTAAAATTCTGACAGATGTTCAGTCCTTTAGAAGCGACACCGTCTCACCATCTGCCTGCCCTTTCTCCGTCCCAAGGTACCAAACTTAGTACAAGTTAAAGGACGAGCAAGTTGTTTGAAGCCTCATGTCACTTTACAGCGACGCCTGTAATAATGCGCGGTTTAAAGTTCAATTTCAAAAATATTTATAATGACAAAAAATCTAGCTGCATTAGTAATTTTTAGAAACGCGTTAGTTTTATAATCTTTTTAAATCATGATTAACATTTCAGCAAAAGTTGATGAAGGAATTAACGCAAGAGTGGATAGGAACGTAAAGTATTTAGCTCCGTTTAACCAACCGTGTCTAACAACTTTAAATATATATAGATATAGAAAAATCGAAGCGTTTAAAATTCATCGGTGTAAATAGCCATTCATAAATAGCTCCCAAAAGACTTATGTCGTCGTCCTATCCCACCATTACGAACTTACCAGAACTTTCCACGGATCCTTCTAGCAATATTGACGTTTGATTTGCATTTATTTTTGTCAGGAGACCTTTTTTGATTGCGAGGAGATACGACAAGGGAAAGTGTTAAAACGAATCAGACTTTTCGGATTACTGTTTGATTTCACTTTATATTGTTTTTAACGTAATATTTCATTACTGTTTGTTTTTAGACTTATAAATGTAATAGAGTCATTCTTTTTACTTACGATTTATAGTTTTCGCGATCTGTTTAGGGAGAAGTAGATTTGCTTTTACGAGTATTTAATGCCTATGGATTTGGGTACCTACAGCTGATGAGAAAACTATGATTTATGTAATATAACATTTTCGTATCTGGAACAATTTTTACCAACCAAATTACACGTAACCAAAACCAAAATACATAATATTTAATGTCCAAAGTCCACCATAGTCTTTTTAGTTATGTTGACCCAGAGTGATACTAAAATTTATTTTAACCCCAACATTTATATTCATTAAAAAAAAAAAAACTATAAGGTCTTAAAATGAGATAGAAAATAAAAGAAACCCCTAGAAAAAATACGAAAAAAATGAAAACTAAATGACTAGGTAGGGGTAGGTACTAACGATTTAAAAGTAATTGTATGAAATAAGTAGGTACTAATGATGATAATAATTATTCATTCATTACGAAATTTACCAAGTACTATGGCGAGCGTCTGGGTAGCCTTCTTCTCCTTCTTGGCGAAGGACTTGGCGCGCAGTTTGCCAGCCCTGTTGGCTCGGAAGATGGTGAAGCGGGCCGCGGCCGCCGCACTCCGGAACCGCTTGCGAGGCGTGGAGATCACGGAGCTGCTGCTGATGCGGCTCAGCTTCTTCCTGGTCACCAAGAGAAGACAAAGAAACAGTGTAATAACACAGTAAAACCAGTACCTAAGGTTATCATACAAACATGCCGCTTTCGTTTTGAATGTGTGCGTCCGCGCCTCGCGCCGTGTAGGCACGCGCTCTCACGCACACTCTAGCATAAAATAACTTGTTTCTCCAGATAATTAATAAATTAAAGACGCAGAGTTGCGGCTGTATGGCATTGCACTTACTTTATTATTGAGTTGTCTTAGCAACCTCTAACAGGGACTAATTATAGGGACTCAAAACAAATTTGTATGTGGAAGTTTACATGCATTTTTAAAGTACTTTTACGATGTTTAGCGTAATAAATTGAATGTAGTTTTACAGTACCAATGAGTAGTAAAGGTTGATACCAATTTTGCGATGAAAGAACAAAGCGTTGTGCAGAAAAGAGCAAAATTAAAATGCTCAAGCCATAATCCTCCCCAACCTGCAGCTATATCTTCGGAATTACAACGCAAACAGTGTTCTTTCTTAACTGAGCAATGAATAGCAATCTGATACTAACTTTATGGATATAAAGTATGTCGAAATTGAACATCAAGCTACAATCCTCCCTAAACTATAGCAATATCTCCGGAATTATAATGATAGCAACTTTTTTACAACGATACCAACTAGTACCAAGGGAATAGCAAGTTTTAGCATTGTCAGAATGGAATTTCGTTAAGGTTTGATAGGGGAGGATTATACCTTGAAGGACATAAAATTTTGCCTATTGATATGAAATTAATATTTAATATTGCAATGAACACTATTATATTAACAGGGGAGATACTAAAATACCTATCACAAATTAATACAATACAAGGCGAGTAAGAGAGAGAAAGTTGGTACAATCAAGAGCAATAAATTATTACGGCAAGAGGACGGACTGCTACCCTTGAATATCCTAGGTTGCGGTGGCGTTACGTCTTTTATTTCGCTCGCCTTGCTGCCTATGATTGTAGGCATGACGCTCGAAAGACGCTTGTGTCGCTAAAGAGGCGATGCGATATTAGTTTGAACAGAACTAGCAGGACGCGCAATGTGTGTAGAACCCGCCGATTACCAAGATGCATGGAGCGTCGGTGGTCAAGTGGCTACGGTCGCTGTCTTCCGATCGAGGAAGCGCAGGTTCAAGCCTCGAAACATTTTAAAGCCTGACCAAAGAAATAAGAAACCTGCTCTGGGGGCGCCACGTGTATATTTTTACGACTATGGCAACAATTTCCCTTATACAATTAGTTCCATTGAAATTCCACAATATGGCGACGTTTCTTATTTCTTTGGTCGGGCTTTAATATGTACGTTTATTCACTCTCACTGTGAAGAAAAACATTGTGAGGAAACCTGCACACACCTGCGAAGAAATTCAATAGTTATTTGTGAAGTCGACCAACTGTTTCTAAAAATCTAACCGTGAACATCCTCGCAGGTATACGATTAAAATCTTCCTCTTCTTTTCGAGTGAAAGTTAGGTCATCTACCGACCCATAAACCCAGGTTAAGGCTAAGCATTACCCCAAAAGAATAAATATTCTATTTACCTAGGTACTACTTATTTCGTCTTTTCTCTAGAACATAAGGTCGTTGAAGCAGCAAGCTTGTCGAAAGGAATTCCCTGTCCCCTCATTACCATCCAATTCCGCCCAACGGGATTGTTATGGGACTTATAACTTGTACCCTAACCATCAAATTTTGGAAAGGCGTTTGGTTTACCACAGACCACAAATGAGAGATTATTTTTAGAAAGGTTATTGTAACCTAGCAAATATAATAAACTAAATAAATATATGTAAAAAAAATTGAAATAAAGATAAAAAAATACATTAAAACATATCAAATTGGAATTAATTACATTGTTTAAATTGTTGAGTGAATTATATTTATAATAATAACTCAAAAATATCGATTTATTCTATATGGAAAGAGTTTAAAAATGTTACAAAAAAGAAAAAATATAGCACAAAACTATCCTAAACATAATTTTGTTAGGAATGAATTACTGCGAAAAATTTACAAAGTACCAATATGACACTAATTAAGTGAACCCAAGGTACATTTTATTTTAGTAAGCTCACTATATTTATTAGATAATATAGTCGTCCGCTATTAATGCAGATGCACAGACAATGATACCGCACCACATGCACCAAATAATCAGCACGGAGTATTATCAGGAGTTGTTCGACAATGTAGAATCAAAGAAAAAGTAAAAAAGAAATCACCAGAACTAGTAATATTGATTTCCACGTGACGCCATCAATGAACTAAACAAATATGATTAACGTAGCTAATGTAGACCAGCTGGTTTGGTATTCGGACTTATGCGTAGTCCTCAGTCCTCACTAAATAATAGTCTGTGGTCGCGCGCCTACTAAATTTCCCAGCAAACGCCCATGTCTACCAAATGCGTGGAAATAATAAATAAATCAGGGCCTAATTGTATTTTCGCAGGAGTTCGCGTGTATCAGCTGTTGCGTTAATTACGGGCCTTCCCGGATTTACGCGTCACGGCTGAATTACGCGCTGAGTGACGTCACGGCGACGCCATTTGTCTCTATCTAGACCTTTCTGAAAGTTAAAAGCTGACTTGAAGGGAATTAATTTCCTGAAAATCGGATAAAAGTAGGTAATCTCTTTTTGTTTTGAAACTTTTTCGATATTCTATGGTTAAGTAAAGTTTTATAAAATAAGTCTAGGTTACATAATACGTAGATATGCGTCTTTATTCGTAAGTAAAAAATAGGCTGCAGCATTCACCTGTGCAAGGAATCAAATAAAATCAAAATATACTTTATTGCACAAAACAAGAACAAGTAGGTACAAACACACATTTTTACGATTTACTTTTAAATTGAGTTTACCGATATTTTAACCGGGTTACACCGATCATGGTCACGGAAAAGTTCTACCTAAACCGCGAAAATCTAAGAATGATCCAGAACAAGTACAGTACAAACAAAACATAAAAGGGAGAAGGCAAGTGGCAGTGACAAGGAACAGCAATTGCGATCCAATTTGGGGTTCCAGCTACATATTATCCTTTTTAATTGGAAAATCTGTCGTAACTTAAAGCCTCGGTCACCCACAGCGAATAGCCGCTGCGATTGCATTCGCTGCGAATAAAAAATAAACGCTCAGTTCCAAATTCGCAGCGAATACGAGTAGCCCTGTCACACTGTCGAGCCAACGGGAGCGGCGGCATTGATTGTCGGAAGATGGTAGAATGAAAGAAGAACAGTCAATTTAGTTTATTTTTCACAAGGTACTTACTATAGTTTTTCTTTTACATTTTTTTAGAAAATCGGCTGTCAGGGCCGGTTATTAAGGAAAAACTGAAAACAAAATGGACGAAGATGACGTATGAATGACGAATGCATTCGAAAATTAAATAGTCGAAGTTAGACGAAAAAGAAATGGAAAATAAGGTGAAAACGAGGTCGCAAAGCACCTCGTTACAACACTAAGCGAGTTTTCGCAGCGATTAATCGCTGTGTGTGACCGAGGCTTAAGGCGTTGTCCTAATAGAACGCGATTCGCAAGTTCGCGCGAATTTTACTCGTAACGAACGCGCGATCAAACATATTGAAGTCGAATAGGTGTCCTAATAGACGATCGCGCGATTGAACGATTTCTTCATACATTTGACAATCGCGCGTTCGCGCGAACTTGCGATGATCGCGTAGTCGCGTTCTATTAGGACAACGCCTAAGTCATCAATGATGTTATAGTAAAAGATGCGACGCCTGTAGAAGTTCTTTGGCGAGTACTCCGCAGAAGATCACACTTGTTGCTGATCTCGCAACTTAATGTAAATGGCTTTATGTATCAGTATTGTTTTTAGATTAATGAATTTAATTATTTTTAGCTCCTATGGTTGATTCTATTCACGAATATGAACAATTATGGAGCCAACTTCAAAAAGGCAAACCCACTGACTCGGAAAAGTGCGGGCTGCGGGATGATATCCGAGTTTATATGCATCCTATAACACAGATTGCGCCCTGCTTTTATGAGATAGGTGACATATAAACGCAGATTTCAGATTTCATTTTAGCTTCGCTGAAAAAAAAAACAACAGGATCATACAAAAATAATACTCTTAGGACCAAAATGTATGGACTTAAATGTATGTATTTGATAACCATTGTTTCTTCTTACTTATTGTTTCTTTTTTGTTGTTTTGTATTGTCAAATACATTTATGTCTATGTTTGTCTACAACAACAGATTTTTACACGCATGTCGTAGTAAAAGTATACTTAATTGCGGGAACCAATGAACCAGTAAATCTTAATCCTAAGTCGGGCCAGGATTATCCATTCTGTGGTAAGAATAATTGATTCTGGCTAATAAACGTACACGTGTTGCCTAGTCAGTAGCCACTACTGGCTCCATTAACTGGAACACCTATTAGGCCAGTGCGAATGTTAATGGTATTTGGTCTTCGTACCGTATACATTAAGCGGTATTGACTGCTGGAATAAGGTATAAAACATAATTTTTTTGGTAAAAAAGGAAATGGCAGTAGTTTGAATAACAATCGCAAGTCCGGTCAAGATTGATTAGTCGTACTCTGTGGTCGTACCTTTTCGAGCCAAGCATTAGGTGAATAAAAAAAACTAGACTGTTACTGTGTAAGAAAACCTGCGTACAGCCGAAAAAAAAAAGTTTTTACGCTACGCTATCAACGTTGGCAACGCTGATGGATATGTATCATGGGAGAAGATTTGATAGAATTTATTATAACCGATAACTATATCACCGGTAATCTATCGTATCGGAAAATTCTTGGAAAGTTTCGTCCCTAAAAATGGCTACCGCAGAACGGTCGTAGCGATCCATTCCGGCCATCTACGACGGAATCCCTCAAAACATTGCCGTCCTTCACAGAATTTATTGATCATCCCTCGTTTCCATTTTTATTTAAAAATAGTCATAATACTGTTAATATTACGGTCGACACATACTTTATAATCAATCACACCTCCTTTGTTTATACTCACCATTGACTTGCGTTTTTATCGGCGATTTATCAATTTTAAATTCAAATTTCAATTTTTACTCTTACGGCTCACGCACAGAATATTAAGGGCCGAAAGACCACTCCCGCCATTCTTGAAAACCATTACCGGGTAGTACTATTTATTTTAACTTCTGTGCTATACGTAAGCTGGCCTATGAGTAAAAGTTTTTGTTTTGTTTCGAAAAGTTTATTTAAGGAAGTCACAAAAAACCGTTGTAAGTTTCAGATATATCCTACTAATATTATAAATGCGAAAGTTTGTGAGACTGGATGGATGTATGGATTTTATTTACTCTTTTACGCAAAAACTACTGCATAGATTTTAATGAAACTTTACAATAATATAGCTTATACATCAGAATTACCCATAGGTCACCGAAAAATCCCTCATTCCTACGGGAAAAACTATTATCGGGGCGGATAGCTAGTAAAATCAAAATAACAATGTCTGTTTTAGCAGAGAATTTGGTAAAACATGTGAACATAATTATTAGGCGGTAAATCACTTGTTTTGCTCGAGTCCCTATTTCCAGTTGCGCTGCGGTTTGCCGGCATAATAGCAGCTGTCGCTCGATTTATGCCAGTTCGTTTCCTCTGACTTTTCGCGTTTCACTTAAACAAATTTTAATGCCCAATTAAAAGTATGGTTCGCGCGCTAGTTGAATGCAGAGTGCGTTTCACTTCATTTTTAACCTAACCAATGTTTAGTGTGCAATCCATTTATTTTGGTGAGCATTTAGTATTTTTTTGAGTGAAGATTTAATATTTCCCCTTAGCTATTAGGATTTGAAACGGGATATATACAACGGTGAAGTCATAATAGGTTTCACAAAATAATTAAAAATACGTTTTCAACCCAAATCCAATTTCATCTAAAAGACTCAATGAATCAAGGAGATAAATTAAACAATTAACAATCAATATGGTTTGCAATCAATTCAAATAATGAAAAGAATAGATGAGATTACAATTTAAAGTGAAGAATCTTAACAAAGATTCGATAAATCACGGAGAAAAAATTAACCACAGAGCAATTAATATTACGGAGGGCACAATTCATATAATTTGTCAGTAAATTTGCATTTAGATTCGGTTCTGAATAATAAATTAGCATAACAATGGCTTCAGTAACTCGAGGATGTAATTTATTACACCTATGTTTAATGAACTTTATGATTTTCTATCTCTCTCTATCTTAGCAGTGTGAATAATGTTACTATCCCTTTTGTTCTTTGGAATCGTAGGATTGTTTTTAGATTACTTATTAATGAGACGGTAATGTTCGGAGTTTCAGTAGGACTTTCACTGACAACGGAGTTTAAATTTCGCGATTTCTCTTGTATTTTCTAATATCATACATTACTAAAATTGTATTTGGCATCTTTGATAAATGCATAAAGTTTTTCTTCATATACGTCGAGGATATACTAGGTGCGACCAAGCTGGGTCCATATTAAGTGGTTATAACCACACTGCAAAGAATCTCGCGAGCGTATACAAGTATAGGTAAAATAAAAAAAGAAGTCTACCTAGGCACCATGACTTAAGTTGTTTTATTATATTTAACATAGCTATCTTGTATAGCCATTATAGTTCTTACAAACTTCAAAGAAGTTGCAAGTTAATGAACATATCATGTTATAGGTAGATGAATGATTTCAACCTTTAAAAAGAGGAATTTAAGTCATATTTTTTCATGCGGCCTAAACTTGTGCAATCGACGTATTCAAAACACATGTTTGACATCTTTAGAACTAAAATTAAAATCCCCTGGCCTTAAGCGTCAAATACTATGAAGGTGCTACGAAGGTACTACGAGGGTGCTACGAGGGTGCTACGAAGATGCTACGATGGTGCTACGAAAAGATAAGAGCGTGCGTGCCCATAAGAACTAACCCAATGTGACTTGTGGTAATATAATAAGGTTGCGGTATGTTTTTGAATTTTGAATCAGTCAGAATAGTATGGAAATTTAACTATTACGGGTGTTTGGAAACTTTCGTTCAATGTGTAAAAGTATTTTAAAGTATGCGGCAGCAAGAGCAAAGGAATTGGCAATGCATTTGTCAGATGGAAGGAACGAATCGACAAATAAAACGTATTTTCCCGAGAAATGTTTGCAATTTGCATGAAAAATGTATTGACTTTGCAGTAAATATTGCACGAGGTTTCAAGAGTCGAGAATTGCTTTCACAGAGTTTCGAATTTGAAGCTATTTGTTTCGTGAAAACAACCTTACAACATTTTTATTCACATCAACAAGCTATTGGGTATTTTAAAAATACTGTTTGTGATGTTAAAGTCCACATAACCAATAAGGGTGGAATGCCGAAAGTTTGGTTAAAATGTGACTCAAAATCGAAGTTTTTTAAAAATAAAATCAGAAGTCGAAGTTTGTTTGTTTTTAACCAGTCATTTCTTTTCAGAGTTCCTAGAGCACAGTACCTACACAAAATAAAAAAAACTGATATGATCTAATTGAATAATCGACAGGAATTATGCTTATTACTTTACGCATGATGATACTCATATAATAAGTTATAATAGTTTAAAAAACACGCTTTTAGCACGCACTAAAAATTACAAAAGTCACGTGACTATTTTTTTTTGTATTCCTAACAGCAAACCCTTTCATTTGATACCCATATCATGGGGGTGGATTTCAAACAGCCAATCCGCCATCTTGGGGAGGCCGCCATATTGGATTTGTAATGACGTTTCTTAGCTAGTCATGTATTGTCATCAAAACTCAGAGCGTGTGCAAAATTTCATCCTAATCGAAGATCGGGAAGTGGGTCAAATTAAGATTCCAAGATTTTTTTACATACATAGTTACTTACAAGTGAAGCTAATATAAAGCGTGTAAAAAGGATCGCAATTTAGCAAATAGGTACCCATCGAAATCATATTATGTTCTGTTCAGTTTTCAAAATTATAAAGATATTTTAAGACCAATTTGTCTTTTACAGTTAGCGTTATGTCAAATCCACAATAACAGTGATTTAGTTTTAATCGTAAGTTATTGTTTTAAAAAGCAGATTAGTAACTTACTTCAGCTCAGGCTTCTTCCCTTCCTTCTTTTCTTCTTCCATCTTCTTATCTTCTTTGTCTCCCTTCTCTGCTTTGTCCTTCTGCGTGGGAGACGCAGGAGGAGAAGATTCTTTAGCATCTTCTTTGAGGTCACCATCTTCTTTCACGTCGCCGTCCACGACGTCAATATTGGAGGCCACATAGCCAGAATCGTTGTTGGTATTAGGGTCCATCATTGGTATTGGTGACGCTAGATTGGCCATGATCCTGTTGAAAGAAACAAGAACTATGGCCTGCTTCATATAAATCCGGACAAAATAGCATTGACCTCTTTCTTTCCTTATAAAAATAATGTAACGCCAAAATGTCTGGTAAGGTCACACGCTCACCCCGCCTTCTATTACGGTATGTCAAATTACGTACATATTTTGCGACAATTTCCTATAGTTTTATCGTATCGTTTGAAAAAAATGTGCGCATCAGTGACCTTTTGTCCGGATTAATATGAAACCAACTCTAGTTTACTTATTTGATTTATCCTAGTGGTTGCGCCATATCAATAAAACAAGATCTAGCATGCAAACTGTTAAGCTGTTAAGCGAGGGTGACCTCTGAAAATCTTTTAATCAAATTCACCGCCGCTATGAAATATTTTTGCTTATGTATTTTAAGTAAAGTTAGGATAAAGTATT
Organism: Teleiodes luculella; assembly: GCA_948473455.1. Classification (NCBI taxonomy): domain Eukaryota; kingdom Metazoa; phylum Arthropoda; class Insecta; order Lepidoptera; family Gelechiidae; genus Teleiodes; species Teleiodes luculella. Next base: position 2,904,297 of record OX419596.1, read on the forward strand.
AAAAAAGCTGTTGAAATATCAAAGAAAAGATTATTATTTTAAAAATTATGATTGCATATCAAAAATATAATAAGAAAATGTCATATGAAATTAAATAGGTCATGCGAGACAGATAGATTATTCGAGAATGAAAATGTTTTAAAGACATGATTTAAAAACTAAGCATACTTAGACACAAGACAAGTTTATAACTATAAAAAAGATCCGATTTATTCTGCCTGTATCGTAAATTTGATAGGTCCAGTCTAGCCAAGGCTCTAAACATTTTATTTTAGAACATGTTAATTTATTAACCTTATTTTAAAGAGGGTTAAAGAGCGACCAGTATTGAAATAAACACGGCCTTTGTATTTTTTAAAATTTCATTCGTAGGGTTTTTATCGTTCATAAATTACATGTAAACTTCAACCCTTCTTAAAACATGAATACAATCTGTTTATTTTAACGGACCTAATGTATTAAAAATCCTTATATGATAGAAAAGCATTTATTTTGACTTTGAGACACCCTGTGACTGGTCTCGCCCTAGGATGTTTCCAATGAGAAGTCCAAATACTTTCCTCTACTGTGACAAGCTTTTATCTGTCAAAAAGCTGCAAGAAACCTGAAATTTCCTCCAATAGGATGAGAGTATACGTACGACAAAAACTATGTCAGTCACGTGGGATACATGATTCTAGCCCCCCCCCCCTGGTAGGCCCTACCCCATAGTGATAGTACAAATTTTGAATTTAGATTTTGAATTAAAGGACCATGTTAGTGTCGAAAAGGTACGACCAATCAAGCTTCACCGGACTTTCTGGGGAGCGGAAGGCTCTACCCCAGAGTAGTCATGTACCAACGCATTAAGGAAAAAAAAATTCCACGCCCATTCCATACCACATCACATCACTATTTTCAAATTCAGCAACCATGAAGTTTTTTGTTTTTTACATTCCAAATAAAGACAAATAAATGTCATACTTTATTGATATTTTGTTTTTAATTGGGCATGTCATAACATGAATGTCTCTATCTTTTTCTAACTTAACGTATTCAAAGATGTGTGATAGAGACTGATAGAGTTAAAAGATAAATCCCGTCTCCCGCTTCCACCTACCCTCCCACCCCTCTGAGCGGCCGCATTGGTTTCGATACAAAATAGGCATGATTACTACTCCATTTGGGCGCGTAAAATTTTTTCTTCCTTCATGTACCAACGCGTCTAGGGACTCGCTAAGGTAATAAGTAGGTATTATAACAGTCATGGCTGTAACTAAACGGTGTGTCTTTCCCAAAGTTTTTTATTTAGGTAGTCGGGTTTCCAATTATATAACATTCTTAGATTTCGGCCGTTGTTAACTAATCAAACACGTTTTTACAGGTGACTATGATCGGTGTAATTTGGTCAAAATTTCATATTTAAAATTTATTCGCGTAGATAACCCGTAAAAAAAGTGTGTTTCCCATAGAAATATAAAGAAATGTGACTAATCCGTTTTTTTAAAATAAACGTCTACTTTAGAAGCTCACTGATACTGTCCTAATTATGAGAATTATAGCTGTTTTAGTAACAAATGTCGGGCACTTTTTCGCTTATTTTCTTCAGATTATAAATTAGCTTCAAGGGCAAGAATAATATAGGTTCCCGGGTTGACTAAAGGCTATCGTATCAACAAATCACCACGAGGCCGTTCCGTTAAACATTTCGCATCCTTTACAAACCACAAGTATGTCCGCACATTATTCTTTCCGGCGAGGATATTTTATTATTTTCAATTACGTAACCTCCGACGCAAACAAAGGGGCGTCGTGTTTTTAGTCTGACGCATGTGTTTCTCCTGAACGAATGAATCGATTTTTATGCTTGGAATGTGATTTTATTGGTAGCGTTCTTATTTAATACTAGCTGTTGCTAGTAGCTGTCCACGGCTACGCCCGCGTTGTTTTTTTTTTTTCCCCGTGGTAAAAAGTCTAAGATATTGACCGGGGATTTAAGGTACCACCATGCAAAATTTCATTTAAATCGGTCCAACGGTTCCAGAGATTAGCGTGTACAAACAGACTAACCGACAGACGGACGGCTTTTTTTCCGAAACTTGTTTTTGTGTTCAGCTACACTCCCTTTATCACATACAGTCAGTTTTTTGAAAAACAAATCAATGTACAGACACGCCGATTTTTCAGTTTTATTATAGTAAAAGATTATAGTGTGTAGATATATTTTCAGGTATTGACTTGATAAATTACATTGAATTAGTTTACGTTTCGTCCAATTTCAGTCCTCATTTTCGTCCGTTTTCGTCTATTTTAATTCTTTATGCAGCAATATCAATTTTGAATTTAAGGTAAACAAAAGTTTATTGTCGGCGTAAATTGTTTTTATTTTAGGAATATAAAGAATATGAACATTCTTAGATTTTCGCGGAGAAAACCCGCGAAAATGTGTGTTATATAAAGAATAGCTGGCATGCTGAGGTAGGAAGATCTTTGCCTTAAATTATGAGCTTAGATTTTTCACGGAAGAACATTATTCATCATCGTGGTCAACTAATGTGTTCTTTAGACTAATATGTTCTTAGCATAAAGTCATGGATGTTAATGACTATAAATAAATTGCACTGGACTTGAAGATGCGAACCAGTTCACCAATGATGATGATGTAAGAGACATGCACAGACGTCTATGATTGGATGATGAGCTACTCACAGACCCGTCTCCTCAACCACAGCAGCCAACATGAACCGAGCAGACTTCATTGTCATCTCTTCGGCAAACGCGCCGATGTCCGTTCTGCCGAAACTGTAATAAAAAGCATAGTATATCGGTCGAATTGAGAAACCTCCTCCTTTTTTTAAGTCGGTTTAAAAAGTTTCTACTTTTTCGGCTTGGAGTATTGAGAAACGTACAGGTACCAGAGAAGACGCCTCGAATACATTCTATGCGCCAACATGGCGGCAGCGGGGGGCGGGCGGAGTTAGCGGGGAGGAGAAAAACAAAACACGAACGCCATACAAGTTGGAGCTCGCGATCTCCAATTCATATTACTATGAGTGCGGTTCGCGGTTGACGTTTCTATGTATACGCTAGTACAAAATAGTTAGTTACTTAAGTTTTTCTTAAGATTTTGTACTTTTCTAATTAACTTACCAATAAATTGATACATTTTATTTATTTATAAAAATGCATTATTATTATCTTGTTCGATTTGGCATGGTAAATTTAGGCAGATTATAAGTCTAACGATAAAACTTTTCCTTCTTATGAAGTCTTTATTTAAGCTTTCCGAATGTGCCATTCCGTTTAATGGTTTATTTTTATTACCACTGCATGCCATCCATCTTTATTACCAAAGAGAGCTTTAAGAAAAAATATACCTACTTTTTTAATAAATATTTTTTTAGTTGATAATGTGTGTTATGCAAGTGCTTAAATCATCAATCACGAATTAAATATAAATTTAAAAAGTAAAAGAAACGCCTCATTTGCGTTCTGATTTGAATATTATGAACGATTCCGAACCTTAATGCACGCGAATAAACACCAAGATTTATTGAGAGAAAAATTCGATCAAAAAGAAATAAGAAAATTCCTTTTGTTACTCGTTTCGTCTTTATTTCTACTCTCGCAAACTTTCTTCGAAAAACAAAGCTGTTTGATATAAATGCAGAAATAAAAGGCTTTTTGGTTGTCTCTAAACTTATTAAACAAGTCGCAGGAGACATTTGTATGATAATCAGAAGTCGCGATGTCTTTTGCAAACTAATAATTTTAGTCTAAGCTGGGTGATTGGTTGAGAATAGCGGATTTGCGAAGAATTTAAATAGCGATCGTGAAGCTGACAGTCTTACGTTTTTTGCTGTTCTATGATTAAATTTCACTGCTTACCTACGTACTAGAAATAACAGAACTAATTTTAGCATCAAAATTATCATTGATCTTCAAATATATCAACACAAGAGAAACTAGTGCTGAAAAATTTTAAAATTTAGATTGATTGATCGCACGGCCGTCTCGACTGACGCGAGGCACGGAATTGCACCTTTATTAAACAAACAGAGAAACAATTTATGACTTCGCTATTCGCTGATAGGTTTTGTAGGATTTTTTTAGGGATTTATTTGATGCATTATTTTTTTACTGTATTCTTTACACACGACTAATTTAAGTTAGCTTATTTCATGCGTAGCGTAAGTAAAATTATTTTATAAGCAAGTAACAAGTGATAGAGACGAATATAGATGAGCAGTAGCGTTTACTAACAACAACTCCAATCCCCAACCCATCTTTCGAATATGAGGATTACTATTATATAAGTAACATAATAGGATCGGTTTTCATTGTTCGAGTTGTAATCTACCTAATGTGAATATTGTGTGGCAAAATATAAAGAGTTTATGATATTGATAAGCTATAGGTAATTTTCCCCATTTATAAAAAAAACTACAAGAGGTCGGAAAGGTCAAAAACATTTCACTTAACCATGTCTATATCGCGACTAATATTTCATCTCGATGACTAACATCTCTTCTATTAGTTTGGGTCCTGGGTCATATTTCAACAGAAATATAAGTGCGGTAAGGATATCCTTTGGTCTAAATTTCATTGGCTTGTTGCCAATTGCTGTCTACTCAGTACATCTTGTCGATTCTAATCTTTAGATTTATACAATGTTTTCTTCAATAATACGTCAGTGAATTTAGATTCATTATTTTTCAATAAGATTAATCCGCTCTAAGATAGGTAGATAAGAGAAAATCTTTCTGTTTTCTAAAAATATAACTAAGTATATTTGGGCAAAGCAAAGTTGTCTTCTTGTCTTGTCTTACGTTAGTAACTATTTATAAATCTGTGGTCTAGTCTTGTGTGTTTTGAAAAGTATTCGGCTTACCCTACTCTTTCAGTTGTTGTCTTACCGAGTAAAAAGCGCATAACCTAGAAAATTTAGGTAACCAAGAACAATAATACGAAAAAATAGTATTATGTGGTATTACAGAATATATTATAATAGTACTTTACGTTGTATTATGAAATCGAAACACAGACATATAAAGGGAAGCAGACCAAACATTACATACTTAGAACGCGTGGCAACTTATCACTCGTACGTAGCTTATTTTTGAATTACCAAATTAATATATTTTATAAACGATTATTGCGGGTGTTTGTATACTGAAGTATTCTTTTACATTCATAATTATAGTACTTTACTATTTTTATTCCAAATATTACCAATTATGTTAAAGAAAAACAACAAAACTTATGTAGCTTAAGTGGAAATTCATGCCACGCGGCATTCTTTGTATTCAATAATGTTTAGTCTGCTTCCCTTTATATGGTTGTGACTCGAAAGTACTGTCTATGCTATCTTTCACACTTTCACGCCAAAATGGCCTCCCGGATTTCGATAAAAAGCTGATAGGGAATGATGTACACATCTTTTTACCGTGGAAAAAATTACTAGGCTAGAAATAAAAAACTATAAAGTTGGCGTCAGCTTAGGGCAGGAAGCTACTTAGTAAAGTGTTTGTTTATAATTATAATATTTGACAATTTAATAAAAATAGCGTCGGTGGTCAAGTGGCTAGGACCGGTGGTGAGTTCTATTCGGAAGTTCGCGAGTTTAAGCCTCAGCACATATACAAATCTTTTCAATTTTCTAATTTATACTCGTATGTACGTTTATGACGCCCTTGCGGTGAAGGAAAACATCGTGAGGAAACGCACACACCAGCGAAGTAATTAAAGATTGTGTGTGAAGTTTATTTATTATTTATTTGTATGTTTATATGACTATCTTATTTGTATTGTATGTAGGTATTGTAAGTATGGTGCGTGTAATAATAATAATAAGTATAATATTTTCAATTTAGTACAATGCAATGCAATGTTTGTATAGTTTTCTCACATTTGCTACGGGTTACAAAATAATCCAATAAAATAATAATTAAGAGCGTCGATGGCCAAGTGGCTAAACCCGTTGACTTTCATCAGAAGTTCGCGGGTTCAAACCTCGGCACGTACCAATGTGTTTTCGTTTTTCGAATTCATATATATGTTTATTTGACGCTCTTACGGTGAAGGAAAACATCGTGAGGAAACCTGCACACACTTGTGAAGTAATTCAAGGGTTGTGTGTGAAGTTGACCAACCCGCACTGGGCCAGCGTAGTCGACTAAGGCCTATTCACCCTAATATCAGGGTAGGCTAAGGGTAGGCTCGAGTCTCTCGGTGGGGACGTCTGTTAATGAAAATAATAATTAAAGGGTTACTTGTCATCTTCTTCGTCCTCGTTGCTGCCGGAGGCGGTATTGGTCGGCTGGTCTTGCATCGCCTCGATCTTCTGCGTCTGCGCAGCGCTCTCGATCACCACGGCCGCTGCGCTGCTGGTGACCGCCGAAGAAAGCGCTGAAGAGGTCTTCGCTTGCCGCTGCTTTTTCGCGCGCTTTCTGATCGCCTGGTAACAAATCGATAAATTATCAAAAAAGAAAGCGAATTGGCAAAGTTTATAATGTACTGTAATCAAAGCTTTAAAAATGTAAAATTGTAACAAGACTTGTAAAATTTATTAATAAATTTATTAGAATAAGGAAATATATTGTTTGCATGCTTATGTTAGGCTAGATGTGTGACACTATTGACAAAAATTGAAACATCTTCATAACCATATTTAATGCAATAAAATTATTTGAATTTGAATTAAATAAATTAATGTGGGCTAAAGTCAGTTAGGTTTTTAATTCCTACGAATGGTAAATATAGAAAATAGTATCTAAACTTGACTTTTAGAACAGAAGATAATAATAGTACTAACCCGTACAGAAAGGACACTCACCCCCCCGCAATAAAATGACTTCCCCGCCCGCCCGAGCTCCCCACGTCCCGCTCCCCACAGGCGCCGCGGGACTCTGAGAGGGGTGTTCAGGGTGTTTTATATAGCGTTTCAGTGTTTGACTTGTAATTGATATTCAGTTGTTATTCAAAAAGCAGTAGGCTGTCAAAACGCGTTTGCTGTGTATGGAGAGTCCGACCTGTGCTTTTGGTATGACGTACTTTGTCTTTTTTATGCGATTTTAAGCCTTGAACCTGACAGCGTACCTTAATAAACCACAAATACCTAATCACAAGTAACGATGATCATAACACGGAATTTACGATTATCCGATAAACAAAATGGCCGTGGTGTCATAAAACGTTAGGGCCTTAAAACATCCGACACTTGATCGAAATGTTGCTGGACAAAATAAATACGAGTACCTCACGAATGACCAAATAAAAATTAGACTTGATTATATTCGGAAACTTTATAAAATGTAACTATACAATATTTTTCCAGCTTTATGTTTTTCTTCATTCAATTTCACACACTTCAGGGAATTTCTAACAGGAATATAATTCTTTCTTCTATATTAGCAAGTAGTAACCTATGTAAATACCACATTCTGTGTTTGCTTTCAATTTCTTACGCTAAGCAAAGACAAATACTACAATTTTTATATCTTTGTTTGATTTAAGTTATTATATGATGAATAAATCCCTACTAATATTATAAATGCGAAACTAACTCTGTCAGTCTGTTACGATTCTACGCTAAAACCACTGAACAGATTATGATGATATTTGGTTAATAGATAAAATAGACCTTCGAAAAGAACATATACCTTTTACCGCGGGAAAGTACCTCATTCACACGGGATAAACCGTAAATGAGGGCTGAAACCCCTAGTAACCTATACATATATAGATACAAAATCATGCCACTCTGTAAAAGCCTAATTTTTAATCCGCGACGAAAAAGAGGGGTGTTATAAGTTTAAGAATAAGAACATTTATTTGCGGGACATCACAACACAACAGAGAATACAAAAGTTAACAAGTAAGACAAAAAAATACATGAAACGAAAACAATGTTTACAGTACATATATTATAGTTTGACGTGTGTGTCTGTCTGTCTGTGACATCGTAGCCCGTAAACGGAAGCGCTGATTTTGTTCTAGTCTTAGAGTATAAATATAAAAATTTCTGGGAGGGAAGGTTCTAGTATTTTTGGTTTGTAAGGTGTCACAATCGAGAGTGTTCTTAGCTATGATCCAAGAAAATATCTTCAGCCATTTGAAGATTATGAGCTCTTTTCTAGTTGTTGAAAAGATCAAGTAACGGTTTTGTGTCGGTGGTTTATTAATTTTTTTAATTTAATGTTGTAGCAATGAAACGCAAAGCATAAACATAACATTAAACATTTGAACATTTTCCTAAAGCGTATCAAGAAAAACAAGTTTTATTTTACGTATTTACCTTTTCTGGTTTTTATGTCAGGAATTCTTGAGAGCCCTGAAGATTCCCTTCGCTAAGTGATAAGATTTATTTAAAGAAGTCCGCTAACAGGAAGATGGGATTCGCTGTCGGGACTCCGGGAAAATTGGTTCCTCTCATTCAATTTGAAGCCTTGATTTAATTATCTTAAAATTTCACTGTGGTTCTTCAGTTTCAGTTGACTTTTGCAACGCTGTATTTTTCACAGACAAGTGGATTCGAATACTGATAAAGATTACTATTAATGTAAGAATTTTTCATGCTTTTCAACTGCTTTGGGTTACGCTTGGATGAATAAGCTTTTTTACATAAATGTCACAAAGACGACTTTGTGACACAAATAAAGCCACAGTCAGAGTCTTCCGTATTACAGTATGTTGTGTGATAATAATTATTTTTCCTGTACTATATAAATAAAAAAACTCTACGTCACTCGTGATCCCCGTGAGCTCTGCTTACCCCGTTATGGAAAAGAGCATATCTTTCTTTATGCAGGTAATAAGCCCGAGGCCATTAATTCCTGCGTTTGGTCATAACCTACCGTTTGCTTTACTTCGCCTGCTCTGCCGTGAACTAATCGGTGTTACCCGGTCGAAATATCAGTAAGCTAAATCATGCTCAATTTAAAAGTAAATATTGGGAAATTAAATATAAGTACTAGAGAAGACACACTCGAATACATTCTCTGCGCCAACATGGCGGCAGCGGGAGGCGGGCGGAGTGCGCGGGGGGAAGAAAAACAAAAGACAAACGACATAGAAGTTGGAGGTCGCAACCTCCAATTCATATTACTATTAAGTGTGGTTCACGGGTGTCGTTTCTACGAAGCTAGTAGTACAATGAAGTCGTTTAACGCCCGTAAATAAAAATGCCAGCTATTTCGGAGTGCATGTTATGTTACTTGTCACTGGCCCTCGATGAACCGCGCTACCTATGTGTTTTTCGCTTTGGCTTTTAATTATGTACGTTCTAAGAAGAAAGATTTGACAGCTGCTGAATTTATACAAAATTATAATATAGTGTCAAAAAGTGAACCCTATGTCTAAGGCATAGGGAAAACAAAAACTGTCAAATATCGCTTCTTAGCGTGACCCGATTATAGCGCCTTTATTCCGTTACCACGATTTCACCGAAACTTTACGCAATAATAACACTTATTTTATTGATTCAAAAACAGTAAACAACTATTTTCGAATGCCTACATGCGAGATGAATAAATAAGTCGACTGTGACTTTCGCGACCTCCCCAAAAGTAGGGAATTTCCCTAATAGAAGTATTGGTGAATAATAAATCTGGTAAACTTAAGTGAGCACGAGTCTAGGAAACGATCAACTTGTTCCGCTGTGCCAAATGAATCGATCTTACATTCTAAAGTTGCTGAGATCCTTGTACAGTCAACAGCACATCAAGCTGAATATGGGTTGCCTGTAGAAATAGCAATAAGATACTCGTAGCCGATTTGTACACTTCTACCGTTGTGGACTGTATTTTTTGTAATTCTTGGTGTGCAATAAAATATAATTATGTTTTATTCTATTCTGAATACTTTGGCGTTTACACAGTTCCTATATCCATTTTTCTTCTTGTCAGGTTGTAAGTTGATCATCCAACATTATTAGCCATGCCTGAAGCTCGTGAAGTGTAAAATACATGTATATGTCACCGTAAGATTATAAATACCGTTAGATTACAATTTAACTCGCGTGATTGTAAACTGTCGAAAGATTGTGAACTAAACGTACTGATTACAATTTAACAGATTATTTTTCGATAGATTGTAATCTATCGAAATGAAACTGTTAAATCACAATCTGTCGCGCGTTAAATTGTCAACTGTCCAAAGGCTGTTCCTGATTGGTCGGTCTTACAGCAGGCCGTTCTATGTCCATACAGTTGGAAATAAACCACAGGCGTCAGTTGAATAAAATTAATGCACTTTAAGAATTGTGACATCAAGTATTTATCTATTATTCAGTAGATAATCAGTAATTTTGACATCATATTATGGTATGTTTTTGGAGACTTACACTAACACATTTATCATTCAACAAACTTCTATTCTTCGATTAATCATGGATTCATTTTACTTCCACAATAATTTCATAGAAATTATTATAAAGCAGTGAGTTATTTTCAACACGAAATTAATTGAAATTCACTTAAACACAGATTGCTTACATTAGATAATAAACGAAAAAAGAAACAAATATGGCGGCGCAGAGCATATGACGATCAACCAATCAGCGCGCGAGATGCGTTCCATCCTATGCCATTTCACAATTTGACGGTTTAATTTCGATAGATTACAATCTATCGAAAAATAATCTGTTAAATTGTAATCAGTATGTTTGGTTCACAATTTTTCGATAGTTTACAATCTCGCGAGATGGATTGTAATCTAACGGTATTTATAATCTTACGGTGACATATATATCCATTATTATTTTAAGTCAAAGCGAAAAAATTAAAAACCTTGAGTTAGGGCAGAGACCCGAAACTGCAAAAAAAGAAACAAAAATAGCTATAAAAACATTTTTCCATTAATTCTAGGATTGAAGCTTGAAAGTTAAGCTTGTCCTGCCCTTGACTGTACAAGCAGACTTGTAAACTTCGTACAACTTTGTACTCTTGTAAATTAGTTTAGAGTCATTGAGTGGAAACTCAAATTCGCGAGAATGTGGCTAGGAAGAGAAAGCGATTAAATTTGAACACTTTCACAATTAGATTTCGTAGAGTTATAGAGCAGTAGCAATTATCTACTACTACATCACATCACAGTTACTTACTAGCATAGACGGTCGGCCTCGTAGCCTAGTTGGTAGAACGTCTGCCTACGAAGCACAAGGTAGCGGGTTCAAATCCCGCCCAGGGCATTTGTGTGATGAGCACTTGTGTTTGCCTTGTGTCTGGATGTTGTATATTTATATATGTATGTATATCAGCTGTCTGACACCTAGTACAGGCTCTGTCTAGTTTGGGGTCAGGTGGCCGTGTGTGAGATGTACCACATATAATTTAATTATACTTATTTATAGATACAGTGAAAATAATTCTACCTCCATGGTTGCTAGTCGCGAGGTTATCTTTGAGGATGTACTATTATATAACTATATTACAAATTCATGGAATGTAAGGGCGGTAGAGCCCAAGTAACTCGTTAGCGATTCAAGTTTGTAAAAAGTTCTGATTCAGTTGTTTCATGGAAAAAAAAAATGCATGTGAAAAATAGCAAGGAAACTGATAGACAACTGTAAATTTAGACACATTAGTTAAGTTGATTTAGATGAATAGATCACACGCACACTGTGATTTTGAAAACATAATTATGTACCTAAAATAATGATTTTCAATAAGTATAATTCTTTGCTGTGGTTTGTTCAAAATTAGGGGGTCTGACAGAATAACAGTGGGTAACTACAGCACATGCTGAGTCAGTACCCTTTCTCAACTTTGCCGTCATGCCTGCACACTAACTTCTATTCATGGTTTCTAAATCAAAATAGTTTTTTTTAACGTTTGGACACTATACGTCTCTAAATATGGTGTAGGTACCTTCGTTATTTACCTTAGTATGACGTTATGTGTAATTTTTCAATGTATTTGTTATTATTTAATGTGCTAAGTTGAGAATAAATATGTTCTATCTATCTATCTTCTATCTATAATTTGGCGGTTACAAATCAAACAATTCCTAGCAGCCAGCTTATCCGTGTAGTAATCCGTACTAATAACATTAAAATTAAAAAGTGTCCTTATATTCTGTTCTTCTTTGTCGTCGTAACGGAGTGACAGGTTGATGTATTATGGAGAGCTAAAAGTCGAAAATAAAGCGAACGAAGCAACGAGCGAGTAAAAAGTATATTTGTTTTGTATCATGCGAGCTTCTTGTTTGTTTGTATTTATATTAATAAAAGCGTCGGTGGCCAAGTGGCTAGGAAGATAAGTGTTAGGATTCATTAAAATATTACTGTTAAAACTGTTCTGTAAATTTACCAAATTGACTTATTTTAAGATAAGTTCACGTGTTAAAGCTAGATTATTTTTAAAGCTAAAATATAATACAATAATAAATGAGAAGTTTGCCATGTTTTTTATTATTTTTATTAAATTATATCCCTAATTGTACACAAGTCCGGTGAAGCTTGATTGGTCGTACCTTTTCGACACAAGCATACGTCAATTAAAAAAAAAAAACCTAATTGTACGAGATATTATGATTAGGATGATAGTTTTTAGGATTGTTAATTGAAACAATTTTAGATGGCTCCTGACCACTCTTTATTAATTTATAATTTACATAATATTTATTCGTGTATTGTAATGAGTAGCCCTTATCAAGGCTTTATATCAATCGCGATTGTATTGACAAATGGAGCTCAGTGTATCGGAATAATGATTACAGCCTTATCCGTGTAAAATTTGTATTGATGATGTTAATGTTTTCATATGACTGCTACATTATTATAGCAAGAAAAAATCTAATTATGATTTATTACTAAATGCTATAACCATCGCCTAGCCGCTATTCTCCAAATTTGTTTAACCGAATGACTCTATATGGTCTTGAGTGCTATAGAGGCAAATTAAAACCCTTTGCAAACTGTACCTTCCTACTAAAGTACTCTTTTACATCTGACAGTGGTATAAAAGACTTCATTCCATTTTTTGTCCTATAGCGGTTTAGTGAAGCCAGTATTTGTTTTTGTATTAACATAAGACATTTTTTTGCTACTAAACAGTATAGGTATATCGGTGCTGCTCGGTGCTTAAAGTGTTAATTATTACATTTTTGGAAGCAATTATTATGTGATAGATATAATGTCTGACTTTTATTTTTTATCAGTTTATTTAGAGACCAAATTCTAATAATATCAGCGTATAAGCGTGTAATTTTTGAGTTGTGAGACGCGCCAAATTACGCGTAATTTTTTATGTACAAAATTTATTTCAGGTTGCTTTTGTAGAAATTGCTACTCAGCAATAAGCCCGCCTACATGTACACTGTCTATCCTCTATAGTGAATTATACTGTACTGTTTTTTTACTGTGCAACAAAGTACTATTTTTTATTCTAAAATTTGAAACTCATTTTTCGTTTTGTAACACAGGCTGCAATTTTGTGAAATATAACGCAACAGAAAAAACGCGACTTGCCTTTGTCAAAATTACGCTCATTTGATTCCCTCTATAATAATGTTTTTAAAATAAATCAAACGTTAAACTAAAACACAGAAATATACAAAGCAGAATTTCGTAGCAACTTCGTAGCGCTTTCGTAGAACCAGCTACGCTCGTAGCAGCTTTGTGAAAATGGTCAGTCAACCGATCTCTGTAAACAACACTGATGTCCAATCGACATAATATTTTTCTAAATGCCATTTTTCGTGGAATTTACAAAATGTTTTGTTTTCTTAGTAAATATTTTATGCTCTCTAATAAGAAATGTCTGCGCTAATAAAATTGTCTTTTTACAAATATTGTACATACCTTTGTATGTACATATTATGTCTTGCGTTTTTGTGAAAAATATCATGTAATTTTTTGGATAGCTTTATTTTGAAAAACAGTTTATCGTTATAAGTGTATAACTTCGCGTCACTAAAGAACTTTCTCAGCATCTGTTAGTTGTACTCGTACTGCACCCGAATGCCACTTAAGGCTTGTCGTTCGTTTATGCATCAAACGCAGCGATAGTGGTATGCGTCTTTCACATCACATGTGTGTTTTCTCATAGTACAGGTTAACAGCCCATGTACGAGTATTCCTACGGAGGCGCTCGACCCTGCCCTGAACAAACAACTTCAACACAAATTTCGATTTTCTTTACAGGAGTTTTCAGTTTTCTTTCCGATGTTTTCAAATCCCGTAAAAGCGTCGTCGATTAAACGCACATATTATTTCGAAAATTGAAATGACATTGGTACGTGCCAAAAATGAGATTTTTGAGACACAAGGCTTAGGTTATTTTATAAAAAAAAAGTGTCATAGCTCGGACCTGCGTCTTCCAATCGTAAGACTACCGCCCTAACTTAGTAGTTAGCTAGGTTAGTTTTGCGATAGTCTAGTGACTATCGCCGCTCATAAAACACATGGAAAGATAAACGCAGTGCGCTCATCGGAAGACCTCTAACGCTGCGCTTGTCGCATAAACGAAAGGCACGAGCTTTTTACACGCTACCACAGAATACCAAATAGTAGTCCACATTACTTAAAAGGAATTACCTTGAATATATGATAATACAGCAACAGTATCACCACGCAGGGAATGTAGAAAGACCCAACGGATGAATAGATGACGTAGTCAGTGTTGTTGAAGAGGCACTGGTCTTCTCTTCTTTCCGGCGTATTGTTCAGGCCCAGAACTATGGGGGAACCTGGGAAGTAATATACAATAATAATAATATATGTGGGACAACTCAATCACGGCCATCTGACCCCAAACTAGGCAGAGCCTGTACTATGGGTGCCAGACAGCTGATATACATACATATATGAATATACAACATCCAGACACAGGGCAAACACAAGTGCTCATCACACGCATGTTTGCCCTGGGCGGGATTCGAACCCGCGACCCTGTGCTCAGTAGGCAGACGTACTACCAACTAGGCTACGGGGCCGTCAAGTAATATTATAAGTTAAGGTGTTTATCTTATAGTACGCAACGAGGATACATATCACTCATATATCAGAGAGAGGCGACGACGACGGTGGGTTAAGAAAGGCCAAATAGACAAGTGTCCCCAGTTTAAGTTACTAGTAATATGAGCTTGATAAACTCTCGTCGTGTGAAATATTGTAACCATGCCCTATTTTCAAAGGTATTTAATATTTTTTTATTTTTAATATATTTTTATTAATTAAACTAGTAAGTAAAGTTTGATTTAACCTTTTTTTTCTTCTCTACATTTTAGGCCTTATTGGCAACATTTTTCGTAAAATTGTGTGTTTATTAAGGAAAGAAAACTTGTTTTTTTAATTTTAGAACACAGTATATAATGGTGTCCTAAAAAACAAGTTGGACCAATTGAACCGCAATTAAACAGAAAGCAACGCGGAATGCCCTCTGCTGGTCGAAGCATCTCACTGTCAATGTTGCTTACGGAACGGGGTTTGGTTACGCCGGCCATCTTTAGCTTGACCGCTATTTGAACGTAGTTAATAGGAAAGAAGAGGTCACCGGATTACCAATAGCCATGGAGACCAGCCACGCCACTGCGATGGTGATGGAGACGCGGCCACTGCTTTTGTGCTTCGCGTATTTAATGGGCTGCGTCACTGCTATGAACCTGTGGAAAAAAAACCTTCCTTTAAAAGGATTACTAGGATTACTCCACTGAACCCTTTTCAGTCTTTTATTATTATAATTATTATGATTTATATTATTATTAACTATCAATATACCAAGACTTGGTATGTTAGAAACAAGACTGGTTAAGTCCATCATAAAAATAAAGAATTACGCAAATCTAGTGTACTAATCGTGTGATACAAGGTTATAATTTGATATAAATTTTATCAGCATTAAAAAAAATTCTTACTTCAATCGTAACTATTCGTAACCCAAGTAAAATAGAAAATAAACGTTTTTTTCATTTACTGAAAATTTTGGTTCCATGGACGTGGCGCGGTTTTGATTCTATATTCTATATTAGTGAGCTCAATGTCTAACTAAATCATCATCATCATTTCAACCTGTAGAAGTCCACTGCTGGACAAAGGCCGGCAAACCGCGACCCTCACCAGAAGCACATCGCAAATATTTAATAACAAAATATTTTTGAATCTCTCTACGAGTGTGTGAACAGTTCATATTATATTTCCCCACCGAGGGGTTCGAGCCTACCCTGAGATCAGGGTGAATAGGCCTTAGTCAGCTACGCTGGCTCAGAGCGGGTTGGTCAACTTCACACACAACTTTTGAATTACTTCGTAGGGTGTGCAGGTTTCCTCACGATGTTTTCCTTCACCGTAAAGGCGTCGTACAGAAGCCAGCACATGCAGTTGGACATTCGCACTACGAAATTCACTCCTACCGCTACGGAATACAGGCCCTGTCAAAGTCAACAAGTCCAGCAGCATGTGCTGACTACCGTAATATGAATTCGAAAATCTAAAACACATAAGTACGTGCCGAGGATTGAACTCGCGAACTTCCGAATGGAAGTCAACAGCCCCTAGCCACTTGGCCACCGACGCTCTTATATACGAGTAGTTATCTATATTTTAGGTAAAACGACTATAGAAATGGTTATCCATCCCTTTCACATTCATATTGAAGATTTAAAGGGTATGATCGGTGAATGATAAATTACTTCCGGTAAAACTGACTATACAGGTTGTTCCGGGAAGGAAGACTGATTTGTGTTTAACAATAATGTGTTTGTAGCATCTTATAACAACGTACTTATATGCCGTAGTCCTTATCTAATGTGTATTAAGGTTGTTCTTACATTATTGATAAATAAATGCATTTTGCATTATTTTCATTTTTTCATTATATAAAATATTTAGTTGATTAAATCCTGTAGCAAGAACACTGGCGCTCGCATACGATTGTTTTAATTTCCAGTTGGAATAAGGATTATACTTAGAGATTGAATATTTATACTCTTTATTTTAATTTGTATTTTTTTATTATTTAAATTGTTTCAGCGTTTTAGATCAAATCAACTGTAAATATCATTATTGTGGTTTAGCTAATTTAATACCAATATCTACTTGTTTACATTACGAATAATATCATATTCAAATAAATAAATTAATAAATTAGTGCGAGACGAGAGCCAGCCTTGGTTTAAATATGACGTCGAAAAGTGATTTGTAAAATCTAACTTTCTTTTTGACTTTGACTTTTTGACTTTGACATGTCCAGTCTGTTGTGATTTTTCTTCTTTTGCTTAATAACCGTTCACTAAATTCTTAAATAAAAAAAAGGAAATTTTCAAGGGGTTGTTTAGTAGTGTCTAAAAATATAGAGTGCCCGTGTATTGACGTAAAAACATAGAAATAAAATTCACTACTAAACTTCTGTCACTCATAAATGGCACTTGAGAAGTAGGAATAGGAACGGCCTATATAGCATCAGGTAAAACGCATATTTCATAAATATTTATAGGCAGTATCGAGGAATCTTAGTAAAGGAAACCTTTTAGATACTCGTAGATATGACAGGCGATTAAAATTCCGCCGTTCCCGGACCGGTATCAGAGTACCTAATAATACCTGTCAATTTTGTTGACAATCTTCCCATACCTACAGCGGGTTAGTACTATTATTTTCTTCTGTGCCTACAGTTAGAACTAGAAGTACGATTCGTCCATATTTTTATTGCTTGGCTAGCTTTCCGCCGTGGCTCCGCCCGCGTTAACAGTTTAAACCAGTGGAATTGCGGAATTGTCCCGCGGTAAAAAGTAGGCTACTTTTCATGCTACGATGGCCGTGGCCGTGAAGTAGTTATTGCGTTAGGTCCGAGCAAACATCTGGACAGACGGACGAAAATTTTAAAAATGTGGTTTTATGTTCCGAAGGTCCTTTTAAAAGTATTTTTTCTTAAAAATCTCTTACTAGCTTTCCGCCGCGGCTCCGCCCGCAAATTCAAACAAAAAAACAAATCTTTCTAATGTTAGTATAGATTTCAGGTGTAGCTCTTCCTATTATTTTACTATTATTACTATTAGTTTATTCTAAACACTCAGATCCTTTCATCATCCAGATAAATGCTGATTATCTTCAAATATGAATTATATAAATGGCTAAATAATATATTTCCTTAAAACAAAAAAAAATAATTAAAATTGGTTCATCCGTTCGGGAGCTTTGGTGTTACAGACAGACACACACGTCACTATTATATATAATACTAGCTTTCCGCCGCGACTCCGCCCGCGTTAACAGTTTTTCCCGTGGGAATGATAGGATAGGGGAGGATAGCCTATGTTACTCAGGGAGAATGAAGCTTTCTAACGGTGAAATAATTTTTGAAATCGGTTTAAGTAGTAGTTTTTGAGTTTATTCATTACAAACATACACACACAAAAATACAAACCTTTCCTCTTTATAATATTAGTATGATAACACGACTCTTATTGTATTGGAGTTAAAAACTGATATTCAATAAAAAGCACAAACATATGAACCTCTTATAAGAAAACCCGGTATCCTCAAATTACCAGAACGTAATCCAAGAAACAATAAGCGATAACAAAAACAGATGCCCGAAACAGTACCTCGGAACAATATGAAATTCTTGTCCTGAGTAAACAAAGGGGTTATAGTACGATCACGGACTTCATCAATCTTGATACTTTATCTGCCCAGTTGAGGGTACAGAGCTTAGCTTTCAAGCACGTCTTAGTGAACAATGACGTTGCTCGTTATGAGGAAGAAAAGGGTTTGACACGAGAGCACCTCCACTGGAGGTGATACGTGCTTAAGATCGGATCAAATCTATTTGGAAGTGCTTCAGTCCTGATAATATTATAATAAACTTTTATTCATCTCAACAAAGGGTGGTTGTTTAACATTACAGCTGGGACCTCCTAGTAAGCATAGAACAGCCTGTGTCAGGAAGCCCCGTCTCTCCAATCTATACAATTCAAAATAGTTGAGAAATAAACATCTCACAGCTTAAAAACATACTTTACAAATACTAAAACAACAATGTTATGTGTTGGTTGGTTTCAATACTTGTTAACCTGTCTATCTGTCTGTGGCATCGTAGCTCCTAAACGGATGTGCTGATTTTGATCTAGTTTTTTTTGAGAAAATTGATTATCTATTAACTGAACATACTTCTTTTCAGTTTGTGTTGTCTACACAATTACTTGCTATTTTCTAAATTTTATCCTACTAATATTATGAACGCGAAAGTCTGTGAGGATAGATGTACGGATGGATGTTTGTTACTCTTTCACGCAAAAACTACTGAATGGATTGATAGTTTTTTGAAAAACACTTGTACTTGTTTCACATATATATATATTGGGAAACCCTTTGAAACTATCAATACAATGGAGTTTCACCAAGCGCCAACAATCGCAAGTATAAATTATACTACTGAATGGATTTTCATACTTTAAAATAATATAGCTTATACGTCAGAATAACATATAGGCACACATAGGCTACTTTTTATTGCGAGAAAATCTTTTATTCCCACGAGAAAAACTGTTAACGCGACCGGAGCCACGGGACCGAAAGCTAGTATAAAATTTATTAAAACTTTACCGATAGATAAAAAAAAACTGTTCATTAAAGCTATTAAAATGTATTTATAAACGTTATTAAATTTTTTAACACCAAACTAAATTCACAATACTATTTTGATGGTATCGACGCACGTCGCAATCAAGACTATTACTTTTATAGAACCAAAAGTAGCATTAGGGTAATGTTATACGTCTCATTTACCGCTTTTATCCGATTGAAACTTCGCTGATATATGGAAACACGCAATCAAATCATTACGATTTACGAATCGCCATAAATGAATAAAATCGGCTTCCATATGTCTGTGTAGGTAGATTGTCTCACTAATATCATAATTAGGTAATTGTAGATGTGTGTCACCTTAGAGTATAAATAGAAAAATTTCAGTGTGTCACTTTTTCGAACGATTATAGAGCTAATCAGTTCTATTGGTAGAGACATACTCGTAATTATGATTTAGTGTCATTAACATAATTACTTAGCAAATTATTTGGTACTAATGCAATCATTATCATCATCATCTCAGCCGAAAGACGTCCACTGCTGGGCGAAGGCCTCCCCCAAGGAACTCCACAATGATCGGTCCTGCGCTGCCCGCATCCAGCGGCTTCCCGCGACCCTCACCAGATCGTCGGTCCACCTCGTGGGGGGCCTGCCCACACTACGCCTTTCAGCGCCCGGCCGCCATTCAAGAACCTTTCTGCCCCAACGGCCGTCGGTTCTACGCGTAATGTGCCCAGCCCATTGCCACTAAAGTTTAGCGATTCTTCGGGCTATGTCGATGTTGCAATCACAGATTATAAAAAGCTTCCCCCCCGTGGGAAGGGCCTATTCGAGCCTGCCCTGAAAAGATGCGATCCTGTGGAGTTTCTTCGGCGGATTCTTCTCCGAAGCAGAGCACACTGCACACATTGTGCGAACCTAGCTGCCAGTTTGTTCAAACTAATATCGCATTGCCTCTTTAAATTTTACTAGCTGTGCGGCCGCGATACGACCGCATTGCTTTTTGACTTTTCCGTGCAGTTTCCCGTAGGAATGAGATATTTTTCCGCTTAAAAAAACAGATAAACAGACAAACAAATTAAGCTCAAAGCGTATACAGGATAACTGTAGATTTTTAAATAAAATTATCACTACAAAGTCGCTTTCTTAAATCTTTAAAACTACGCAACGGATTTTGATGCGGTTTTTTTAATAGATAGAGTGATTCAAAAGGAAGGTTTATATGTATAATATATGCATAATATACTTAAAGATAACCCACAATAACCATTTTCCTGTGCGAAGCCGGAGCAGGTCGCTAGTTATTTATAAAATTTGAGTTAATGAATTTCGTTGGGCTTGTACGGAGACTTGGTGGTACAATTGGTAATTGGACTGTATGGCCCGGATAGCCAAGGAATGCGGGTTCAAGTCCCTGCCCAAGCTCAATGATTTTCATTTTTCACTTCAATTTATAAACAGGATAACTGTGTTATTAGAGTAATAAAGATGTTTTTAACACGTGTAGTTTCGAATGAAAATCAACGAAATTATTTTTGTTTTGTCTTACCTGTTTATTTCTATTGTATTACTTGTATATGGGAAACTAGCTTCTAAATAACTTTTGATCTATCTTAGGTCGAACGTGTTTCATTCAACTTTATCTTGATGTAATCCAATATCTGTCCAAGCGATTCCGCTAGCCAAAGCAAGTGGAAATATTAAGTGACCCGTACACAGTTTTGTTGATTTAAGCCAACGTTTTTCCTCTTCGTGCCCAACTCAGTTAATCTAATACAATTTTGGTTAATATATTTTTCTTTTTATGTAGCTTAGATCCGGGAAAATTGAATTTATTAATGGTCCTGCTTCTGTAATGGCCGTAATATGTTTCGTTTTTGTTCAAAATGATCATGATGGAAGGTTTAGCTTCCGTTTAAATTAATTAAAAAATGAGTGGGATGAGTATTGTTTAATTTCCTTTTACCATCCTTTACCATCAACACGAAAATCAAATACAGTCCTTACTTTGTTTTTATTAGTTTATAGTATTTATGTAGTTCCTAATATGTAACTTATTAAGCGCTGACGTGTTATAATGCGGCCAACGGCCTTAACACAGGCATTTTACATGCTTAGCTTGGTCGTTGGTTTGCTATTACATAATATACTTAGTACATACCTCTAGCTCTATTTTTAGATAATAAGCGTTTATGTTGTATAATTTTGATGTATG
Source organism: Teleiodes luculella (assembly GCA_948473455.1). NCBI lineage: Eukaryota > Metazoa > Arthropoda > Insecta > Lepidoptera > Gelechiidae > Teleiodes > Teleiodes luculella. The sequence continues at coordinate 2,926,019 of OX419596.1, forward strand.
TTATTTTTAAATCAATAAATTATTATTATTATAAAAAAAAAAAAAATTAAGAGTTGTCTGTGTTACAAATACAATATTACTAACTAGCTTTCCGCCCCGCGGATCTGTCCGCGCTTACAGTTTTTTCCGTAGGAATCAGGGACTTTTCCGCGGTAAAAGGTAGTCTATGTGTTATTCTGACGTATACTCGTAAGCTACATTATTGTAAAGTTTTATGAAATCCATTCATTAGTTTTTACGTGTAACTTTAATTCGTGTGGAAAGTAACTTTACAATGCATGTGCTCGAAAAGAGCGTTTTCTAAACAGCCAAACAGTGCGGAAAGTAACACTTTTCCTCACTAGTGCTTTTTACTTTTCAGTTTTTTTTTAATTTTTGCTCAGCCTGTCATTCAGCCAGTCAATCTAACATTTCAGTATTTGAGATATTTTTATTACCAAATGTTACTAATATAAATGGAACAATAAAAATAACAATTCAATAAACGCGTTTATAATTAGTATAATTAATTTAGAAATTGATTTTTATTGATAAATTACGTTCAAATATTAATTAAAAATTTGCGTGGCTGAATACATTTTACTCATTGCCCTATTGCGATTCGACAGCTTTGCACATGCGCAGTAGATGTTTTTTTCAGCGCGAATGTGTTTTGTTTACGAAGCCCGCCATTTTATACGCCTTTTTAAAATAACTGTTTCTTTTCTTGCACAATGCATTGTAAAATCTTGTATGATACACGTGCGAAAGATGATTTCCGACTCGTGTCGGCTTATACACTCATCGGAAATCACATACTTTCCGCACTAGTATCATAAATAGCTAATGTATCTTGCATGAAAAACAAATTAACTGCTCTAAATTTGTGTAAGCATTTTTCGACATAATGGAATATTTATTTTGGCCTTGTTTTATAATTTGCCCCTGAATGTTAGGTAAGTATTTATTTTTCGTTTCATGTGGTTTACTAAACGATATTTCGTACACATGGTACTTTTTAAATATTTTTGAAAAAATATTAAATCCGTCTTATAATCTGCTAGAAAAACATTTATTTTATTATGTTACAAGATCCGATTCGACCCATATTCCCAATTCTACAGATTTTCAATTCAACACAATCCTTTTTTTCCGATTCCCATTTCTTGTAAGACTTTAAATACATTTCACTTGAATAGATAAGGTAGAAAGAAAAAAAAAGGAGGTAAACTTCGAACGAAAACGTATTTTTCGTACACATCCCATATTTGCCCACAAACAAATCATGGCGGGGTCCCCTGCCACTGTGATTAACTCGCACATTCATCACAACAACAAACAATTAGGAAATATAAGAACAAAGCTTAGGCGTTTGTCCGATATGCTTCACGGACGTCGACATAAGTTAGCGGTCATTCCGCGAAAAATACCTTTTGTGTTATAGACATTCTGCGAAGATGATTTTTCGAGGAGTAAAATAAAAAGATAATTATAAAATATATAAAAACTCCTTCAAAGATCCTATCCTACACTGTTATATCTAATTATTATTTGATATTAAACTTTCTGTTATTTAATCTAAAACGGGAATTTGTAATACCGAACATTACTCAGAGAAAACTAAAAAAACATTGTCGTACTGATCTAACCCAGTTACTCTGTAGGTAAGTGATCCAAAAGGGTACATCATAATATTTTATGTTGCGTTAAACGGCAACACTAAAGCTCTATCAAATTAAAAAATCAGGTTTAGTAACGACCATTCCAGCTCCAGCTATATGCCGTACATCAACCAGAACACATAATACGTGGTAATACAGGGACTACTATTTGGTATTCTGTGGTAATACTGTTTCCCTGGTTCAGAACGCCATGCCATTAGACAAATTAGCCCTGCTTGATGCATTGAACAACAACACAGCGCGACGCGAGGCGGAAATGCATTGTTTCATCATCACCGTTGGTTTAGTAGTTGGCGTAGCTCCGCGTAGCGTAGAATAGAAATGAATTATTTCAGATGTAACGACGATGCCAGTGTGTGTTCGTTATGATTTATATTTTACGGGTTTATCGTGGTTATTTATTTTTTTTGTCTTGATATATAATGATAGCATGATAGTCAAAATAAAAAAATCTAATCTAACCATTGCCACCATGAAAGTTCGAAAGTTAAAAACCATTTATATTCTTTCGCGGAAAGTGGCGGAAGTTTTAATTCATAAATGTGTTTTTTATATAATTTTAATTTACTATTTATTTTTTGTTGTACATTATTTTGATCTACTTTACTTCAAAAAACATTTTTCCTAGGTTGAAAAATTGGATTGAGCAAAGTGAACAGCTAGTTTATTGTATAAATAATTCTATTTTGTGATTTAATAATTTTGAAAGATTCTAATAAGGAAACTTGTTATTCATTTGTAATACTATTAAAATCTGTGCGACAAACGCACAAGATAATTTGAATAAGAAAATATATGAAAGAAATTTTAATATAAGCTACCTAAAATTTTATGAGTTATTCTTTTCGTAAGCTCTTCATTCAAATCGTCCTTCTCTGAATTATACACGAGCCAAATCTAATCTTTGGGACGAATAATGTAGAAATGAATTTTGTTTCATTGATTTTTCAACAGGTGACGCCTGTTGGAAGTACGCCTGTACGGCCCGGATAGCCCAGGAGGTGCGGGTTCAAGTCCCCGCCCAAGCTCAATGATCTTAATTTTTCGCTTCGATTATAATTTAATTGAATTTTGTTTGTTGAAAAATATTCAATTATCTGAAGTCATTGTTATGATTGTCATTCGACGTATAAATACGGCACATATATATAAAACCATAAGATTAAGCAATCTACTCTAGTCGATTGCCGGGTGTTTTTTTTTTTTTTTTTTGGTTATATAATTTAGTTTTTCTACTTTGACTGGTTGCCTTCCTCTAATTGCATACTTCGTTTGCACTCTTTGTTATATTAATCAAATTGTATAAAATAATAATTTTGTAAAATAGTTTGAAAAGATGCAACGCCTGTGGAGTTTCTTCCGGCGGGTTCTTCTCCACAGAAGACAGTCAAATTGTGAACCCGCCTCGACGTCGAAAAGTGATTTGTAAAGTCTTACTTCGAATAAAACATATTTCATTTCAATAATAGTGCATCTATACCTACAGCAGTTATACATTACAAATTGTATAACACGAAAACTCAGTGTAGTCTACAGATGGACCAAAATTATTAATTGTTTATTTACATTCAAATATAAAATTAGTTATTGCCAACAAGTTAAAGATGGTTAAACATATGAATTTATACGATGATTAATATTATTATGTCAATGTGGCAAGATATAGAATTTCCTCTGGGCGTTGTTCTCCACAAACCAACACCATTTTTGAACTCAGCTATGAATTGATACTTCGTATTTATTAGCTTTAAAGGCGAGATAGGATTTTTGTAATATTTTCTAAAATATAATTTTGAATTCGATTGATTCTGAATTTTGAATGCAATTATGTCTTTTATGTTGACAAATCATTCAACAAATTCCAATATCCATTTTGTTTTTGAGGAAGCGTCTTGTCTATATTATTTTATGCTCCATTAAACGTTTCGTGTCTTTCCTCTAAATAAGTGTTCTTATTACGCGATCTTTTAATTAAAACTTTTACGATTGTCTAGACTAAACAAACATTTATGATTGTTTTACGTTCGCAATTACTCTTTTGTTTATTGCTCCCGTGTTTTACGTCATTTTGTCAGCTTTCTCTTTACTATGTTTTATCAACTTGCTTTCTTGTCTGTCTGTTAGTTTGTTTGGTTAATGCTTATCTTCAGTTGCTTCCAACCTATTCTTCAAATGAAAAAATTGTGATTACAAAATTAATTTTCTATAATTTAACACTAAGTACTTTACGTAACTTTGGTTTAATATAGCGCCTAAAAGAAACTTGTGAAACAATGATGCTTTTTAAACATTCTTAGAAGTTAGAGAGATAACCCGTAAAAAAATGTTTGCTAACGATATTTTTGCTGTTAATGTTCCGTTGCTTTGAAATTAACTATAGCTTAATCTCCTCACCTCACATATTTTAATAAAGCTATGCACATGCAGATGTACCATTATGTATTATGAATAATAATTCAGGATAGGACACTATTATTCTAAATGTTAACAGCCCCTGAAGATAGAAAAGTAACTATCAGTTGATTGAAATGGTTATGTTCCCAAAATAGGAAAAGCTATTATGTAAGAAGAGCCTCCGCAAGGCTTCTGAGGACAGCCTTATAACTGACAACGGAGTAACTAATCAACGATCAAGCGAAAAGGAAGAAAATAATGTTTTGTTAAGCCTTCCTTTGAAGCTTCTCCACGCTTTGCACATGTGATAGTGAACTCAAAGGAGAATATTTCAAATAAATGCGAGTTGTTACTTTCTTCTCGTGTGTCTGTGAGAAATATTTCTTTGTGTCTCTTGAGCCACACTTGAGCCGAGACTTTGTGTCGTTGAGGAGAAGTTTTTTCTACTATTATAACATAACTATTTGTCCTATCTTAGAAGAAAAAATCCTTTCGATATAGATCTACGTTTCGTTATGCCTATTTCGCCTCATGACTGGGCATTACGCGAAGTAGTAGGTCTACGATTAAGTAGTAGGGTATTAGTAAGGGAAAAACCTTAAACAATAGGCGTGTTGACTGGCTAGTCAAAAGAGCTTCTTTTTATGCGTCAAAAACAATATTTTATATGATAAAATAAAGGGAATACTAACTTATGACGTCACAAGCTTGTATTGTCGTCTTTGTACGATTTTTATTTTGATTTATAATAAAATCGCCCCTAAATAAGTTATACTCTACTAGAGTAATTTCAGATGTTTTGTTTCCTACATAGTGTAAGATAATTCATTTTGAATACAGTCAACATTCCTATTTGAACAAATTGAACATTATTGTCTAAAAAGTTTTGATTTTGAATAAGAAATATTTGTATAGTATTGAAGAGACTTATACTTACTCTATATTTTACTTTAGACATGCTTTCATCACGTTTTTTTGTGATAATACGGTTTAAGTTTGCCTTATTTTTCTAGTGCCATCTCATTTATAATGAGATTTTGTAATACACTTTGTTCTTACAAGATTTAATTACGCATAAAAAGTAATCAAGATAAAAAAAAGTTTTTTTTTTTCATATCTGGGTAAATTGGCGTCTAAGCTACTCTTATTTGAATAGGGTTGATAGAGTCATCGTTGTTCAGCAGAGAACGTCTTTCGACTTAAACAAATTTATTGAAAATGATGATTTTCATACAAATCACAGTTACTAGATTTCAGTGTCATTCATGATTCGGACATGTTACACCTTTAGTATTAAACAGACCTAACTAAAAAAGGGGTAAATGCTCCCAGAATTTTTTCTATTTATACTCTAAGGGGTAAATGAGGAGTACACTACATAATTCCGAATAATTTATTTACGAATTTGAAAATGACGATTATTAAAATTCCGAATTTCATACTTCCGAATGATTCACAATTCCGAATTTAAAATTTCCGAATAGTGAAAATGACGAATAGTTAATTAACGAAATTTCAAACAACCGATTTATTACAAATACGAAAGTCAATTTTCCGAATATTATAATTTCGATGTTTCAAATGTACGATTTTTTAGTATATCGAATATTCAAAATTACGAATCCCGAAGTTTTAATATTCCGAAAATCAAAATCCCGAATTTTACTTACAAGTAATCAAATATTAAGAAATATTATTAAACGCCTGCTGCTTACAGTAAGCATGCAAGCAAGCAAGTAAGCAAGCAAGCAAGCAAGCAAGCAAGCAAGCAAGTAAGCAAGCAAGCAAGCAAGCAAGCAAGCAAGCAAGCAAGCAAGCAAGCAACAAGCGCGCAAGCAAGCGTGCATTCAAGCATGCATGCATGCAAGCAGGCATGCATTCATGTCAACCTAACCCCGAAGGGTATGGCAGAACGAGCGGGCTCGCTCCGCTCGCCGCGCTCCTTTCTGCCATACCCTTCGAACCTAACCTATCCGTGTCGGGGTGCCCAGAAGTCCCGTGCTCGCTACGCTCGCACCCGCTCCTGTAGTATTTTTGCCAAAAATCCTTACATGCATCCTAAACTATAAAACCAGAACTAATCAGGTACTTTAACCTATTATATTCGGGTACTATTTTTCTTTCAACCTTGAACTTTATTAAGCTTTTTTCTAAATCACGAATTATCACATTTCCGATCGGGATTTTAATTTTTCGTGATTATAAAAGATCGGTATTTTATTTTTCGTATAATAAAGTATTCGTAATTTTTAACATTCGTATATTTAACAATCGGAATAACAAATCTTCGTGATTATAATATTAGGAATTTAAAATTTCGTAATTTTTATAATTCGTTATTTAAAAATTTCGAAATTACAATAATTCGTAGTTTTCAAATTCAGTATTTTCAAATTCGGGAATAAGTAATTCGTAATTTTTGGGTGTTCCCGTAAATGAGTTATCATACTGAGACCTTAAAAAGGACGTAGTACGGTAGTACTTATAACATCCTTGGGTGGCGCGAACTCTACATTGTATTTTTTTTTGTTCTTATTACCTGTCAACAGATATGGCGACGAGGTTGAATATGCTGGAGGTGGAACAAGTGACGTCCATGGCGATGTAGCAGTCACAAACCACCGCCGGCAGACCCCACACGCCGTAGAACTGGAACGAAATAACGGGTCACCGGTTAGCAAGAATGTTGGACCTTCGAATTCAAAATTCAAAATGTTTTATTCGAAATAAGATTACACAAATTACTTTTCGACGTCGGTGGCCAAGTAAAGTGGCTAGGGCCGTTTTGACTTCCATTCCGAAGTTTGCGGGTTCAAACCTCGGCACGTACCAATGTGTTTTCGATTTTCGAATTCATAATTATGTACGTTTATTCGACGCTCTTACGGTGAAGGAAAACATCGTGACCTGCACACACCTGCGAAGAAATTCAAAGGTTGTGTGTGAAGTTGACCAACCCGCACTGGGCCAGCGTGGTCGACTAAGGCCTATTCACCCTGGTATCAGGGTAGGCTCGAGCCCCTCGGTGGGGACATATATGAGCTGTTAAAGAACTTTTCGACGTCAAATTCTAATGAACTTACTAAGTATAGTAAGTAGTTTATACTCGTAGGAGACATAAAGGTCAGCTTGAAAATTAAATAAATTTGATTTTGTACAGTAGCCAGCACATGTAGTTGGCGACCCACACCACACTACTACGGAATAAAGGCGCCCTCATGGTCAAAGTGTAGAGCCGCTTGAGCTGGCTACTGCACATAAGCTGGATAGTTTTATATAAAATTTTTGTGGTTATTTACACGATTTTCATTTAACATGTCAGTCAATCATAGAACTCTTATTCTTTAGTTAGCTTAGTGAAACCGGAGATAATATACAACCTGTCAATTAAAAATCCGGCGTAATCTGTATTACAGGTTGCATATAAACTTTCTGATGATCCCACTGCTGCACTCTTTTCCCAAATTTGGGCGATAAAAGCTCTGCCTATATTATGAAAACAATTTTGAAATAATACATAATATCTTTTTTATCTAGTACTAGCTTTCCGCCGCGGTTGCGCCCGCGTTAACAGTTTTTCCCGTGAAAATGAGGCATTATTCCGCGGTAAAACGTAGCCTATGTTACTCAGGGTGAATGTAGTTTACTAATGGTGAAATAATTTTTTGAAATCGGCACAGTAGTTTTTGAGTTTTTTCATTATTACAAACATACACACACAAAAATACAAATCTTTCCTCTTTATAATATTAGTATGATAAGATCATTATAGTTAGCAAACTGCCGGTTCTAGTTAAACATATCGTGTAGGTTGTTAAGCCTTTATAAGGCAAAACAACTTTATAAAATTCATTCGTTTTCGACTTTATGTTGACGGTATAAGGTTAAAATTAAGGTGACAATATAGGGGACACTGCCTTGTAAAGGTTTAAATATGTAGGATGGTCGACTTCATAATCCTTTTTGTCAGAATTATTGACCCGCATAGAGAAAAGGACTCAGATACTCCGCTTAGGACGTTGCTAAGGAGATATGATGAGTTTGATGAGTAAGAGCTTTGGGCTTTTGCGAACCCGATTTGATTACAGGAATTTGAAATGGGTATACAAGTATGAAGAAACTAGTGGATGCGTAAAAAGACTTGTATATATTATTATGCATTGTATTTAGTTTATGTATTCATAATTGTTTATGTATGTGTTTCATTTAGTATTTAGTTAGGAGTGTAGCTTTAGTTTTTCTTCTTTTTAATATTTGCACAATTCTGTGCCTACTCTGTTATCTTCTTTTCCACCATTTTGTAAGTATCTCTTATAGAGATCAGCTCGCCTTTGTACACTAGCTATAAATATCAAATGTATGTTTGTTTTGTGCAATAAAGACTAAATATAAGACTAAAAATATGTACGGTCACGTTCAAAAGTCCAGTCATATCACGTGCATCTGTACTTCAAATTATTATTTTTTAAAAGCATTCAGCACACGTCATTTGAAGTTAAATATTTAGTCCCTTACTCTATATACGAAATACACAAAAATGTGACTAACTATTATTAGAAAAAAGTTATTTGAAAGTATAAAAACACGTAAAATGATTGAACTTTGAACTTGACTTACCTACACTACTTGCATAATTTGCTACTGGAAAAATCCCATTATGAAATACGCTTGTTACCCTCGCATTTGCGGCCAAGTGCTACGCCGTCACAGTAGAAAATAATAGTACTAACCCGTACAGAAAGGACACTCACCCCCCGCGCCAAAATGAGTTTCCGCCCGATATAGCGCCCCACGCCCCGCACCCCGCAGGCGCCGCGGGACTCCGCCGGGGGTGTTCGGGGGTGTTTTACATAGCGCCTAGGGCCATTGACTTGTAGTTGATATTCAAGAAAAAAGAAGTGACCGCCAAGTGCTACGCCGTAGCAATGTCTACGACTCGTAGCATGTCATAATGTAGGGCTCCCATAAAGAAATTCTATTGTGACAATCTTTATTTACATACTAGTTTTCTGCCCCGCGGCTCCGCCCGTGCTTACAATTTTTCCCGTGAAAATGAGGGATTTCCCGCGGTAAAAGGTAGCCTATGTGTTATTCTGATGTATAAACTATGTTACTGTAAATTTTAATTGAAATACATTCAGTAGTTTTTGCGTGAAAGAGTAACAAACATGCAAACATTTTCACAAATTTTCACGTTTATAATATTAGTAGGATGTGTGGGTTACACAACTTACGTATCCTTTCTATTTATCAGTCAATTTACATTAGGTATACGTGACGTATGATGTCCAGAAAAAAACATGATAGTCCGTTACAAAGATATGAATGCGGACAGCGCAGGACCGATCTTTTGAGGAGACCTTTGCTCAATCGTGGACGTCTACCTACAGGTGGAAATTATGATGATATGTTAACAGGATATAAATTATTATGCAATAATACAGTAAAAACAAAATACACAACACCGAAAATAGCAAAAGAAAATATAACTGACGTTTATTACTGGCAACTTTTCCTAAATTGTTTTTATAGGCATAAATATAAATTTAAGTGAATTATAATATATTTACGTTGTATTACCATTTTATCTTTGCCGTTTCCAGAGTGGCAAGTAAGGTTGTGAACAGAACAGCAATAAAAACAATTATATGTTTATCACCCTCTCTCCATATTCTGTCTCTATCGCACACATTGGAGCGAGGAGTCATGAAGTATCGTAATAAAAGCAGTAATTCTTAAGGCTTGTCGATATAAGCCATCGCTTCTGAAGATAAACTTTTTGGGAACATTTATGTTGCCTCCAAATAAAAAGACAACAGTAAACAGTTTTTTTTTCTAAATTACACAAATTTCAATTTTGATTTATTTATAAATAAAATAAAGTAACATTTGGGGACATGCCGCATAAAAATATGGCTATCTGACTCCAAACTAGGCATAGTCTGTACTATGGGTGTCAGACAACTGGTATACACACATAAAAAACATAAATTAAATATATTTTAAGAATATTAAAAATATTTTAAATTTTACTGTAGCTTCTTATCATCAATTTTAAAATGTCATTTAAAATGTCGTTTTGCGTCTTAAATTTTTAATACAAAATATTTTTAATATTTTTCATTAACAAAATGAATTTTAGAGTTTGGACAGTCAGAATAGACTGTTTTATTTAATACGTGATAAATATTAAAGTGAAAATATGTATAATGAAATACGAAATACTAAAACTTTGCCTGCTTATCCCGTTAGGTTTAAAAACTGTCTTTATACTCGTATAAGTATAAATGTAAATCCGAAAAAAATATTGTTTGTGTGAAAAATTGGTGACCCGTTAAATATAAGCCAACACTTTTATAGCTCAGGAACAGATAAGTAGGTGTATTGTAAGGGTCGAAACTGCCAGTTTGGTAAACAAACAACTATTCCGGAGTTTTCACGAGTTTGTATTGGCTATCATGAAAGAGTTGTAAACAATAAGCACTTATGGTGAGAATATGATAGAGTTAGATAATCTAGTTATGATCAAACTAATATCGCATTGCCTCTTTAAAGTTTAAGAGTTTATTCTTCATTAGTGTGAGAGAGTTAGCCCTGGTTTGAGCAAAGCTTAATAACTTCATTTTACTTAATTTGACGTCGAAAAATAATTTCAAAAAACTTACATCGAATCAAAACCTTCTGATTTTTTTAAATTTTGATCTAGCATAACCCTGTCGCTCTCTGCTTAGAAATAGATAGATAGATCTACCTAACAATTAACTAGGTTGTTTTAATGACTCTTTTTTTTTATTGACCTATGCTTGAGTCGAAAATGTACGATGGATCAAGCTTCACCCGACTTGCGGGGGAGCGGAAGACTCTACCCCAAAAAAAGTCATGAAAGAAATCTATAAAAAAAAGCGGCCAAGTGCGAGTCGGAATCGCCCATGAAGGGTTCCATAGCAGCCACTAACATAGTATAAAAGTTTTTGTAGTTCGTTGTGACTTTGATCGATGTTTTAATAATAGTGAAAGGTAAATTGCGGTTTACGATTTATGACGTATTAAAAAAAAACTACTTACTAGATCTCGTTCAAACCAATTTTCGTTGGAAGTTTTCATGGTAATGCACATCATATATTTTTTTTAGTTTTATCATTCTCTTATTTTAGAAGTTAGAGGGGGGGGGACACACATTTTTCCACTTTGGAAGCGTCTCTCGCGCAAACTATTCAGTTTAGAAAAAAATGTTATTAGGAACCTAAATATCATTTTTGAATACCTATCCATAAATACCCCACACGTATGGGTTTGATGAAAATTTTTTTTTAGTTTCAGTTCTATGTATGGGGACCCCCTAAATTTATTGGTTTTTTTTCCATTTTTGTAAGAAAATCTTAATGCGGTTCACAAAATACATCTATTTACCAAGTTTCAACAGTATAGGTATTATAGTTTCGGAATAAAGTGGCTGTGACATACGGACGGACAGACAGACAGACAGACATGACGAATCTATAAGGGTTCCGTTTTTTGCCATTTGGCTACGGAACCGTAAAAAATTTTTTTTATGGATTTTATTCTCGAAGTATTTTTAGTGTCTAGCAGCACGCGTTGGCAACTGTACGTACAACTGTTTTGACGTGTAAATTTTCTACGACGAGAGCCAAATTATACCAACGCGTCTAGGGGCGGCTCGAGGGAGCCTCGGACCACGGCCTAGCGCGTTGATACTGAAAAACATCGTGAAGGAGACGACGCCTGAGGGGGCTCCGTCTCTGATTATCAATTTTGATTTTGGTTATGGCCGCGCCCCCGCCGGCGGGAACGGGCGTTGTTACATGAAGGGTATTCGCTACCAGAATTACGCCGAGGCAGCAACATGCAACATTTTAGATGCTACTTAATTATCTTGTTTTATGCTACAAATATAAATACTAATCTAAGGAATAATAGATTTTCTCGCGGTTTACCGTGGAATAACACATTAAGCAACCTCGGCGGAAAACTATTATCATATATTTTCGTCTAAACAAGTTGTACATATATTTGTTCTTCACTGCAAATAACTTCTTTTACCTATTATTATTTACTTACAACATGCACCTCCAAAGTATAGCAATTCAATCGCTTTTAAAGTTACAATCCTCCCAAGATTTAATTTCGTTCGGCCAGCGAACAATCATAAATTCAGTTTCTTCTTTAACGTTTATAAATGGGCTATCTCGGTACTTATTTAGACAAAGTTAGATTATAAAGATGAGAAAAGTCCGTAAGCTCGGTAAATTCTGTGGAGGCTTGTCTTATATAGTCCAGTAAAACAAGAAGTATAAAATAAATACATGATTGTATTGTGATTACTCTATACCTGTACGCTTTGTACGGAAAAAAATGTTGCGATAAAATCAACGAAAAATAAATCATTCTAATATTATAAAGGGGAAAGATTTGTATTTTGTGTGTGTGTGTGTGTATGTTTGTAATGAATAAACTCAAAAACTACTGAACCGATTTCAAAATTCTTTCAACATTGGAGATTCTGTGGTGTACGTATTGATCGATCGGAATACAGTGTACAGTCAGACGCGGTACGCAATGTTTATGACTACCACGCTATCTGCACGTATTACCTTACCTTTGGAAAAACACAGGTTTTGAGGCGAACGTAGCGGCATCTACTAGAGATGGGCAAAATAGATTGTACTTAGTATTAGGTGGTAGTAGTTAAAGTAGTACTTATTTTGTATTTTTATAATTCACTAGCTTTCCGTTAGACTATTATTTTCTTCTGTGCCCCCGCGTCTTGAGCTACTTCTGACCAGTTTTACAATTAGTTGTCAAGCTCGTCTCACCATCTCTTATGCAAGTTAAGATACCAGAAAGAAAAAGTAATATTTTTTTCTCAAGGATCTACACTATGTTATACTGTAGTACCAAAGAGTAACTAACATTATAGAGACGTAATTACATGCATTTTAAGTCTAAGTTTAAAAAAACATTTAACTCTAAATCAACTTGACAGTATAAGAAAATTAATTATTACAACTAAGTATTAGATCCCACAGACAAACTGCTGTGCAGTTTTATGGGACTACGATGGACAATCACTACATAGTATAAAACAAAGTCGCTTTCTCTGTCCCTATGTCTCTCCCTTTGTACGCTTAAATCTTTAAAACTACGCAACGGATTTTGATGCGGTTTTTTTTAATAGATAGAGGGATTCAAGAGGAAGGTTTATATCTATAATACATGCATAATATACTCAAGAATAACCCACAATAACCATTTTCCCGTGCGGAGCCGGGGCGGGTCGCTAGTAAATAAATAAAATGCAAATCTGTCAACTAGCTGAGGTACGGTGGGGTTGGCTCGGGGTTGTGATTGCTCCAAATGTCATGCAGCTTTCTATTGGTGACTTTCTATTGGTTGAAAATGACGGAAAACAAAAACATATCAGTTTCAAATCACATTTAGTGTTGACAGGATCGGGTCGGCAGCACGCATGCATTTCCCTCGTGTCTATGCCTTTGTGTTCCATCCTTTATGCTTCTTTCTGTTGCTTTTTGCTTCCTTCGGGCTATGACGCCGCCGGGCCAGCGCTTTGGTGTGTAGACACCTTTATTATATACTAGCGACCGGCTCCGTAGGGTTATTGTGGGTGGGTTATCCTTAAGTATATTATGCATGTATTATACATATAAACCTTCCTCTTGAATCACTCAAAAACCGCATCAATATCCGTTGCGTAGTTTTAAAGATTTAAGCATACATAGGGATATAGGGACATAGGGACAGAGAAAGCGACTTTGTTTTATACTATGTAGTGATTACGTCCCTAGTCCCTATACTACCCAAAAAAATGTCGTCTTTGTCTTTCCATGATTTTCCTAAACGTTCCCATCCCTAGCGCCCACGTGCCATTCCGAGCCCACTCTGCAGAATGGCACGTCCGAGTCGATATATTCCACTTTTATTTTCCTGTGTGACTCCCGCGCAAATATGCACTATCTCATCCGGTGAAGTTCCAATTTCCGGCTCTGGGTTCTAGTTTGAAAGAACAAATGAAACTTGATTGCTAGGTGGCGAGGGAATCTGCTTGCGTGGTTACTTTTTTTTTAAGAATAATACTTTATCTTAATACTAGCTTTCCGCTTCATAGCTCCGCCCGCGCTAGCAGTTTTTCCCGTGGGATTTTCCCGTGGAAATGAGGGATTTTAATTTTGAGATTTGAGGGTATGTTCCTTGGGGAAAGTTATACAGTTTCATGGGTAGGTTCCTCCCTTAAATTACTGTGCGTTAATTTATTTATACACTCTATTTATATATACTGTAAAGATTCATTAAAATCCATTTTGTATTTTTAGGTGAAACAGTAACAAATAGCCATACCTTTGAAATACCTCACAAACTTTTGAGTTAATATTAGTTAGGAAGTAGAATTTTATTTGACAAACAATCATTATACCAAACCTACACTATTTTCGTAATTACTACCAACCCAATTAAAAAGAAAAACAGTTTATTTGATAAAAAGTTAAATAAAACGTAAATCATTTTAACTATAGAGTCAAAACGTATACCTACCTAGTCTAAAGTTTACTGACATTAAAAATATGTTATGTAAGTTACTTTTATAAACAAACGTTTATGGGACTAAGTTTTTTACATAATAACGTACCTGAATATTTATTTCTTTAATAACAAAACAAATTTCGTATGAATAGACCAACAATTTCAATATACGTTCACTTTATTAAATAAAATTGAATAAGTTTCCCTAAGAACATTTGGCAGTCTATTATCGCAATTGTGATTTATTTTGAATACAGAAAAATACTTTCATTGAAAGACTTACGGATACAATTCATCATTTCATTATATCAAAGTCGGCGGCGACGGTGGTGGCGCTACTAAATAAAAAACGTTCTTTATTCAGACCCGAGTAAAATATGGAAAGAACTGTTATCTATTTTATGGATATAAAAGACCCCCCACACTAGCGTCTCTCGAGCGTCGTCATCGTGCGTCGTACACTGGGGCCCGACCGCTCATAACTCGAAATTTGAAATTTGGGTAATTAGATCATTTATCTAAAAAAAGGTAGATGTAAGGATCTAATACACAACATACATCAAGAACAAGCCATTAACTGCAATCAATTTTTTAATTCATCATCGGCTCAAAGTTCGCGCGTACGTTGTCTGTTAATATTGACGCTAATCCGTTCTTGGTTTTGAACGAATATTTTTAAGTGCGTTTCAACATTTATAATTTATGTGAATTATGTCAATATTAGATACAGGTATGCAGATTTAATATACAATACCTATAATGTCAATCGATCATATAGAAGATCGTATTTTGTTCATAGACGCAAATTAAAAAAAAAAAAATTTCGAAAATGCGCAATGTTCTCTTTAAAAATGTGTCTTAACTTAAATTCATAGGTATCACAGATAATCAAATCATGTAAAACAGTTGGAGAACTTTGCGCATTTTAGAAATAATATTTTTTTTATATTTCCGTATGCAAAAAGAATACATAATTGTAACGAACAGGTTCTAAAAAAAACTATGCGATCATTTGACTTATAAGTATTATAGAATAAATCTTCATACCTGTATCTAATACTTACATGATTTAGATAAATCCTAAATATCTCAACATACGGAAAAATATTTTTTCAAAATCAAGAATTGCTTAGCGTTAATTTTAACGGATGGCGTACGCGCGAACTTTGAGCCGATGTACTACAAAATTGATTGCAGTTAATGACTTGATATTGATTTCCGTTATGTATTAGATCCATATGTACCCTTTTTTGTATAAATAACCGAATGACCTAGATTATTGATTTCGAGTAATGAGCATAGGTTTGTATGAACGGTCCCCAGTGTGCGTCGCGCATACAAATTTATAGGCGGCAAGGCGAGTAAAACAAGCGACGCGAATGATTGTATGAGCCACGCGCGGCGGTGACGCTTGAAAGACGATAGTGTAGGGGGTTTCTTAAGCTCCCAACGCAGCAGACCTATTATTTTCACGGCGGCGCGTGGGAGCCACAGATTACTATAAAGCTGGATAGTGTGGAAAACACTCACAAGTTTTCTTACCAATTCGTAAGTTTCTAACCTTCATTTATGTCTACGTATTTCCAGTGGCATAACAAGGTGAATTCAATACTAAAGAAGGACAAATAAGGTTAGAAATTATTATCTTATATTATTTAGCTAAGCATCGACTTAATTCTACAAAATAAAGGGTGTTTTGAATATCGGTTATTTTTCAGTATTTTTTAGCAAAAAGTATTACTCATACTTTCTGGTGTAGAAAGCATCTATTTATATTGCTTCTAATTATTATCGAAATGAATAGAGAACTCTGAAGAAGAATGGTGAACTTTCCCACGGTAAAAGGTAGCTTTTAGGTCTATTCCTTATAGCACGCGCATCGCTCCGCTGCCTTTATGTCAAGCGTAAGCAAATTTTGGCAGATTTTGTATGGGCGGTGAAATCAATAAAAATTTTCTTTTTTGATTTGTTCCTCAAGTCATGTTTGCAACTTATCACTTTACATTTCAAAATGTTCTCCTATTTCTTATTTTTACCGGGAAAAATAATCAGCTCCCATAACTATTTGATCCTAACCGAACGCGCTGAAGATATTCGGACTATTCATATCCGTGCTTATGGTTCATACTCGATTAGGCGTATTCTATTCCTCTCAGTTTTTTTTCTATTTATACTCAATTTTTCTATTTATACTCTTAGGTCTATTCTATCTTTGTACAAAGTTTCATCAAAATCGGTTCAGTAGTTTCGGAGCCTATTCAAATTAGGTGCTAAATACAAGGACGTGCAACCGACCATTGGAAGCACATTAGGATATTGATCGATCCTTGCACTTCTCAAAGGCCCAAGAATAATAGGGCCGATCCGAAAACGCTTCACATCCATTTGATCCGTTGTGGGGATAAGGGCACATTTCAATTTACAATGGAGGGTCTACTGCCTCTGATAAATTAGGTCCCAGAGCTGGCCCATCATTCACCAGCAAGCTATGCTAAACCGGTTTCTGCCGGATGCAAATGCTTTTTTAAAGACTGGCTGTTTATGAAGTTGGCAGTTGAACGAATAGACTAATGAAAAAAAAAGCTTCAATAATATCGCAATGGAATGAAAACATTTATGAAATGATCTGTCCTTTACGATGTTTTTTCGTATCAACGCGCTAGGCCTGTGTCCTAGGATCCCACGAGCCGCCCCTAGACGCGTTGGTACATGACTACTTTGGGGTAGAGCCATCCGCTCCCCCGCAAGTCCGGTGAAGCTTGATTCGTCGTACTTTTCGACACAAGCATAGGTCAATTAAAAAAGAAAAAGATCCATCATAAACTTCACTTTGAATCTAACTAAGTAACTAGTATTTAGTTACAGTTAGGTAGGTGTAATTATAATTTAATCTGAAGACACGTTCTTTTCTTTAACGGGGTGTGCAGAGTTTTAATAAGGAGCCCAAACTAAATAAAAAAATAATATTCGGTAAGCATCTCAAATAATAATTACCGATTTTTTAAAATTCCTTTTAAATACCTGTAAAACGAAAAAAAAACGGTAAACGGTAATATCCCGTTTTAAATCTTAAAATAGTTATGAAAATAACTCATTTTTACTTTTTGTTTAGTTAGCAACGGCAAACGGTTACATAAAAAAAACCAAGGTAATAAATACATTAATGGGTTAATGGTAAAGGGTTAAGGCAACTTTTTACTTTGGGAAAAATACATATTTCTTAGGAAAAATAATGCCGAAATTGTAACTGTGAGTTTGGAAGTATTTGAAACTAAATAGCTTAACGTGTCTATATATACAGTAGCCAGCACATGCGTCTGGACATGTTGACCTTGAGAGCGCCCTTATTCCATAGCGCTAGGCTAATTTCGTAGTGCAAATGTCCAACCGCATGTGCTGGCTTCTGTAAATATTAATTTAAAGTTACTACCTAGATTATTGAATTAAACCGACCCACCAAGACACAAATAATATTAATTTTAATCCCTTACAAAGTTAAAACAACTTTTCCCTGCGAATGTAATCTGGCCAATTGCTTTACCCGAGTTTTCGGGCAAAAGTCGGCAACTTTAGGCCGAACGTGACCGAATTCGAGCACGAATTGGCAATTCATTGTACAAGCCAAATGAGCTGAAGGGTTTGAAACAAAGGGTGCTCTTCAATCGTTCATGTGAAACGTATTCTGTTCTCTTATCGCGACTGACCTCCTTAAGTCACTCAAGTGAAATCGAATCCTTACCCCCTGGCCACAGCTTCGCGCGTCGGCGGCGGCGGCGGCGGCGGCGGCGGCGACTTGCGGCGCAAAACTTGCCAGAACGTTAGTATTGTAACATTTTACGATATTTTGGAGCACTTTGCGTCATATGAGTTAAAACGTTACTTTTACGTATTTTTAATCTTATTTGTGCTACATTACAGTGTTAAAGTCGTTTTCTAAGTAAAATAAGATAAACGTTACTTTTTGCATGAATTTTGAACGTTTTTTGTAAAAGTTGGGTAATTTCACGCCTTTAAAACAGTTTCTTGATTTCGGTGGTACATTTTTCTAGCGGGTTTTAGAAATGAAAATTTTTTTTAGTTCTCTCATGTTAATTTTGACTATGTGTCACTGGCAACATTCCGCTGGTCGCCGCCGCCGCCGCCGCAGCCGATGCGCGAAGCTGTGGCCAGGCCCTTAGGCGGCTCAATCAATCTTACACCAGTTGTGGGTCGGTTAACCTTAAAACTCACACAATATGCAAACAGTGAACTCTATGTTCGTGAACTATTCTAACACATGGTCTAAGAAAACAAGGTCTTGAATTCGGACCATGTGACTTGACACAAGCCTACGTCATCATGCTGTTCATCCTTATTCCTCCTCGGTACTGTCGGCAGTTCAGCGCTGTTCGGTGATCATCTGTCACTAACAGCATTATGCTGAGGCAGCGCCCTTTCACTGCTTTGATATAAACTATTGTTGTGATACCCACTTTGTTTTTTTTATAAATGATATCGTCATTGTAGTGAATAAAGATTTTATCTATCTATCTATCCTTGTCTATTAAATTATAATCAAAGCGTCGGCGGCGGCGGCGTCGTCGGCTTCACCTGTTGAAAAATCAATGAACTATCCTTGTCTATTCATACCACTCACCACGGGCGTCGTCGGTCGCCACGCCAGCATTAGGCTAAAAAGGTGATGGTAATAAATGAAATCTGGAACACTCTGTATGATAATTACATCTATTTTAAAGCTAGTAGAAAGACGAATAGAATGGTTGATACGTTTTCTAGACAACATTTTAGTAAGTTTAGGATATTATTAAGAGATTCGAATTTTGATGATTATGAATCCTTTGTGTTGAGTTGCCAACTTCAGTAAGAAGGCTTTATTATACGACCTACCTCGATCTAAGTGTCAAAGCTTCTATGGTCACGACTCACGCTAAGCTTTAAGCACTATAAGGCATTAGTGTCGAGATTTTCACATATTTTATTATTAACATGACTTTTTTTTTCTAAGATTTAGATTTTAAGTTTTATTCATACCGAGAGAGAGGCATTAGGCGAACGGGTTGGAACCATAGAGGTAGTAATTTTTTTTTGCTGTTGGAACCCGTTGTATAATAGCTATTTATTTATATAGGCCCCGTAAGCCTAGTTGGTTGTCTGCCTTCGAAGTACACGTTCGCGGATTCGAAACCCGCACAGGACAAAAATTCTTGTGATGAGCACTTGTGTTTGCCTTGTGTCTGGATATTGTAAATTTATTAAATTTGTATGTATATCAACTATCTGATACCCATAGGACTGGCTCTGCCTAGTTCAAATGGTCAGACAAAGGGGTCAAATAACCGAATGTTAGATGTCCCATACAATTGTTTACCTTTACTAATAATGGCCATACGGCTGCAGCCATGGGCTACGACATTCTTTTTTTTTAAAGTTATAAAGATGAAAGATTTGTATTTTTGTGTGTATGTTTGTAATGAATAAACTCAAAAACTACAGAACTGATCTTAATGGAACTTGGTACAAAGACCGAAGAGACCCTTGGGGAGTAACATAGGCTACTTTTTACCGCGGGAAAAATCGCGGGAATGCTACTTATTAATATGTTAAAGGTTGTATCCACAGTCAGTTAAATGAATCTAATCCCATCAAGACAAGATTTATTTTTACGCAGGGTCGGTTCTTAAGTTTGCACTTTCGTACTTTATCAACATTACATACAACCCCAGAGGTTTTGCACTCGAGTCACGATTTTAGATCCGTATTTTAAGGTCATTTACTCAAATGCGGTGCGCGAGAGTGTATAATGTGAGCTCACTTTCACATCGAGGTCAAAACTGAGTGCAGAAAACCATAATCTTCTTGAAAGACGCTAGTGTATTTTAAGTATAATTACCTATAGATTATACGTAAGTAGGGTTCTCTATTGTATTCCCTAAAATTTATTATCCTACTTTTTATTTTCCTTAGCATTTTAGTCCTAAATATCGATTGTCCTAATGATCTTAGTCCTATTTTTTTAACTCCTACTGTTCATTGCCTTATTTTTTTTCATCCTAATGATGGTAAGCCCTAATGTCCATAGTTATAATCCTTTATATTCCTAAAGTGTATAGTAAAATGTATAGTCAAACAAGTTAGCAAATTATACACGACAACTTTTGGCGTAATTTTGGCCAGCCACAAAGATAATATTGTATTGTAGGAAGAAATAAATGGTTTACTAAAATACAAAATAATATGTGTCAGTCTCGCTCGTAGGTCTCGCTGTAAAAATTTTGGTTGGTTGCTCATAATGTCGAATAATAACTATTATCAAGTGTTCGAAACAATTAAAGGACAATTACAATTAAAGTTAAATGTGAACGGTAAATGTATACGAGAAAAATAAAATTCATAGATAACGGTAATTACTACTGGGCGTGTGAACTGAGATATATAATAATAATAAGATTTTTACTACTACTATTACTATTCAACCTACCGAGGATTTTTTAGATATTATTATATAAGAGAGGAGGATCCAAATTAGGAATTTAAAACTTTAGTGACATTAATATTAGGACTAAAGAATATTAGGACAAGTTTTACGGTAGGATAATCAATATTTAGGATGATCGAACATTAGGACAATCGAATATTAGGAAAATGATGTTCGGATAATCGACTTTAGGACTATAAACATTAGGAAATACAACAGGCTCCCCGTAAGTAGTCTAGTCTGGTTGAACCCAATTATTTTCTTAGATACCCTCTTACTGTTTCATTTGCTATTTACTCACATATTTATATTCTAAGGTTTGAGCATGGGTTGCCAAGTGGCTAGAACTGTTGACTTCCATTCGGAAGTTCTCGGGTTCAAGCGTCTGCATACTTATTGATGTCGATGTGTGACGATCTTTCAGAACATATCGCCCAAAAAATCTTTTAATGGACGGTTTAGCATGAAAGTGTAGATAAAATCCCCACGCTTGGCAGGTGGGTTGGAGATTGCAGTTGTCGTCCATTCTCTAAGTATATTGATTAAAAAGGAGATGCGGTAAAAAGAAAGTAAATTCTAAAAAAACCACGAGGAATGAGGATCCTGATACGTCCTGTCGCGACGAACGCGAAATTGGCAGAATTTGGCCATGTTGGACCAATCCGTTGGCCAACTATAATAATGTTTTTAATATTGGCAACACAAGGATTATTTTAAGGTTGGGTAGTTTTTGTTTACTAACAGAGCGGCCATACTGGTTGGGTCGATGATGATTGGCTACAGCAGAAGCCATATTGGAATTGTGATTCGCTTCTGATTGGTTGATGTCTTTGAGTGGTAGGGGTTGTTTGTTTCCCGCCAAAAAGGTCGTGTTAGGTCAAATGTGGTTAGCTGTCGTTCAGTCTTGTGTCAGTGGCCGGAGAAGCAAGAAGTGTAAGAGGAATCTATGTCGCGTGGCGGCAGACTCTGGAGCAGCGGTGGAACTCTGGGAATATAAAGCTAAGTAGTCTTGATGTGTTTCGAGCTCTTAGAGATGTCTATGTATATTATATTTGTCATGTATAACTGTGCCACGTGTTTGTACTACCTAAGACATTGACCTGACTATGTATGACTTCCCCACAGACTGATTACTTGGACTGACTTGCTATCTGAACTGTTTTAACTTATAATATGTGGCCTCCCAATTGGTATCGTGTATGATAGATGTATCATACTGTGAAATGTGATGTTGAGAGCTCTGTTGTTGTGTTGTACCGGTGGTCGCGCCACCTGGAGGCCACTTGTGGGGGAGTCCAAGTGTGCAAGTCTCCCGACTGAGGTCTGGGACATAGGAGCTGGCGCCAGCAACGCCTGACGGTCTAACGTCTTCGGACGTTAGCGGGGCGTTATAGAGGAATGCATGTTCTACTCGAAATTACTAGTGAAAGACATCATTTATCAGGACCTTGGCACGAAATTACTATCATCATTTATCTGGACTGACAGAAGTGCATTCCTATTCAAAATTACTATCATCATTTATCAGGACCTTGGCACGAAATTACTATCATCATTTATCTGGCTTTCAGTTGACCTTGTCTCCCTAGTGGCTATGGTCCGGGATGGGGAACGATAAGTCAGTTGGTAAGCCATGTATGACTACTACTAATACTGTCGCGACGACTATCTGACTATACTGTTGAGTGTGTGACTGACCATGACAATCCAACCCTTATGTTATCTTATATGTATTTGTATTATTCTCTTGCTATCGCTTGTGTATATGCATAGAAATCAACTTATCATAATCTCACAGGTTGTGCAGTGATTCCTTGGTCTTGTGTCCTGCGTCTCGTCTGGTTATCACATCAGCGGAGACCGACGGTTGCAGCGCGGTCGGAGCTAGAGTTCTATCAGCGAAGCGAAAGGGAAGTCCGGCGGTCAAGGTAGGAAATTTGTTATTCTTTTTTGTTTTTCGGCGAGCGACTACTTCCCTGGATGACGTTTCGATTACGTCATATAGTACATATATTCAAGGAGACTATAGATACATGTACATACATATATGTTTTATATTGCCCCAAGGCGCGCTCGCCGACATGGTGGAGATGCTGGGATATGAGATTCAGCAAGATTTGATGATGTACAAACCTTTTTAGAGAAGTGGCTATACATGAAGATTTAATTTGTTGGCATTCCGTTAACCTAGTGGCATTCTGGCTAAATGATGAGGCTACAGATATGATAAAATTATTTTAATAATTTTTTACATCGAAGAACAGCATAGGCTGTATCGTGCTCAGAAATTTGCCTTTCCCCAGAAAGATAGTGTGAATGAGATTTTACCGTACGTCGTATAAACTTTCGAATTGCGGGTAGTGTTACGAACACGTTAGTTATTGGTACAAAGCAGCGATAAGTTACTTTTAAACGTATGTAATTTTCGGATATTGTTTTGCCCATTTATCTAATTACCTGTACCAAGGACCAGCCAATACCAAGAGGTGGTTTGGTTGATACTTGTCATGGATGGCATTGGTTTATAACAGGGCCCGTTATAAATCGATGACAAAAGGATAATGGTCTTAGACGCTTGTATTTTACCAGTCGTTATTAGAAGTAGTAACGCGAAATTTTAATGTTACATTGTTTGGCGTCATGGTACAGGGTAATACCTACTACGTGAGATTAAACGAATACGTTGATAAAATAGGCACGGCTCCTTGTGTATCTGTTCTTGTTGCAAGTGTATTTTTCATCTAGTTCACGCAATCGGTACATACATTGAGATCTTGGCTAGGAATATGAGGGAGTATAAATAGATATTTATTCCGCGTGTTTTGAGAAAATTCTAATTTAATCAAACGGCAATACTATTTGCCGGTAGCTGTCTAAAGGGACCTTTTCTATGGGATAGGGAGGAGACGAACGAATATTACATACAATGTCTTGATACTAATAAGTCTAATAATCGTGATTCTTGATTTTTCATTCATCTAAACCTATCACTTTAGTAATTCATATTTGTAGGACGCGTTGTTAAATTTTCCGCGATAAAATTATTATAAATCGAGATACGAGTAATACGTCCCTAGCAAACCTACGTCAATTGTTTTGGAAAAATTAAGAGGTAGTTTTGTAGTAGAGCAGACGTTCCAAAATTTAAGAAGATATCGTTGCGCATACACACCGTTGATGTGTAGGTACTTCATCGCAAAAGAAAGACATAAAACGTATCGTACGGAAAAGTTGTGAATGGTAGGTCTGGTTATTCCAGTCAACCTTAGAGTTTCGAGGAGTAAAAATCGGACTTTGTGGAATATACGTCAGATATAGTTTTAGTCTACCCACAATAAAACTTATACTCGCGAAAGGTGTAGGCAAAGATTTACAGGTTATACCACCTTGACTTGAGTTTGTCAGAGAGTAAAGTTCCATTACTAAAATACAAAATTTTATATTTTTGTAGTAGTGTAGTTAATTTTTTTATTATCCAATAAAGTCAGTAAGGCATGAGAATTTATCTTTAAATTCAAAAATCTAGCAAATTGTAAAGGAATTTTACTACAGAGCGCAGTGTAATGTTATGATGATTGTTAAAACCTAGAATCGAAATAACTAATTTGGCAGTAAATTTAATTTGACGAAGTTAGTGACAGTTATTTCTTTTTTAATGGTGACTTATTCTTGTCAAGTGGTGTGACACGTACCAAGCGATTAGGGTAGCAAGTAGGTGTTTATACACACTTCTTTAGAAATAGGTAAATTCTATTATAGTTTGAAGTTGTAATTTATTTACTCGGTCATTGATATGAAGTAGTAGAGCTGCGTTCAGGAAGTAGGTACTTGAATTTTCTAAATAGCACTAAATAGTATGTTTTTGCAACGGAAGTAATGATACTAGTTAACACACATTATTATTATTATTATTATTATTATTATTATATCGTGACGTTATTATTTTTCCTGTCCATTATTGCAGGGCTTATTATGATGAAAAATTGTAGGACCTGTTGTTTGTTATATTTTCTTAATATGAGTAGGTAGTGAAATCATTACTTAGATATTTGTAAGCGGAGAGTGGTAATAGTTATTAACAAATATTTTTTACGAAACATTTTTGCACCTACCTACTTAAAGTTAAATTATTTCGAGATTAGATAATTAATAATTTTTTAGTACCGTGAACTAAGGTAAAGATTTTATAGATTTGAGTTAGCGTCAGTTTTGAGTATAGAAGAGAGGGGGGTACATAGTGGATTTAACCTTTACTAATTTGCCGCGTAAATCATTTGTTTACGTTGTTTAACTTGTTGATTTTACTGAATTTCCTATACACTTTTTCAAGGTAATGTGAGTAAAGTAAATCTTAGAAATGGTAAAAATTGTAACTTCATTCTAATAAATGTAGTAATACAATATTAAGAGATGCCTAGGTCTGTTTGTAACGTTATATATTGAACTTCTTAATCTGAAATATCGTAGTGTTTATATTTCATTTGCTCGTTTAAAATTCTTTATTAACTTTATCCGCCGCGAACCTTAAATTAGATTCCTTGTGATAAGCAATTATAGACGCATTACTTATTAAATAATTGTATTTTACGACAGGTTAGATTTCTATGAAACAGTATTAGGTTAGTTTTCGATTTTTTTCTGATACTATGTTTTTTTTTGTTATGTTCAGCGGAGTGATGAAGAGCAGATTGTTGTTATTTTTGCCCTTTAATTCTAGACTATTGATGTAGCTAGTAAATAAAGCGTTGAAGTGCCTACGTTAGTAAAAACAGCTGATGCGTACCTTTTGAGAACGGTTGCTCGATTTATCCGGATAGTTAAATTATTTAGCTGCGATTACAAGTTTTTCACAAAGAGGAGTTTTAGACTAGTACCGGTAGTATGCGTACTCGCTAATATGTCATTGAATAAATTCAATTACGTTGACCAGTGAATTTTAAGATACATTATCAAAATTTGAAGAAATAACGAAGCTGAGGGGTTTTAATTTCTGATTAGTTACTTAGTGTATAAAGTTCGAGTCGTCTATTCGTTGAATGGATGTAAATAGATCCTTACTTGGATTGCCTTGGTTAGTATAATGATTTGAAGAATTCGCGACTACTAGTGTAACGAGAAGATAGCCAGTCAGACTGTTGTTTCCGAATTTTTGCTAATATGTATTAAATAATAGTAGGTACTTATAGATTTGATTCATTTAACAAGATTGAGATAAATTCAGATTTACGAAGGGATTAGAGAAGTAATTTTTCTTGAATCTTATTTCTCGGGTTTTGCAATTTTTACTAAGCCCTTTTAACGTCAAGTCTGGCTCATTATGTTGAATATAGATAGTATTATTACGTTCAGTAGTTAGTGTTCAATATTGAGTATATCGTTGGTAGGTATGTCGATCCAAAATATGGTAAGATACACTAGTCACCACTTAGGTGCCTATTCTTGGCTTAAAGGATCGAGTGTATAAATTTGTGGAAATAACATAATTTTAAATTATTTATAGTTCGTTTAGTTAACGTGACGTGACCGATATTGTTCTAATTTTAGCTACGTGTTTACGTTTAGTTTCACTAAAGTACTAATCTGGTATTGTTCCGGTCCATACTAATACGGAATTGAATTTGTAGTTGAATCTGGAACAGAAGGGTAATAGTTACTTTATTTGTATAGATACATTTGCCTATATAATTTTCACTGTGTTCGAAGGTAGTGAGTATTTGGATAATGTAGTAGTAAAAGTAAAAGTTGATCATTTCAGGTTCTACTTGTAAAATAGATTATCAAACCGGAAACTGAAACGCGATAAGTAGTAAATAAATAGATAGTTTCTATTTGCTTTCTTTCAATAGCGTAATTAATTAATAGCTTTCCATGTTTAGTATAAACTCAATATTAGTATTTAGATAGGAATAATAGCGTGATCTTTGTGTGATGATCTTGAATAATTTATCGGAATCAGAACTACAAGTTCCTCTCCTCCCCCCACAAGATATTACGGCCTCGACAAACGACAACTGCCTACTCGAACTTACATAGGTACACATAAATATGTAATGTAATATTATAATAAAGATAGAAATACAAATTGACTTGTTGATATCTACGATTCAAAATGAATTGAGGGATTAATTGAGAATTTGAATATTGTAAACTAAACTTTGCCTCTTTTAATAATTTACTCTTCATAATGACGTTCAGTTCAGAGTAATGAAGCGAGTAATATCGATAAGGAAGTTAGAGTGCTTTCGAGAAGGTTGCGGCTATTAAAGTTTAACATTAGTGAAATTAATTGGAATATTATTGTTATTAATTCGCGAAGGAATTTGTATAAAATTAGATACTAATAGTAACGTATTGTTGTTAGTTAAAAGTATGTTGTGTGAACGTTACAAAGTCCTAAGGCTGAATTGACAATGAATTGACTACTAAATAAAGTGAGAGCGCTTTAGATGAAAACAGTGGATTTTTAGGGAATTATAATTTTGAAAGTTAACGGTAGACACGGTCTTTATAGCAAGCAATACGATAATGTTCCAATTTGGATAGCTTTACGGAAGTGAATATGATTTGTCAGAAAGGTTAAAGAGGCGCGAAAGACCTAGTAGGTTAACGTATTGTGTATTGATTAAAGGAAACCTACTATATGATAAGGTTAGTCATAGCCGGGTTATCTAAGTGCAGGCGGAGCACTTGAATCGAATATTTAGATTGAGTTCACGAATAGTTTTTATCCAGATCGCGGATAGAGTAATTGAAATGTTCAAATTACATAAAGGTAGTCCTTTATTTGCGTAGAGATGCGCCAGTTGTAGGTCATGTAAAGTTGTGAATTCAAGTTATGTTTTATGTACCTACTGGCTGCGCAAATTTTTGTGTTAGTTGTGCTTAAATATGTTAATACATTAAATGGGAGTGCTTTTATTATTCGAACTCTTTAAGGGATAAAGTCGTGATCGTTTAAGATTGTGGTATCAAATAGTGACAGTTAAGAACTTAATATTATATTCTTAATTTTTATTCTGAGTTATTGTTGTTAAGAAGCCCACGGATGAGATAAATAATGTTTAATTTTGTTGGGACCGCGAGATAGTGAAACAATTTTGTAAAGTAAATACCTACCTATCTATGATTAGGAAAAGTAATTTAAAATGGGACATTAACTTTAGTTAACTGAAATACTAAATAACGTACTAAGTAACGTTTACATAGTTGGTACTTGATGAGACAAATAATTTGCCTTAAGGGATTTTGGAAATTGACTTGGAAATTAATGGATAGAATAAAGTTTGCATTTGTTTTGATCAAGGATTATTATTGGCGTAGCAGTTCGGAATATTTTTGCTGGAAATATAAGTGAAGGCTTATAGCTTATAGTAAGGAACATAAATGTCATTTTAGTTTAATGATCCGAGCTGTCGAGATAAACTAAGTTTCCAAGGGTGAAATAATTAACGATTAATTGATTCTACTTTTATGAAATTCGTTCATGATGTTTGAAGTCGTAGAGGTGATTCGTTGTTGTTGTGCGATGCGACTACATTCCCGATCATTGAAGGTATAGTAGTACTAGTATTTAATTTTGAACGGTATTCATCAAATATTTGACAGGTACAATTTTTAGTCAACAATTTATTTGCTAATAATTTTTGTAACTTGACTTATCGCAGATAAGTACTATTATGTGAAGATTTTATTTGTTTGAAACACAATGAATTGGTAAATGGTTAATCGATAAAATATAGATTGAAATAAGGTCAGTAATGTTGTCCATCTAGCGAGATAAATTATTGTGCAGTATCACTTATTATCAAAACCGAGTTTCAAGTGAATCGAACATAGATATTGAAGAAAGTTAGTTCAGCGGGAAATTAATAACTCTTATACGATTTGTTTAGTGAACAATAGAAATGTCGGATTCAAACATTTTTTCTTATGAATTGTGGATATAATTGTGAAAATAATTGTTGTTCAGTCGTATGAAAGGTTTATGCGGTAGTAATAGATGGTAAAATATTCCTACTTACAATTTCGTAGTAGATAGATAGATATGTCTTTATTCACTACAATGACGATAGCATTTACGAAAAATCAAAGTGGGTATCACAACAATACTTTATATCAAAGCAGTGAAAGAGCGCTGCCTCAGCGTAATGCTGATAGTGACAGTAGTAGAGAACTATCCGTTTGGCGATTGATATAATATACCGTATAAAGAAAGGTTTTCTGACAGTTTTGATTTGGTTGTTTATTATTGCAGAAGAAACTAAAAGACCGAGTATTATTGGAGTTAAACAACTTTGAGCATAAAATTAATTAATAATTGATAGTATCATAAAAAGGAATAATATTTGTATTGTATTGTATTGTGTGATTGATAAGGATGGCGTAATTATGAATACACGAATTTAGATTTGAGTCATTGAGAGACAAGGAATGAAGTTGTAAATTTTGGACAGAAACTGAAGTACTAGAATGAAGTTGACATATCGAATTTAGAAAGTTGAGCGTGATACACAAGGAGCTATGCGTTTGTCGGAAGGTACGGAAAAGAATCGTAAAGAAGGCGATTTAATCTTTACGAGACCTATGCGATGCGATGGAAATTGAATTGAAGGCGGAGTTAAAATACACACGGAGTTAGGACATGAAAATACCTGTAATATGTGATTAATTTGAGACGGCTAGAAGGATAAGCTCAAACATTCGTCATGTAAAAGGATATTTTCGGTACTTGATTTCTCTTATGCTGTCTTGTGGTCGAAGTTGTGTCAATTTTTTCAGTGTTCGAGCTTTTCTGAAGTCGAGGAGTGGAGTCGTATTGCCTTTCAGTTACAGGTTGGGCGCGTGGAGTCGTATTGCCTTTCAGTTACAGGTTGGGCACGTGGAGTCGTGTTGCCTTTCAGTTGTTACTGGTTAGACAAGTGGAGTCGTATTGCTTTTCAGTTGCTCCTGGTTAAACAAGTGGAGGCGTATTGCCTTTCAGTTGTTCCTGGTCAGACACAGGAGGATGTGTCTCAGTGCAGTATGCTTGTATATTGAAGATGGGTAGATTGTGAACAACAGTTTAGTCGTTGTGGTATGATATGGTATGTTGGAGTTAAAGTTGTTACAGTTGTTCAATTGAAAGCAATATTGAAACGCCGAGAATAGCGAGGAATGAAGAGCGTTCATGTAAATGTTTAGTTGCGATATAATGATCCGATAATAGACCTATAGCAATTACGGTTATCGTTGTATCTGAGTAAGGGGATGTAACTTGGTAGTGAAGTTACGGTGAAAAAGGCTGGTCTGATGCGAGTCTATTCGATAAGATGCGAGGTTTAGTTCGCAAAATATTAAGCTGCGTTGGTTAAATAGTTAGCTGTGTAGCGTTACGCGTAGTTAGAAAGATTGAGACTGTTATTGTTGTTCTGAAAAGCGCTGCTGGTTCGATAAATTATTTAAAGTAAACTAAACTGAAATAAGCTGTATTATTGTAAAATTCATCATGACAATAGCTTACTCGCGACATAGGTCGGTATAAAGTCATAAAGGTAATGAAAACGGATATTATACAGACACAGATTACCATGCTTTATGTTAAAGATTAGGTACGTAACAGGAGTAAGAATACAACCTAATTTATACGGCGTAAAATGTTTGTAATTTCTCGTTGTCAGACGAGAGTTGTTGGTCTTTGGTACCTGGAACAACAACTTTTCCTGTCGCGGGAGGTTCTTCCTAATGAGGTCGGAAGAAAGTCTCATGATGGAGTCTGAGTAACACATTTGAGTAAAATAACGTTGAGAAGATAAGGCGAACTGCATTATTGAGTTAGTTATTATTACGTTGACGGAAATTTTGCGAACGGTTATAACTTTTTGACTGTTATAAGAATCGAATTATAAGTTTACGGGAAAGAAAGATATGGATTCCAATGATGAGCCAAGTGATATCGGATTTGGTCGGACGTAGTCTACTGAGATAACCTTCTAGCAAATCTTACGTTTAATGAAATCGGAATGGTAAAAGCTTACATATCAATGTGAGAATGTTGAATAGTACTATTGAAAACATTGAGTTGATTATCTCAAGACATTAGAGAACTTGCTCTACGAGATATATTGAGCCAGCCACTAGGGGAATACCAACAAGGACCACTATGCCAATATGGATTGAATAATATAACGTTCAAATGGAGAGATGGAAAGGAAAACACGTTTATTAGCACTGTCACAAATCAAACAACACTGATGATATTAGAAGATAACACAGATATGAGACTTCAAAAGATAGTTGCGTAGCCCTATCAGGTGAAGACAGAACCGGAGAATTTGGTATCGTGATTTGAATTTATTGTTACAGAATTTAAGACGAAAGATTTCACCTCTCTGTATGTGATTTTTTATTGAAAGTTGAAATGAATTTAATCGGCAGGAGGCCGAAATGGAGACTGGAGACTTTCCATGGGAAAGTAATTGAGTATGACCTGAGATTGTAAGAAGTGTTATAGAAAAGGAATTGAAATTAAGAATATTTGGCCAAAGTGTGTTGATGATGATGTCACTTAGTGTAAGTGAAATATTGTCAAATTGGACAGCGACAGTTAAAGCGGTGGCCGAGATACGTGAATTAAGCAACAGCCTCGTGGCTCACTTCTTGTCGGCCGGGTGTGTCGCGACGAACGCGAAATTGGCAGAATTTGGCCATGTTGGACCAATCCGTTGGCCAACTATAATAATGTTTTTAATATTGGCAACACAAGGATTATTTTAAGGTTGGGTAGTTTTTGTTTACTAACAGAGCGGCCATACTGGTTGGGTCGATGATGATTGGCTACAGCAGAAGCCATATTGGAATTGTGATTCGCTTCTGATTGGTTGATGTCTTTGAGTGGTAGGGGTTGTTTGTTTCCCGCCAAAAAGGTCGTGTTAGGTCAAATGTGGTTAGCTGTCGTTCAGTCTTGTGTCAGTGGCCGGAGAAGCAAGAAGTGTAAGAGGAATCTATGTCGCGTGGCGGCAGACTCTGGAGCAGCGGTGGAACTCTGGGAATATAAAGCTAAGTAGTCTTGATGTGTTTCGAGCTCTTAGAGATGTCTATGTATATTATATTTGTCATGTATAACTGTGCCACGTGTTTGTACTACCTAAGACATTGACCTGACTATGTATGACTTCCCCACAGACTGATTACTTGGACTGACTTGCTATCTGAACTGTTTTAACTTATAATATGTGGCCTCCCAATTGGTATCGTGTATGATAGATGTATCATACTGTGAAATGTGATGTTGAGAGCTCTGTTGTTGTGTTGTACCGGTGGTCGCGCCACCTGGAGGCCACTTGTGGGGGAGTCCAAGTGTGCAAGTCTCCCGACTGAGGTCTGGGACATAGGAGCTGGCGCCAGCAACGCCTGACGGTCTAACGTCTTCGGACGTTAGCGGGGCGTTATAGAGGAATGCATGTTCTACTCGAAATTACTAGTGAAAGACATCATTTATCAGGACCTTGGCACGAAATTACTATCATCATTTATCTGGACTGACAGAAGTGCATTCCTATTCAAAATTACTATCATCATTTATCAGGACCTTGGCACGAAATTACTATCATCATTTATCTGGCTTTCAGTTGACCTTGTCTCCCTAGTGGCTATGGTCCGGGATGGGGAACGATAAGTCAGTTGGTAAGCCATGTATGACTACTACTAATACTGTCGCGACGACTATCTGACTATACTGTTGAGTGTGTGACTGACCATGACAATCCAACCCTTATGTTATCTTATATGTATTTGTATTATTCTCTTGCTATCGCTTGTGTATATGCATAGAAATCAACTTATCATAATCTCACAGGTTGTGCAGTGATTCCTTGGTCTTGTGTCCTGCGTCTCGTCTGGTTATCACATCAGCGGAGACCGACGGTTGCAGCGCGGTCGGAGCTAGAGTTCTATCAGCGAAGCGAAAGGGAAGTCCGGCGGTCAAGGTAGGAAATTTGTTATTCTTTTTTGTTTTTCGGCGAGCGACTACTTCCCTGGATGACGTTTCGATTACGTCATATAGTACATATATTCAAGGAGACTATAGATACATGTACATACATATATGTTTTATATTGCCCCAAGGCGCGCTCGCCGACATGTTTCACCCCATCACGTATAGTATAAATGAATTATAAGTACGTGAGCAAACTTGAGGCCTCATGGCAATACTGGCTGATTATGGCGTATTGACAGACGACGAAAAGAAAAAAAAACTGTTCTTTTACAAATCTGTATCTTCAAAATGAACAAATTGACTATTTTTACATCATTTTCATCAGCGTAGCCATAAAACGTCCACTCAACCAAAAATCTACACAATGATTGGTCCTGCGCTGCCCGCATCTAGCGGCTTTCCGTGACCTTCACAAGTTTATAAATCCACCCTGTGGGGGCCTGCCCCCGCCACCATTTAAGAACCTTTCTGCGAGTCCGAGACTGAATCTCGAATGACACTCAATCGAAGAACGCTATATCGAATGGACTTCCAATGGCGTTCTTTTCTGCACGCAATATGCCTCACCTACTTTCAATTCAAATTACCCATGAAGGAAGAAAAAATTAATGGGCGCGTAAAATTTTTTCTTCCTTCATGCAAATTACCGATTACTTTGATTTGCCCATGGTATAAATTCTTTGCCTAAGTCACATGACGAATATCATCAAAGAGGAAATATATAAATTAGCGTACGTGCAAGTATATAGCCAGACTGCCAATGTCAATTGATGGCGTAGCGTTGATCTTCGGACTTAGGAGAATATTTGGTGTTATGTATTATTTATTGTAGTATGGGTTTTCTAGACGCAAAGCCGTCTCGAGCTAGAAGCCCGGTACATTGGTCTGACCGGTTTCGTTCCACCCTCGACATCGTCATCATCATCTCTGCCGAAAGACGTCCACTGCTGGACAAAGGCCTCCCCAAGGATCTCCACAATGATCGGTCCTGCGATGCCCGAATTCACCCTAGACACTACAATATTAGATACTATCTACGGATGTAGTCGCTATAGGAGCCATGTCGGAAGCCTAAGGCGGCTCAACAATTCCGACACCAGGGTTTGTGAGGTAGGTTAACCTCGAAATTCACACGACGAAGAAGACTACAATATTATTATGCGATGACGTCCATGCAGCTGCAGATAGGACAAACTGGAGTGATACAGCCCATAAAAAGGACATTCGGCGAACCCCCCACGCACCACAGCCCGTAGGCGCCGCCGAACTCCGAAACCGCCATTAGGTGAGTAAAGGTGGTAGCATAAAGACTATTTTCCTTTGGTCTTCATTTGCGTCTGGAAGTTGTTTTTATTTCGCTTTGGTACTTTGGAGTATCTCACATGGACCCTAGATCTATATTACAGAGTATTTTGAATGGTCGTGCCAGAATATAACCTTTCCACCGCCTAATTTCCAACTAACTTCCGAGCTACTTCATAATTTCCACACGTATCAATAATAACTTTGCGGTGACATACCTGAAAAGGGTTTATCCAAGGGTTGAGGGATTTCGCCTAAAAGTTCCTGAATAGCACGAATTATATTTGCAAAATGTATTCATGGTTAGTTTCGTACTAGTATATTACTGGCTTTTAACCCTGCGACTTTACCCACGTATTTTTTGTATGCTGTAACAAAAAAAATCTAGAATCCAAAAACTATCACTCTGAAAGCAATAGCGCTGCAGTGCTCTTTCCCACTTCACTTCCCTGCTAAAAAGTAAAAAAAAAAATTTGCACGTAGTATTCGTTGTTGTACATTTCGTACTTGTCTTTTTCATTGAAATAACTACTTACACGTATTTATTTTAAATACATTATATTATAGTAATGTTTTTAAGATAGCCGTGGTCGTACGTATTCGAAATTTTGCGAGTAGGTATGTGTTTTCTTTTTTATTTAAAGAAAGTTACTTACATGCCCTATTCAAGTATGATCTGCTAAAATTAAATTATAAAGACTTATTCACTGTTTGGTTTTAGATCTTTTCACGTTCTAGCTACGCTTAGCCAATTTCGCAGCAATTGTACTTAAACAACGGTTCAAAGAATTAGAAATAAAAAATATCGTACCATAAAATTTTACGCATTTAGGAAGAGGGTACTCCTAAAAAAGCTCGGTAAATCCGGACGATTCGCACACGATAATGCGACCATCCGGGTTGACAGGGGCTTGCAAAGGTATGGGTGAAATTAATATGGGCCTTAGCTTATAAGACCAGAACGCTGGATTGAGGGAAAAAAGTGATGTGCTGTGCGTCATATTTTTGTAACATAGAGACATTTTTCCAGTGGCATCTGATAATACATTTTCAAATTCTCGATTGCCACAGGAAGTGGATGAGATGCTATTTCCTCCTTCTGATCGCTGTACCTTGGGCCGTCCGTTATAAATAGTATGCCGAATATAAATATTGCTGTCAGTTCGATATTATACCTTTTAAAAAGAAG
The DNA here is from genome assembly GCA_948473455.1 of Teleiodes luculella. NCBI lineage: Eukaryota > Metazoa > Arthropoda > Insecta > Lepidoptera > Gelechiidae > Teleiodes > Teleiodes luculella. The sequence goes on from OX419596.1 coordinate 2,961,571, forward strand.
AGTAATAAAGTTTTTATTAAAAATAGAACTGACTAATCCAATACTTGAATAAATATTCTCGTTTTGTTTCATTTGATATCTTGTGTAACTACGGAATAGATTTTCGCTAAAGAGGCATACAAAGAAGAATGTACGTACATGCTTCTACTTCTGTATTTGTTTTTTATGATATTGCCCCAGTTACCTACAATGTTGTCTCTCAATAGTCAGGAATCCTTCGTGTTTATATATTTTGGTATAGCAAGCTTTGCAAGTCAACGTTTCTGTACAAGATAAAGTTACTAGTGAGGACTGAAGTGATAGTTTATATGCTGAATTGTGAGTCAATCAAAAGAGTCAACTCAATGAATCGCGATTTTTTTTAATTAATGGGAAAAGAAAAACGGGTAAGGAAACATTAAGAAGATCTAGTAAGTTTTTTTTAAAGAACCATAAAATATGATTTTGTTATTTTTGAATTATATTTTAGTCGAATTTGCAAAATTGATGTATATCTAAAGTTGTACAATGAGAAAAACATGACTGTTTGAGGGAGTTTGAGGAATTAACGATGCTAGCTAAAATAATAAAAACTAAACTACTTTACTCACCAAATAATAAACTCCAAATGGCATCACAACCACAGCTACCAACAAGTCCGCTACAGCCAAGCTCACTATAAAGTAATTAGTTGCAGTCTGCAGACTCCTTTCCTTCACCACACTCATAATCACTAGCACATTCCCGAACAAAGTAAGCAAAGGAAACACCAACAACGACAATGCCCAAAAATTATACGCGTGCGTAAAACTCTGCCCATCTCTACACGTTCCATTTTCAAACGAGCCGTTTGGAAAGGATTCATTAATCGTTCTATCCACGTAGATGTCACTGAGTGAGCTGTTCAACTCGAGCACCATTCCGAAATTAATTGAGTCAGTTCGATTTATCGATCCCTTCCCTATGAGCTGTTGGTGGAACGTTTCGTTTGGGTCCGGAGGTTTTAGGGGAAATGTTATTTCTGATGTGTTCTGACACTGTGTGCAGCTGTAGGATGGATTCATCGTGTTGAGTTTGTCGATTTCCCGGAGCATTATTCAAATTGATATCTTCAGAGCACGGTTGAGTTGTGACGGGTCGGTGTTTCGTTGCCATTTCGGTGAAATTCCCTCCTCTTTCAGGTAGTAACGTTCATTTTGCGAGGTTAGCAACCTGTAACAAAAAAAAAATTGGTCAGTATTTAGCGAGTTTAGCTTCGTCAGAGGGATCGGTGAAGTGAATGTATAACGCGCTTATTAAATTGTTACGAATTTTCGGACCCTCATCTCGGGCTCTTTGATTTTAAAAAAGGTATAAATTTTTAAATTTCAACTGCGAATTTTCAGGTTTCATTACTAAAGTTACTGCGTATTACACCGATGTGCAAACGAGTCAGTGCGATTAAAATTTCAATTTGAAGCTGATTACAGTCCTGAAAACTTAATGAGTGAATTTATATGCAAACTGGAAGATTTTAATTTAAATCCCTCATTTTAACTTAGTGATTTAGATACCATCGTTTTAATTTGATGATAATGAGATTTAAATTTAAATTATTTTTTAATTGTAAGTTAAGAACTACGTGCGCCGAATATTCAACCACACGATGCGCTTTTATGAGATAAATTTATTCAGGAGTTGCCAATCAAATATTGATGATACAATCTACATACACACACACACTCAAACGTACAATATATCATACTAATATTATAAAGAAAATATTTGTATTTTTGTGTGTGTATGTTTGTAATTAATAAACTCGAAAACTACTGTGCCGGTTTCCAAAATTCTTTCACTATTAGAAAGCTACATTCACCCTGAGTAACAAAGGTTACCTTTTACCGCTGGAAAATGCTTTATTCTCACGGAAATAACAGTTAACGCGGGCGGAGCTAGGGCGGAAAGCTGATAAAGCTATTTCAAAATAAGTTTGTTCGTTTTTGCTGCCAGTGAATGACACTAGATAAATATGTTTGGCAATGCCTTCATTTTTGTTGCTGTTTTCTGACAACGTCACTGTAACAAAAATCTAGCGTAATTGTTGAGCTCTTAAGTTGAAAAGAGACAGTACAACTTTGTCACTGTTAGCATTTAGTTCTGTTGAAAATATAGAGTCTGAGCTTGATTTGCGGTTGCTGAACTCGTCTTGCGAATCACTTTGTAAGGGAAACTTAGATCTATTTAGTATAGTGTTGCAATTGGTTTGGAGTTTCTTGGCATTTCTCCGTGTATTTACCAGAAGCAACTCTCTAACTCAGGCACAGATGTTTTCCGATTTTATTTTTTAACCAGTTCACTTTTTTTTTTTAAACATTCAGCATCGTTACTAGATCACATTATACGAAAAAAAGTTTTTCTTTTATAAATATTGGCTCTTTTTTTACCCGTTTTGGGAAAGAATTGTAAAAACATGACAAAATACGTGTCTAATTAATTATGTCGAAGAGTATGTTTATACGAAGTTTCAAGAAAATTGGAGCAAATTAAATTTCACACCTATTTTATGCGTAAAATGGAGACTTTTTGTATGAAACGTGATAAAATAATAATATACGGGTATTTTTATTTTTTTCATTCCATAGTAAAGAAGAAAATTTACCCCACCGCCGCCGCCTGTGGGATTTTGTCCAAATAAAAGAGTGTTATTTTTCAATCTACAAAATATATAATAAATATACGCTTGATAAGTTATAATAAGTGAAGTGCATGCAAGTGATACTATAATAAAAAAGTAAAGATCTTTAGGTCTTGCAACCAAGCTGATAAATTAAAAAAATCTCTATTTATTCAGTAAGACACGTCAAATACACGAGGCTTTATTTGCATTGCAATCGATTCCAATACACATACTTTTCTCTATGAAAAGCCATTGAACTAACTTATTGTACTAGCGTACATAGAAACGACACCCGCAAACCGCACTCATAGTAATTTGGACTGGAGGTCGCGACCTCCAACTTGTATGGCGTTTGTCTTTTGTTTTTCTTCACCCCGCGCACTCCGCCCGCCTCCCGCTGCCGCCATGTTGGCGAGTAAAATGTATTCGTGGAGTCTTCTCTGGTACCGTTAACAGACCATATAAATCCCCAGCGAGGGGCTCGAGCCTACCCTAACATCAGAGTGAATAGGCCTTGATCGCCCACGCTGACCCAGTGCAAGTTTGTCCACTTCACACATAACCTTTGGATTATTTCGCAGGTTTCCTTCGCCGTAGAGCGTCGAATAAACGTACATATAAATTCGAAAACAAGTACCAATTTGGTACGTGTCAAGCCTTGAACCCACGAGCTTACGAATGGAAGTCAATGGCCCTAGCCACTTGGTCACCGACGCTCTTCTCTTCTTCTTTTCGACGGCTTCTCCAGTACTTGTTCGTGATTCCTCAATAATTTCAATACGCTTACTTTTCTCTACGTAAGCTCTCTAGTGAGTACTTAAAGCTTCAGCCGAAGTGCTTTCAAATTGATGAGCCGTCACGTGTAAATAAGGAAAAAATCCTTTTGAGGATTCCATCCATTAAAAATGTCTGTTAAAAAAAGTATTATACTAAATGAGTTGGTTGGTTGGTACAGACCATGGTCCAAGAAAACAAGGTCTTGCAAATAGACCACGTGACTGACACAAGCCTACGTCATTTTGCGCTGTTCATCCTTGTCTATTACACGCATTCGACAAGGATGAATAGGCAAAATGACGTAGAAATGACGTAGGCTTGTGTCAGTCACGTGGCCTATTTGCAAGACCTTGTTTTCTTGGACCATGGTACAGGCGTTTTATTTCACGAGTGCAGGTGAGCCATACTTGTGTGTGTCTTGTGTGTACACATTGTCTATGTGTGCGTAGCGCTTAGTTTAGTTACGCATAAGAGCGCGTGTCTATAAGCACTACACTACACAAGTATACACTATAATATATCCCTTGAGATAAAATGACTGAAATTATTGCCTAAAATATCACTATGCTACAACGAACCTGTGTGTGTAAGTCTGTTAAATAATTTCTAAACAAACTTAGGTTCTCTTTACATTTGGGGGCAATTGCTGCGGGACTCGGGACATGTGTTGTGTCGCAGCGGTCATTAAGCTGAATAGCTTAACAGTTAGGAACAGCAGGAATTGTGTGGCGCGCCGCGACACTCCCACTCAATGAAATATTTTGTAGTATTTAGGTACAGGGCTGTCTGAGCTTCTCCACCAGAAAGGCGGGAAATAAACGCGCTTTTCTCTTGCATATCCATAATACATACGCTCTGACGTCATAATTCCAAATTCAAACTAAAAAAATATTTTTAAATATCTAAAATGATGTAGTATAAATATTTTCACCATACGGCCAGATGATTTGAAGTGTTTTTCTATTTAAAAATTATTTTTCTTACTGGTATAAATTTTAGGTGAATATTATTTGTTTTATTACATCTGTGAATCCCTTACCTATTTTGTCTCTCCAGTTATATTTTTTTATCGAAAATAAAAACAAATTGTGGTAATTCTTACAAGAAACACTGAAATTGTAGCAAGGATGTTAAAAGTACTTAAACACAACGTTGGTGTTCTCGTTTTTTTTTTTAAATGAGCCTCGATGGCACTCTTTAACACAGGTTTTTTTTATTCAATTACCAGGATCCCATAACCACAAAGAGCTATAGTTATAGGTCCAAACGAACATGATTGATGATCGACGTGATTACCAGCCCGGGGTGGAAAAAAAACTTTTATACTTCCAATTATGACGCGCCGCCATAAGGCATGGGATATTACACAATGGTTATTTTTAGACCCCGTGTAATAAATTTATCGTGACTAATGCCAAAGGAAAAACTTTTTCATTCGAAAGCCGCACGAAGCAAACTGTACTTCTTTGCTTTACTTACCAAAAGAAATGATATAATAGTAGCTAAGTGTTCAATAGTTCTTTTGTACGCTCTTAACATAGTAAAAATGAATTTGAAGAACTAAAATCCCGACTGTTGTTTGTGCGAAAAATCTCTATAATTTTTGCACTGAAATGTAAGAAACAAGTCTATCTTGATTTAATTGAGCAGCTAACAATGTAACCCGACCAGAAAAATATAAAACCTCGCCATATTGCGGAACTAATTTTATAATGGAAATTGTTGCCATAAGGTAAAAAATATACCTACACGTGGCGCCCCCAACGCAGGTTTTTATTTTTCTTTCTCATATTCGTAAATAAACATATCAAAAATAATAATCAATTGTCTAACAAATCATGTTTGTTTTACAATTCAACTTTGTTAAAAAAAATGGATAGCAAGCTCTACTTCCAAATGAAATGAAAAAAAAAGTTAAAGTGAAACAGAACCGGATTAGAATATTTTGAACATCCGTTTTTTCGTGTTTCGCCACTAAATGTTCCTTTATTTGACCCAACTAAAATGTATATGTACAGTAGGCAGCACATGCGGCTGGACTTGTTGACCTGAAAGTGCGTATTCCGTAGAAGTAGGGGTGAATTTCGTAGTGCCAATGTACGGTCTCCTGCATAGAAAACGGACCCCCCTATCGTAAGCGGCGGGTAGTCATCGCTTATGACACGGGGGTCCGTTTTCTTTGCAGGGGACTGTACAACCGTATGTGCTGGCTTCTGTACAAAAGCTATAAATTCACAATTTTATTTAGTTTTTCGCCATTTCAGCGTCCAATAGTAAAACATGAGCAAAATCATAACCCTAAAGATGCGCAACTAGTTTCTTAATGTAAGTATTTGAAGTGCAAAACACTAACAACCAATCCTAACAAAGGCCACAACTCCAATCCACGTTTTTATATCTTTGGCCACGACATCTCTTACATTGTGCAAAAATTACCCTTATTACAAGGCTATAGAGTTCTAGAAATGTAGTATTTGCAACAAAATAGTGCATTAGTTGGTGAGATTAGTTTGGGGTTAACTACAGCTTTGACATTTGCCGGGAATGCCACAGGTCATTCTTGGTCTTTCTCTTAAAATTGCACTTTACTCTTTCGGATTTTTGAAGAGCTATATATTTTCTACAGTTCAAATTCGTTACTTATTTACATGTTATTATGGCTTAGTTTTTGTATTTGTATAAAGCTCTAGCTATCGTTTAGACTTAAAGAAGTAACAAACATACACACTCAAACAGTCACAAACTTTTGCCTATAAAATATTAGTGTTATAAGTAGGATAGTATATGATAAGATGTGAAGAGAATAAAGCTGATACCACAGTAGACTCAGAACAGTAAGTTATCTCCATACCATCTGGCCGCATCGGTTTGAATGTGTGCGCGCCGTATAGGCATGCACCGTTACGCACAGCCTTGCATTTAGCCCATACTGCCGCCTCCTTATTCCCCCTTATTTTATGCTAGTGTGTGCGTGACAGCGCGTGCCTACACGGCGCGCGGCGCGGACGCACGCATTTAAACCGACAGCGGCACGTTTGTATGAAGATAATTTACTGGTTTTACTGTGCTCATGGTCCAAGAAAACAAGGTCTAACCGTTAGACCCCGTGACTTGGCGGAAGCCTACGTCATCATGCTGTTCATCCTTGTCGAATGCGAATATACAAGGATGATCAGCATGATGACGTAGGTTTGTGTCAAGTCACGGGGTCTAACGGTAAACAAGGTCTCGGTTAGACCTTGTTTTCTTGGACCATGACTGTGCTGATACACTCGTGTGGAAGACAGGTGACTAGTGCAATCTGGATTAAAGCGGTTGCGTGAGTAATTGCATGTTGCAGTAGAGTAGAGGTAGAGATGTGCCGTTCCCGAGAATATTCCCACACTAAGAATGCTACTTTCCGTTTGAGGCCAACTAGGACGAGTCAGTGAGATCTGTAGGATTAGTTGGGTCGTTAGGTACCTAATTGGAAAACACCAACCCGATCTACCACATGTAGCCAGCTTGAACAGCAAATTTCGTTGGGTAGGTTCCTGGGAATGGAATTTTCCCGGGACTGGTGCGGTACATCACTATGAGGTTCGCTGGATGGATAGTAAAGGGATTAGAGTTCTCTGTATACTGGATAATTTATCCAGTTGGCGTTTGCCCAGCTTAGCGTTAAAGTCCATGAAAACAGTGAAGTGAGATTCGGAAGTATGTATGACCACAGAATACCAAATAGTAGTCCCTACAGAAGCTGCACTAGGCGACATAATTCATATAAATTGTTATAGCGCGCAAGTACATGGAGTGACGGAGGCCTGGTATGACTGTTGAGATGTCCTCATATATTTCATTTGTCACAGGTTCACTGGTTTTTTAGCCAGCGTATGTAAAGCCCCTTTCACCAAGTCCGGTGAAGCTTGATTGGTCGTACCATTTCCACAAAAGCGTATGACAATAAAAAAAAAACTTTGTGTCGTGTGTCGGTTTATTTTTTGGGTAGAGTCCTCCGTTCCCCCTCAAGTCCGATACGTCGATTTTGCGATATAAGCGCAGATCAATTGAAAAAAAGAATGTCGCTTTATTGGTACGGGCCAGACCTACTACAGGCTATCGTTTGAAAATTAGAACGTTCGTTGTTTAACCACAAAAATATAAAACACACATTGAAAGAGTTTAAAAAAAAATCCTATAACAGATATCTCATTCAAAATTTTTGGACTGGTTTTAATGTGCCGAGTCCGAGACTTGAACCAGTGCCTACCGAAATTGCTCTAGATACTATGCCACCGACACTCTCATACAGTATAATAATATCTATTATTTCAATGGTTTTTAGTTTAACAACCAAAGCTTACACTTGTCTTAAGACGGATACATTTTTTTAAACAAAAGATTTAACCTACTTTGAACTCCTAGGTCTATAATAGGCTTTATACCTATAGAGAGTATTCAATGGAAGATTTTCTGACAGCTTGAAATAAAAAAAAAAAACAGAGTTCTTTAAGATTTCTATAGATGACGCTAGTGAAATATAGAGAATAATGAGATTTATTGTAGACAGAGAGTTTGGAAGAGCCGCTTCGCTTTCGAAGCGGCTCTTCCAAACTCTCTGATTGTAGACTTATTGACTTCTTTTCGGCATTTTTTTTTTAATTGACATATGCTTGATTCGAAAAAATACGACGGATCAAGCTTCACCGGACGTTTTGTACATGGTTCTGACTGAAATTAATTTTAGGATAATTAGTTGATTATTTTGAAGGTTTTTTAATAATCCAATACTTCTGTATTTATTACCTCACTATTTACTGTGCCATCTGTTGAGCTGTTTTGTAAGGATTTTTTTTCTTAATTTGCTACTGGAAAGCTTCCCATTCCCTGTCTATTAACCGAGAACTAAGAGGATCAAAGATGCTATTGTCATACAATTAATTGCTTGGGAATTAAATCTCAATTACTTCTCTTTTTACTATGACTTTAAGATAAAGAAATTAATTACCTTGTGACCTTTGTAAAGACTTTCGCGTGTTAGATCGACGGAAACGTTAACGTAATAACTTTGTCGTCAAGCCTGATAAGTATAAAAAGCACACAAATATAAATAACTTGGAATGACTTTTTGATCCTAATTTATAACTATTGCATAAAATCATAACCTAAACCGAGCATAGGTATACAACTTATTTTTTTATTAGATTGTTTACAAGTGGCCAGTTCTATCAATTTGGGATTCTCGCGTACTCGATTGACATTTCAGTACGGAGTAAGTACCTACTTAATGGAATTGCTGATTCTCCAATTTGACTCGTGATAGGATTAATTGGAAGTCAAAAGCTTATATTGGTCCATGATAGTCTAGCTGAAATGTAAAATATGTTAAATCTTTACAACTTAGTCTTAACTCACTCGGTCGAGGTCAATAGAGTGAGTTACCCTAGGGACCCGCAGAAACGAAAAAGAACGAAAGTAGACAGACACGTCTGTCCCTAGTACTACCCACACTTTGTCTACAGTCTACCCGTGACGTGACCATGGTTCTTGCACAGTTGCAAGAGCGCTGAAATATCGGGTCTCCACAAAAACGGATACCTATATTATCGCGGTAAGACCGGGCAATGTCTCATAAATATGATGAGAGAGACATAAAATCATACTTATTCATCAACAGTATTCTTTATTTCACTAATTTAGTTAAGTGAAACGACATATTACTAGATTATTTTAGTAAGACGTAATAAACAAGAGAATTCGTCATCTTCCACGATTTCGTGATATCCCTAGGGATTTCGTGATATCCCTAGGGATTTCGTGAAATCCCTGTTTTACATATTTCCCTGCGACATATATATTGAGCTGAAGCCTATCCTGAAGTCAAGGTGAATAAGCTTTAGTCGAAAAAGTCGGTGGACCAGTCCGAATCGGTCAAATTCACACACAACCTTTGAATTACTTCGCAAGTGTGTGCAGGTTTCCTCACGATGTTTTCCTTCACCGAAAGAGCGTTGAATAAACGTACCTACATATGAATAATATTGGAAATAAAAATAAATATTGTTTAAGTTTAAATTAAGCAACGATTACGGTATATTAATACAAAGAATTAGCGGAAATTAATAAGACAATTTAATTTATATTTAAACGATATAACCAAAGCAACTCTATTTGTGTTTTACGGGAAAAAATACAGGATCAAACAAATGTTTACCGCGGGAAAATATTTCATTCATACAGAAAAAATAACTAAAAAAGATTATGAGTAAAAGTCGAATTGATAATGAAATTCAATACCATAAACTGCTTTATAATAATAATAATATGTGGGACATCTCACACACGGCCATCTGACCCCAAACTAGGCAGAGCCTGTACTATGGGTGTCAGACAGCTAATATACATACATTATATAAGTATATATACTTATAACATCCAGACACAAGCCAAACACAAGTGCTCATCACACGAATATTTGCCCTGGGCGGGATTCGAACCCGCGACCCTGTGCTTAGTAGGCAGACGTACTACCAACTAGGCTACGGGGCCGTCAAAGTTCCAGTTATAATTATAAACAAATCAAATATTCGATTGCATTATTAGATTTCAATATCAAACAGTACAATATTGTTTTAAATTAAGAATATATTGCATACCAATTTAATCCAAATGTACAAGTTCAATGAAATAATTATAATTGAATACCCCGATAATTGAATTCGATTCGTCTAGCCGTAATTTTAATTATAACAAATTTAATGTACTTATTATTATGAATGTGTACTAGCACCTACTACCTATTCATTTTGCAACCAGGAGCCTATATCAATTGGTAAAATTTATTTCAGGCTCTTTTTCCCTGCTCATCTTCCACTCTCTCTAATGGTTGCCTGGACGAACTCGCTCAAAGCGACAAGGCCGCCATTTGCGTTATTTATATTATGTTGTTAATTATGCAACTACTCATGTACAGTAGCCAGCACATGTGGTGATACGGCTGAACATGTTGACCTTGAGAGCGCCCGTATTCCGTAGCGGTAGGGGAGAATTTCGTAGTGCGAGTGTCCAGACACATGTGCGGGCTTCTATATATTTTATGCAACAAATAATAAAATTACGTATTTGTGAAATTCTTTATCAGGATTTGAACTCTGTACCCATTAGCCGTATTCAATATGTAACAAGGTGCTTTGCAACCCCATTTTCCATTTCTTTCTCGTTCCTCGAAAATTCAAACATTCAATTTCGGAATTCCTTCGTCATTCATCCATTTTTCTTTAGTTTCTCCCTTGACAACCGGCCTAGACGGCCGTATTTCTTAAAATGTGTTGTGTAAGTTTAAGCTGTTTTATACTGCCGAGTTTATACCAGTTTCGTTTCCATGTAAATAAAATGTTAGTAAACCAGTGTTAGTCAGTTTATCGTTCTTATTTCACTACTAGTTCCCGAACTTCAATCTTTCGCCAAGGTCTTGGTAAGCCACAAGCGTGACAAATAGAGAACTATGCTTTTGAAAGTGCCGGTAGGGCGGTCGTCGAGAATACAACCTTATGAAAAGTTCTGCCACTTTGCTACAAAGTGTACTAAAGTGCCACCTGGCTAGTCAAATGAATGAATGACTTACTATGTATGCAACCAAGTGTTTATTGTCAACCTAAAAAAATACTTATATACCTATAGGTACATACTTGGAAATAAAATATTTTAAATTCCCTAGTTGACAGTTTGTAATTATTAATTATTTATGAATGGCCTAGAATAAAAGATTCCTCCCAGTCCAGGGAGCCAGATTCAATAATATGAATAGATTTTCTCTCAAATTTGTTCTGGAGCGAGCGCCGTCGTCGGCTCAATTTGCCCACGCCTTCTAAATAATTGCTTTACGGTTAGAGAGGCGGAAGATCGATTTACATTCAAATAAATATATACTGACTAATATCAATAATACTTATACAGCTAACGGGTAAACAACGTAGAAGTGTTTTGATTTTAAGGAAATGGCGCCGTGCTTAATGTTAATATATAATAACATAACACTCGGGCCTCCTTGGAATGGAAGGTATAAAGGTTATCATTATCATTCATTTTGGACCAAAAAAGTAAAAGTGATGGCCAGCAGAAAAAAGTAGGTATAACTTTCGGGTAGAACACACAATTCCTGTATTCTTTTACTATGACACTAATCCTGTGCACCCTATGGTTGTATTGTTAGAAGCTATTAATTAAATAATAAAAATGTTATTATAAAAGTATTATTTTGACGCATTTCACAGCGCATATAGTCATAATGTATTGAATATATTATATTTCTTTATTTTATGTAGTTTAACTTTTTTTATTATTATTATAATAGGGGCCCACTTCGATTAAGTATATATTTGTTTAATAGAATTAAAAAATATATTAGGAAAGTATTATTATAATGCATAATAATGATCATTCATCAACTCTTTTTTGTTTATTATTAGAAAAAAAATTAAAAAAAATATAAAGAAAATGTAAAAAAAAGTAAAGAAATATAGAAACTACGACGTGTTCTATCCGAAAAATACACTTTTTTTCCTTGGCCGGCATTTTCAGTTTTTTGGTCCAACATTGTATGAAACGTGAATGATGTCATGTCATTTAAAGTTATTTTCGCTACGAAAAACTAAATTTTAGATGTGAAAGTGAAAAGTGATGGAAAATTTAGATGATCACTTAGTTCAAGCGATGGACTTAAGGAGATTCTACTATGTTTCACGTCTAGTTGTTCCATAGAACATTTTTTTATTATAAAATCCTATATCTTAATCTTACTAATATTATAAACGCTAAAGTTTGTTACGATGTTTGTTACTCTTACACGCAAAAACTACTGAATGGATTTTAATGAAACTTTATAATAATATTCCTAGCTTATACATCTGAATAACAAATAGGCTAACTTATATCGTAGAAAAATCTCTCAAAAACCCGAAAAACTATCAGCGAGGACGGAGTCACGGGGCGGAAAGCTAGTTTCATGTAAAATTCCAAACCATGGCTTTCTATTGTATACTGTAAACTTGAAATTCTGTCTAATCTTATTTGAAGCGAAATATAACTTTGATTCACTAGTCGCGTTAATACAATCCCGCAGGTTGTTAATCCTAGAATCACAGATAATTAATTATACTAGTTCGGAGAGTTACAACACTGATTATACCTACTGCTACATCATTGTGTTGGTGTGCGTGCGTGCCACATTTATTAGGGTTGACAAAATATGTATTTCATTAAACGACAAACTCAAATTAAAAACCATACTAGCAGTCCGCCCGCGGCTACGCTGCGTTGTTTTTCGGCCTTTCCCATGGGAATGAGATATTTACACGCGATAATTAGTAGCATATAATATTACTCAATATATCGCAAAAAATCAAGTCAATAAATTGCTTAAATTCAGTGTGAAAGAAGGACAAACAAATGCGCACTCATATTTATATTGATAATATGAATGATAAAATTAATTTCAATAGATTTCGAATGTCAGAATTACAAATACAAAATTAAACATTGTTTATTGACACCAGTAATAAATAAAATAGGACAGTTCCAATTTTAATAAGTGAAACAAATAGTCAATAGGCAATAGGTATTCAAACTGCTTTCTAATTTTGTTTTCTGTATTTTATTTTCTACAAGCATAATGAATGTAGTATATTGTTGGGGACTTTAGGTATTTATTTTATGTCACACATCGGCCGCCTTCTCTCCAAATTACTTACTTATTTATTTATTGTACACAATAAAAACACAAAGGAACATTATGAAAGAAAAACGACACAACATGGCCGCTTATTTCCGGAGAAATATCTTCCAGCAGACCCACAGAAGAGAGAAAGTATAATAAATAAAACAAGACGCGGATAAAACGTGCACAATAAACATTAAATTTAAAATTTAAAACCCCCGCCATAAAACCTTACTATTTACTTGCTTGAGCTGATAATCTGAAGATATTTTCTTGGATTATACGAGTAGCTAAAACACTCTCGATTGTGACACCTTGCAAACAAAATAAAACTAAGTAGATCGAAATCGGCATCCGTTTAGTTTAGGAGCTACAATGCCACAGACATACACGTCAAATGTATAACACCCCTCTTTTTTGTAGAAGTAGAGCTTCGAAAAAGTACGACGGATCAAGCTTTACCGGACTACCAAATCTATCCGGTATTTAAGTTGTATTAGTTGTACTAGAGTAGAGCAAGGACTTTCGCTTGTTTCTAAAAAGTACGACCAATCAAGCTTCACTGGATATGCGGGGGAAATATATCGGTGCAATATCACATATGTGTTGAAAGGATGGTCACCTCTCTCTATAATGTTACTCTTTGTAGTTATATTAATATACTGTAATCTTATTTAACACCAACTTCGCTTCCAGAATATTGGCTGTTCTTAGACGGCAAGGGCTGTGGTTGCGGTCGTATTTAATTTAAAATCGCCGCGATTTCCAATTATACTGAATTCCGAATTTGAACTTTAAACTATGAAATATAATGTTCATTGTTATTTGGTGAGTTCTCGGCGCGATCCTTAATTAAAACGAGGATGGAGCCTGTGATGTAATGAAATGAATTTAGCAATGAGGGCAATTCTGATCTGACAAATGACAATTAAGGGGCTCCCCTATGCTAAGTGGCGCCGCCATCTGTTAAAAAATAATAACTCGCGAAGTATACATTTTTTACAAAATCCGGTAGGTCATTTTCAAGTTGGCGTGCTATAGTATATATAGCGGCCATAAACTGTATTTATTATAGTCCGCTGTAGTTACAGATAGAAAATTTGCTAAAAACGGCCACTTTTGGCAAATTTTCTATCTGTAACTTCATCGAACTCAAACTAACAGAGTTGATGGCTTCTATATATCCTAAAACACCAAATCTTTAAAATGACCTACCGGATTTTTGAAAAACTGTTTACTCATAGAGTAATTATTTTTTAACGGATGGCGGCGCCACTTAGCATAGGGGAGCCCCTTAATATTATAGTTTTCGCTGCCGCCGCATAAAAGGATTATTCAGTTGTAAACCGGATCCTGGATTGTCCAGTTCTGCCGTAACCAAGGTCGGTGTAACCCGGCCGAAATATTGGTAAGCTCATCGCAGAGATAACTCGAAAATATTTTTTTTGTGTTATTCAGTTGCATATTTTTTTCACAGAGAATAAAACATTTTTGTTGTGGCTCCAATGTAGATTACTTAAAGCTGTTACTAATTACCAAATATTACCTTTTTACAATTTTTACTTTTAATTGCTTTCTTTCTTGTCGTGTGGGTTTCGAGGTTAACCGACCTCACAAACCTTAGGTATCAGAATCCTCGTCTTTAATTTACTTTTTGATGCTATAAGATAAAACTGCGTTCGTAAAAAAAAACTTCAGCCATATTCTGTAGGATTACTTTTCAAAAAATGTATTTTTAACTAACGCAGAAAAAAAGAAGAACATTATTACGTAACTATCAAAAGTTTTCAACCGGGTACCCGGTAAATAACGAACCGTGTTCCAGAGTATTTTTTAACCTGTTTCCATTTCCTCTCCGTGCGCAATAAAACACGAAAGAAACGTCGTAGTTTCGGGTATCGCCAAATCGTTGGCAAAGCAACAACTTTTTCAGAATCGAGTTAAAACTACTACTTTCTCTCTCCAGTTCTTGCTTTACTTTGATTCGTTACATTTTCTAAATACACCGTAAATTTAACCGGTTGTTTATCCGCATGAAACTGAACAACTTTCCCTAAGGAACATTAGGTTAAAAAAAATAATCAATTCTTCTTAATAAACTTTAGTCTCGTGACCGGCCACTTTGTGTTACAAGTTGAATATTATTTTTAATATTTACAGCTGAGCTGAGTGATCTTTGAACAAAAGGTACCTAACCTACCTAAATCATAAATCGTTTATTTGTTTGAATATAATATGATCACAAGAAGATCGAAATTTTAATTCAATCGAATTAAGTAACATAATGACAGTCAATAATTGGTGTTCTAGAATAGAGTTCAAATATCTATAGCAATTGAGTTTGCTAATTTAATGAATTAGAGTATCGACTTGCGGTTTTCAAATAAAAGGAATACCTAACTAAACACTTTTATGGTACAGCCAAGAGCACGCTAAGCGGAACATTTTGGACTTTTCACCGTTCTTATCTCCATTGATTAAAGAACGGAATGGCGGTACTGTCAATTTTATATCTATGTTTTGTTGTTTTTGTGTTTTATTTCTTTGTTTTTCTGAGCTTTCCGCCCTGCGGTTTCAACCGCTTCCGCGGTAATAAGGGATAGTTTATTACTTTTTCAACAGATGTCGTCTGCTAGCGTACTCTGGATAATCGAAGCGAAAAATGAGCTCAATTATTTTCATTTTTCGCTTCGATTATAAAATAGTAAGAGGGAATTTTCTGTGGTAAAAGGTAGCTTTTGTGTTATTCTGATGTATAAGCCATATTATTGTAAAGTTCCATTAAGATCCATTCAGTAGTCTGTACGTGAAAGACTCACAAACATACCATCCATCCTCACAAATTTTTGCCTTTAATATTAGTAGGACTAGCTGATCCGGGGAACTTCGTACCTATCGCATCTATCGCACATTGTGAGTATTGTACGACACTAAATAGAAATGACTTAAACCTTTACAAGACAAGGCAGTGGCCACTAAATTTTAACCTTGTACCCTCAACATAAAGTCGAAAACGAATGGATTTTGTAAAGTTGTTTTGCCTTATAAAGGGTTAAACGAATCGATGTAGAATATCCAAAAGTTAAAAATAAACAGTTTTGATTTTATATGACGTCATTTTTTATGTATATAATAAAACTGTAGAGGTTGAAAATCTGTACATAGAAAAAAATAATTGTTAAAACCGAGTCAGGGAAATCTAAGAGGTGATATAGAACTAATCCAGATTTTTTCAAACTTTTTGTTTGTCTGTTTCTACGGGCTAATCCCCGAAACTGTTAAACCGATTGAAATGAAATTTTGCATGGTGCTATCTTATATCAACTTGAATCCTTTTTATCGCGAAAAATTAATAAGTTCCTGTGTTAAAGGTTAAAATTACGAATTACTACCACATTACTAAGGAAAAGTCGAAAAACAACGCGGGCGTAGCCGCGGGTAGACAGCTAGTCTAAAATAAATCTAATCGTTATTATGATTACCTAATTTTGTATTGAACGATTACCGTCCCGTCTCCGTCCCGTCGTCACTCTTATCTTCAAAGAATTCCACCAAATACCCTCTAAGTCCATTCCCCAGGGGTCAGATCTCATTTCCCGCACAGGTAAGCTATGCAAATTATTTCAGAGATGGAACCCTAATTTTCCATGAGCAGATGTTATCTTTATTGTTGGCCTAGCAACCCACCTTTGGCTTTGTTTGTGTGGTTATAAAATATATTTTCAAAAGGGGAAATAATAAAAAAGGTTTGGGGCGAGACGTAGGTTCGATTATAACTTTCGTTTTTTCTGTTGTTGTTTATTTTTAGTAAATTAGTTGCTTGCTTATCGTGTGGGGTTTAAGGTGAACCTACCTCACAAACCCTGGTGTCGGAATTATAAAACCGCCTTAGGCTTCCGACATGGCTCCTATAACGACTACATCCGTAGATAGTAGCCGGGACCAACGGCTTTACAAGCCTTTCGAAGCACGGAATCATCTTTCTTTTCAGACAATCATGTAATTCAGCCTCAAATGTCCTAACCAAACTGTGAAAAGTCTTACAAAGTGATATTTGTTGGACGAGTCCCCACCGGGATTCAAACCCGGAACCTCCGCACCGTCAGGCGAGCTTTTGACTACTTACTTGACCACTGAGGTTTTTGTTATGGATGTCAAATTTGTAAAAAGCCTTAATAGACTCTTTATGGATTTGTCTTAATTGATACCAAGATAGTGGATCATTAATACAAAAAATAGTTTAAAAAACTATAAAACAAGCTTTTAGCACGCACAAAAAATTACAAAATTCATATTCCTGACAGCAAACTCTTTCATTTGATACGGTTGGATTTCAAACAGCCAGTCCGTCAGTAGGGGAGTATTGGGCATTCTAAAACAGTTTTCGGATCATCGTTCACTGGCACTCCGTTCATCTCGCCTCGCTATCGCTCCGCTCGTTTCACTACGCTTAGTGAACAATGATTCGAAAACAGTTTTAGAACACCCAATACTCCGTTATGAACGGAACGGGTGTAGAAAGTGATCAGTGTAAACGAGTCGTGTTGAATACTCACCAGAAGTTTTCTAAAACTCTCTCCCACACACACACACACACACATACACATTACGTTATTTTTAGTATATTATGTAGTGTAGCTTGAAAATCGACTCACTCTGTTAAGGTCTACTTTATTGATTTGACATTCTATTCAATCATGAAATTTGTAAAACAGAATGACACGTTAGAGCTTGATGCCATATGTTCAGTAGAAAAAAAAAATGTTTCGCGACATGGAAAATTATTACCTAATACAATACGATGTGTAATTTGTGGTCCTTCTAACTGTGGAAAAACTAATTTGATCATAGGACTTTTGTTACATGAAAATGGGTTAAGATACAATAATCTATACGTATATTCTAAGTCTTTGTATCAACCAAAATACATTTTCTTAGAAAAGGTGATTGATATGGTGCCAGGAGTTTCATTCAACAAATATCTTGAAAATGATGAAGTCATATCATCTAGTGAAGCTAAACCAAACTCCATAATAATATTTGACGATGTTGCATGTGAAAATCAAAATAATATTCGCGATTTTTTTGCGATGGGAAGACATAAAAATATAGATTGCTTTTATTTAAATCAAACTTACTCTAAGATTCCTAAGCAACTAATAAGAGATAATTCAAACTTAATAATTTTATTCAAACAGGATGATATCAATCTGAAACATGTTTATGATGAGCATGCCTGTTCTGATATGTCTTGGTCTCAGTTTAGAAATATGTGTTTTGAAGTGTGGAGAGATCCATTCAGTTACGTAGTAATTAATAAAGACTGTAAAAAAAATAATGGTTGTTATAGAAAGAACTTTGATACTTATATTGTTTTTGATCAATGAATTATTTATATGAAGCGATGCATTGTTATAATCGTCAGTAATATATTAACAACGAAGTAGGTCAGATGACAATAAAAAAATGGAAAAAGAAATAAAAAAACAGATAATAAAATCAGCAACAAATATTAAAAAGAAAGTAAAACTTATGAAAGACATGAAAAATAACAGTAATGAGGTATTAGAATCTATATTTAAACCCATAACAGAACCTTTAAAAAGAATAAATGAGCAGAGCATAGAAACTAAATTAACCAATGAAACTAAGACACCAAAAAGCAGTAACTTTTCTGTTAATGCTGATGATGATGATATGTCCAGTGAGGATTATGAAATTGAGGATGATTCAGAGGATGAAACTACTATGGTTAGCACGCCTACGAATCAAAATGACTCAAGTATGGCTTCTTTTAAATCTCTTGATTCTGAATCAAGTCC
Source organism: Teleiodes luculella (assembly GCA_948473455.1). NCBI lineage: Eukaryota > Metazoa > Arthropoda > Insecta > Lepidoptera > Gelechiidae > Teleiodes > Teleiodes luculella. Next base: position 2,980,502 of record OX419596.1, read on the forward strand.
ATCGAGAAAGACATTATCGTGGTCTCTATCTTCTGATGTTATACATCACATAACTTTCGGACTTCGTTCAGAGCGAGGAAAGCTTATGATAGGCAATGTAAGAGTATATGATGGAGATGATCATATTGACATTGGTGGGAAATCTTACAAGAAAACCCCAGGAATAATGGAACTGTTGACTCGAAATGCACCGGATTTAAAATTGATAACTGAAAGTGATAAACAAAATTATAAACAAATATTAATGGACACAAATGCTCACCGAAGAGATTTTGATCCAAAAAAACCTATTAAGAGTAATAAAGGTATAAAATATAACTTTATTGTTAAACCATTATTCAAATTTTCTAAATGCCCTACAACTAGTACTGAAAGTTTAGCACAAGGAACAGGTCTACCAAAGCTAAAGAAAGTTCTAGAAAATACAGACTTCATATATTGGGATGATCCGAACGAATTAGTAGAGAGATTAAAACTATTGATCGCTTCAAGAGATGCCGGCAACACCGGTCTCGATAATGAGATAATATCTATCATTGAAGAGTTACGGGAAGCAAAAATTATTAAGTAAATAAATATAATAACGAATAGAATGCACTTTAGTTGATATTCAAATTTCATAAAGGAAACAACTACTTACACAGAACTTATGAAAAATGAACGTTGATAAATTTGGTCACCATGTGCATAAACGTTTACGTTTACCAGATTATTTAGACATATATAACGAAGCATTATTAAAATCGGACACAGGACATTATGATTTGAAACAAAACAGACTGCTTGGCTTACAGACGCCAGTATATGACGACGAAGCGGTAAATAAACAATATTTACATCAAACTTTAAAAGAATTTTGTGTTAAAAAGGAACTAGATATATTTGTAAAAAATATAGTTGACTCATCTTTACAACAATTCAAACAAAAACTTGATATAGTTACTGCTGCAAATTACTACACAAAACCTGAAATTAATCAATTGTTCAAGATTCGTGTTAACTTATCTAAAAATGAGTAATAAGCTTTGTCTAGTTAACGAACTTCATAAGCCAGCCAGAAAAAATTTTAAACGACGGTTAACGATTGTTAAAGGAATTGATGATCTCTGGCAAGCTGACCTTATCGATATGCAAAAATATTCTGAAGAGAATAATAATTTTAAGTATATACTTGTAGTAATTGATACTTTTTCCAAATTTATATGGACAGTACCAGTGAAAGCGAAAACAAAGGAAGAAACAGTTAAAGCCATGAAACAAATTTTAACAGAGTCTGGTCGTTGTCCTAAAAACTTACAAACGGATTTGGGAAAGGAATTTTATAATACTCTGTTTCTTAATTTAATGAAACAATGCAAGATCAATCATTATTCGACATTTAGTACAAAAAAAGCAGCTATTGTAGAAAGAGTAATAAGAACACTAAAGACAAAACTTTACAAACATTTTAGTTTGCATGGTAAATATCAATGGGTGGGAAAGCATCTAAAATCTATTGTGTGGGGCTATAATAACAGTATTCACCGCACTACAAAATATAAACCTTTTGATGTAAATATTAATAATGAACAAATTGTAAAACAAAACATTTATAAATCAAAGATAAATAATAGTAAAACATCAGGTAATAAATACAAATTTGGTGATAAAGTACGCATCAGCAAGTACAAAACTGAATTTGCTAAGGGTTATACGCCTAATTGGTCAACAGAAATATTTAAAATAATAAAAGTTAATAAAACCAGACCTGTTACATACCTAATTGAAGATATGCATAAAGAAAAAATTCTTGGGTCATTTTACGAACATGAGTTACAGAAAACGAAATATCCTGATATTTATCTTGTAGAAAAAGTTATTAAAAGGAAAAATGACAAGATATTTGTAAAGTGGTTAGGACTTGCTGAGAAGGAAAATAGTTGGGTTGATATAAAAAATCTGGTTCAATGAAGTATAAATTGAGATGTCCTTTATTAATTAATCATTAAACTGCTATCAATGAGTGGAGCAGGTCTTCTTAATAACCTTATAAATAATTTACCAATCGAGTTACATTTACCTGGTTATCAGTTTTGTGGGCCAGGAACTAAATTACGGAAACGTTTGTTAAGAGGTGACAGGGGTATTAATAAATTAGACACAGCTTGTATGTACCACGATATTGCATACACTAATAACGATATAAACGTACGCCATAAAGCAGATTTGGATTTAATCAATATGGCAAACAAGAGACTTCGAGCTAAAGATGCAGGGAAAAGAGAAAAAATTGATTCTTGGTTAATAAAAAATATAATGAAAGCAAAATTAAAAGCTGGATCAGGTGTTCGTACTTTTAAGAGCATTATTAGTAAAATTCGATCGGAGCTAAAAAACTTTAAATGTAAAGATAAAAATAAAGCTATTCAAATCGCCTTTGCTGCAGCAAAGAAGATATTCAAGAAAAATAAGAATGTCAAATTACCACGCATCATTTCGATTCCAAAAACTGGTGGCATATTACCCTTAATTCCTATATTTGCTGGGTTGTCAGCATTAGGATCATTAGCTGGAGGAGCTGCAGGAATTGCAAAAGCAGTAAATGATTCTAAAACTGCACAAAAAAATCTTATTGAATCTGAACGACACAATAAAATGATGGAGGCAATTGCTATTGGCAATGGCAAAGGATTGTACATAAAACCATACAAAAATGGTGCAGGGCTATTTTTAAATAACACTTCAAAAAACTAAGAAAGCGGCTACCCAAACGCGCACTGACCAATATCGATATACTAAATCATACTTATGATATTCCTTATTTTAGAGGCGTATACATGAGAGACACTTTACCAAGAAAAACAAAAAAAAAAGAATGTGCTATATTAAATTTAGATAACTCTAATAATGAAGGCACACATTGGGTAGCTTATGCGAAAATTAACAAGTATTGTGAATATTTTGACAGTTTCGGCAATTTGAAACCTCCTTTAGAATTAATAAAGTATATGAAAGGTGTTACGATTAGTTATAATCACGATCAGTATCAAAGTTTTGATACTGTTAATTGTGGACATTTATGTATACATTTTCTTAGAAAATTTTGGAAAATTCATAAATAAAAAGCTTATGTTAACATTGAAAACTATCATTTCAAACATGGGTTTCACTCTGTCTATAACAGGACAAAATTCTGTGTTATCAACACATTATTCGCCTCCTCTGGAGCTTAATACTGGATATGAGTGTGCATTGATATACTTCTCTACTTTTAATTCAATACCGAACATTGATACCAAAAATAATAAATTTCATTATAATGATCACGAAATTCTTGAGATACCAGAAGGCTCATATGAGCTACAAGATATCAGTGATTTTTTAAGAACGAATGTAAAAAACTGTTCACTAAAATTATCAACAAATAATAATACGCTAAAGGTTACGCTACAATGTTCGAAAGACATTCATTTTGAAAGGGAAAACTCATGCGCAAGTTTATTTGGTTTTGGTAAGGAGGTATTAAAAGCGAATATAACACACGAGTCTCGCTATCCAGTAAGCATTTTGTCTACAACCATTGTACGAATAGAATGTGATATTGTGAGTGGTTCATTTGTAAACGGTATACCAAGACACATCATATACGAATTTGTACCCAATGTGCCACCGGGGTACCGAATAGTGGAAATACCAAAAAATTTGATCTACTTTCCTGTTAATCAAGAATCAATAAGTGAAATAAATATTCGATTATTAGACTCTAATAATAATCTTATAAATCTACGTGGAGAAGAAATACAGCTGTACCTTCATCTGAGAAAGAATGATAGACTTCAATAAAACTGGAAACAAATCTCAAAAAAGTGCCAGTATAAAAGTTGCTACTGTAAAACAAGCACACATCAAAAATATTAAAAAATTAACTAAAGCAAATAAAGAATTCCTTAAATTAATAGGCCTGTTAAAATGAGTATTTTAAACGTTTTGGAGCCACCAGTGTCTGATAACAGCATAGAGAGCTTCGAATTGCATTCCTACAAACCGTATGTGACAAGTTTCAACAAGAATGATGAAATTCGAATACCTATTAACCAACAAGATTTATACATCCTACCTTCTGCTAGTACTTTATACCTAGAAGGAAGGGTGAAAATTTACAACAGTGAAACTAAAACATATGTAGAAACGACTAATTTTGTTAACAATCCTATTTTATTCCTTTTTCAAGAAATTCGTTATGAATTAAATGGAATCGAAATAGATAAGATAAAAAACGCTGGTATTACAACGACAATGAAATCATATTTGTCAATGACAGAGAGTGAATCAAAACCTGCAAATGTTTGGGGTTGGTCTTTAAATGGTAGTTCTATAAAGAACAACGGCATATTTTCTGTATCTATACCACTGGATAAAATTCTAGGTTTTGCTGAAGATTATAGAAAAATAATTATGAACTGCAAGCATGAATTAGTTTTATTAAGAAGTAATACGAACTTAAATGCTTTGATACTAGGTGAAAAAGAAGTACTAGAAGATATAACTATAAACAAAATTGTTTGGCGAGTACCACACATCAAAGTATCAGACCGTGAAAAGGTTGGTCTTCTAAAAAATTTAGAAAGAGATCGAGCTATAACTTTAGCGTTCAGAAATTGGGATTTATATGAATATCCTTTACTTCCAAAAACAAGAAAACATACTTGGTCTATTAAGACATCTTCTCAGATAGAAAAACCTCGTTTTATTATTGTAGGTTTGCAAACTGATCGAAAACAAAATGCAAAGAGCTCTATGTCTGTATTTGATCATTGCAGTTTAACAGAAGTAAAAGTATTTCTAAATTCTGTGTACTTTCCTTATGAAAATTTGAACGTTAGTTTCTCAGACCAAAAAATTTCCTTATTATATGAACAATACTGTAGATTTCAACAGTCTTATTACGGACGCCGAGCAGCACCGTTGTTGAGTTTAAAGGAATTTAAAGATATAGCGCCTTTGTTTGTTATTGATTGCTGTCGTCAACAAGAATCTCTTAAGGGTTCGGTCGACGTGAGGCTAGAAATTGAAGCAGATCGAGACATACCTGACAAAACTTCAGCTTATTGTCTTATACTTAATGATTGCATTTTTGAGTACAGACCTTTAAGCAATATTATAAGGAAAATATCATAATGAAACCTCAAACTATATTTGTTGATGTACAAGGATTCAAAAATTCCAAAAATGATTTTATCGTTAAAGAGTTTGCCATAGCTACTATTGACTGGACACAAGTGTTTATTGTAAAACCACCTTATGCGTACTCTACGTTAACAAAGGAAGAGAAAAAGCAAGTGAATTGGTTAGAAAGAAACAGAGGAATACTTTGGAGTGATGGCTTCATTGACTACAGAGAATTTAAACGATTAATTCCGTTTCATTTACAAAATAAGAGTATTTTCGTAAAAGGAAGTGAAAAAGAAAAATGGGTTAAAAAAATATGTGAAAATTGTGATATTGTAGATCTTGGAGAAAAGGGCTGTCCAAATTTGAAAACTTTACAAGAAAAATATAAAACTTGTGAATTGAACTGTTTTATTCATAAAAATCAATGTGCTCTTAAAAATTGTATTTGCTTACAAAAATGGTTTTTTGATAATCATATGTATCAGTTCAAATTTTTTAGTAAAAGTGATAAGCTTGCAAATGTAGATTTTTTTTAAGAATTTAGTAATTAATTGTTACTTTTTTGTTTAACTCAGTGTAAAAATGTTATTATTATTTAAATATAATAAAAGACAAAAATATTGTTTGTTGTTTATTTTTATAAAATAATTTCATTATATAATAAATTCTTAAACTAATGTTCATTGCGTTCGGTTCGCTGCTCTTCCGCTGCTGCTAGCGCAGCCGTCATCTTCGTCGAAGGCGGCCGCATCGTCGCGTGAGTCTGACGTTCCGAACACTCCCTCCACCTTTCAATCACACCTGTCTATAACAAAATAATACTTACATTAGCCAAAACTATACAAGGAACTGTTTAAAAATAAGTATGACTTATTTTTATCACCTAAAACATACCTTGTTATATCTATATTGCACGATCTCTCGTTCCGTAGACCAAGCTCCGCACCGATCTGCCACAGTAACTGTGTTGTCTTATACAGTATATTATCTTCGTCTCTATACACAACATATTGAGCTTTTGAATTTGCTACCACATTCACATCTATTTCACTTTCTATACACTTTAAAAGTTCGATGCGCACTATGTATTTAGGAATTTCATCGTCACTCACAGCAAGGTAACTAGTTTGCATGTTACTTGTTCGAGATTCTGACATTTTAGGAATTGTAGTGAACCGAACGCAATGATTGCAAGGAAACAAATGAAGAACGTCTGGTGACTATATCACAACTCAATAGATTTACGTATGTATGTAATGATAATAAGACACCATCCACGTGATCCACCTGACCCCGCACCGCCCCGCGCTGCAATCATTTCGACCGACAAGTCTTAACATGCCTTTCTTCCTATTGCGGATATACAACATCAGCATATTATGACACTGGTACGGTCAAAAGCAAGCTAAGCAGAGCACTTTGGACTTTACATCGTTTTTATATTCATTGAATGAATATAAGATAGATCAGCGGTGTGCGTGTTCAGCTAACCTTGCCTTTGACTGTACATGTCATAACTTGATTTTGTGCCAACACTTTATAAGTTTTATTAAAATTGGTATTGTACAGGAACTATAAAGTAATTAAAAATGAAACAAAATATTTATTTAAGTACATGTAGTAGGTATCATATTTTTATTTCTTAGATTTAATTTAAAATTACAATGATTCTTACATTATTTACTTTCTTATTTTACTAGATACAATTTCTTAAATTGATAGGTTTCATTTAAAATTTATTACATTCGCATATGATTTTTTTTTACATTACTTATTTATTTTATTACAACAAAGTTACATTTATCTACAAATTAAGACATTTCAAAAAATATGCACTACCTAAATTAATAACTTCTAATTCTGTTATAGAACAAGGATTTGCAAATTTGATTAAATTATTTGGTAGGTTTTGGAAACATGATAGACTTTTTAATGAAGAATAATCTAATATTTTATTAACAATTAGCATAACAGATTTATATTCAATTTTAAGTTCTTCAAATCTTAAATTTATACAAATACCATAAGTGACGATAGCGTCCAATATTAAATTTATAAACTCCACTGTACATCGTTTATCACAATAAATGAGCTTATATAAATACATATCGTCGATATTTTTCTTGTTGTTAGGTACTGAATGTTTAAAATCTTGATATATATTTTCCCATTCGTCCAAAGATAAAAAAACTGTTTCTTGTGAATTATTAATCTCTAATTGAGGCAGAAAGTCATTTTCAACCCAAAGACCAGTTTTTATATGTATACCATTTGAATGTTTATATATTCTCATGGATACAACACAATCAAATAAGTAACCTTCGCACATGGTTAGACCAATATCAACGACAGACTAAAAGAAACTATCGCAGTGACCCCAAGATATAGTAGAAATTTTATCTTTTTGAATGATACGTTTGTCGTCATTAGCGGAAAATGCGACTTTGTTTTGCTCCTGTGTAAAAATTTCATGTTTAAGAGATTTAAAAATTATGTTCTTTTTGCGTATTATTTTATTTTCCATTAATACTTTGTAATAATCCTTCAATCCAATTTTTTTTATTTCACGTTTTTGTACGCCTTTTGCTTTTTTAAACTCTTGTCCTTCCGTTTTAATACAATAAAGCTTCGACCTAAGTCCTACAAACTCCGTAATAATTTGTCCTCCCATCTCGTCTTTAAAAAAGCCAGGTACCTTTTTATTCCGAATTAAAATATCATGCTGGTTGTCTTCGGAATAATTACTTGTATCAAAATATGACTGAAAATTTAATTTCAAATCATTGTAAAAATCTTTCGTTTGAATAGAGTAAAGAAAACTGTCGGTGTCTGTATAACAAAGCCTTAGTTTATCATGATAATAAGGTTTCATTACGGAATAATGGAAATTGAACATATGACTCTTTGACAGTTCTAAAACCGAAAATCCAATATAAATAGGTTTGTCAAGAATAACAGATTCAGGTTTCATTTGAACTCCAACAAAATTTTCTGTAAATATCGTTGCACTATGAAAATTCGGTCTTGCTATAAGTTGTTCTGCAGACATTTTTTTCTTCGTTTTATTTTTATCATCTCTCCATACGTTTACCATTTTGACATCAATTCTTTTTTCATTATCTTCTAAAGTTTTACCGAATACACTATTATTAAATAATTTAAATAAATCTTGTTCGAACTCAGACTTAGCCTTTTTTCTAAGCTCAGTGTTCATGTCAATATACTGTTTCAAAAAAGGCTTTTGTTTAAATTGTAAAACTCGGTGTATTTTTCTGAGTTTTAATCCATGTCTTAAGCAAGTCTGAAGATGAACGAAATGAATAACGTAATAGTATTTGTCATATAAATTTGGTATTAATTTAGGATATTTAGAACCAGGAGGTGCAAATTTCTCAGCACAGAATGGTAAATCATTATGAAGACTATGTAAGTCTTCTGGATATTCAAGATCTACTTCCAAAATATATCCATAGTCACCATCCGAGGGTAAACTATTAAAGTCTATATGTTCAATGTCATGTTGCTTTAGTAATTTAAAATTAGAGTATGGTAAAAAACCACACATAGCGTAACCATATAAATTAACACAATCTATGTATATCAAAAAGTTTTCTTTCAGGTTTGGATTATAGTTATTTAAGTATTTATTATTAGCTTTTGAATATCTACAAGAACATAAACATATACCACCACGTATACCTTTTTGAATCATTCTTATGATTTCCAATTCATTTATTAATTCTAATTTAATACCCGTTTTCAATAACATCGCATCCCAACTTAAGCTTGGAGCTGTTAAGTAAAAGGCTGGATCTAACTTGTAATACAGTAAACAGGTCTTTCGGAAATTCTCAAAAACATCCGCTAGTAGTAAAACATCTGTTTTTAAATATAAATCAGTATAATCCCCGAGATTTTTTAAACCAAAAGCATCCCAAACTTTAAGCGCGTGCCTGTAATCTAATTCTGAAATGATAGAACCAGTCAATTTGCTATAAAAACAATCTATGGGTGGTAGTTCAGTTTCATTATATTTGTTCCAATTAGTCATGTATTCATAAGGATAGACTCCTTTTCGTCTTAACAAGTTTAATTGATCTACAGCATGGAAAAAACGAGATAAGTGCATAAATTCGTTATTATTTAGGCCTGCTACTAGTTTTTCTAAACTTGTTCCTAAAAATTTAAAAGAATCCACGAAACGAACAGGCAAACAGTCTTTATCATCAATATTGAAAAACTTGGTAAATGAAATGTAATTTTCTTTATTCTTCGCTATTACTTTTATTCCACCAGGCATTTCACCTAAATGCCGAATAAAAAGATGACTATCATAACCAGATAGATTATGGAAAAATACGGGCACAAAATTTGGCAACCGAAACTTAAGATTGCAATAAGAATGAGCTGCTCCTCGATAGACTCCTGTGAGATGGCAATGATCTCGAACTTTATCATCAAACAACGGATTCTTACAAAGAAAACATAATTTTGCATCCAAAAAGTTTTTTTTATCCTCAGCTGTCAGTTTAATTGGCACAGGTGAATTAAATACTGAAGTTATTTGTATTATATCACGTAGAAGATATTTTAAAAACTTTTCTACACAATCCAGACCGCGATACGAAATATATTTGTTCAGGGAACTATCATACGAACATACTACGTAGTAAGCAAATGCAGCTGGCACGTGTTGTTGTAAAGTCAAAGTGTTGGTATCAACACTATCACATTTTGTGGTAACAGGTTTCAATAAAGATTCAAAGTCAGCGTAAATAACGAAAGGCATGTTTTGCATTCTTTCGTAATGATCAAATTGAATTGTAGTGCCTTCATTAGGTAAAATAGTTTTAACACCGCTGCAAATGTGCGACTGGAGTTTATCTTCACTATCAAAAAATATCATACACTCTTCACATAGGAAGATTTTCGAATGATGTTTAGTTAACTGTTGGCGAAGTAATTTTGATAAATTTTTAATTAGACAATAGTGCGATTTATCATTATTTTCCAAAAATAGTAAATTCGCGTGATGCTTCTTACGACATTCACTCTTATACAATGGCCCAACAACTTTTGATTTGTTTTGAAGTCCATATACGTTAACGCTAATGTTTGGGTTATTTTTTTCAAAAACCTTGATGTCTGTTAGTCCTACTGGAAATGTCATGTCTTTTGTATTAAGTATAGTTTTAAAATGGGGATAAGCAGATGTTCGCTGGGCATTATTTTTTGCTGGAAACAAAGCTGCCATTATACACCACAAAAAACAAAAATTATCATTGTTTTGAATATTGATGCAGGCGCGTTTGTATTTAATACACTTTGGTAGATCAATATAACTTGAAGCTCTCATAGGATTATACTTGTTTATATTTACTTCAAGATACAGGTTTCGCATAAATGCCCACCCGCTATCTTTTTGCTCAAATTCTTCAATTTTTTTATTTATTATCTGAAGAACTCTAGAAAATACGTCTTCAAAGTTATAACTCTGATGAAGAACAATATTTTCTGTAGAAAAAGATTTAATAGACATAGAATTATCTTTTGGCAAAAAAAACTCTGAAAACAATTCGAAATTGACCTTCACACTATCATGAGCTAGCATACGCGCAGAGAGTAAGGCGCGGACGCGTGATCGCAGCCGCGCTAGGAACTGCGAAGGGGGAAGTGCCTCAGCCGAGACGCTGCCATCATCGCTCCCGCTCGCGGCTGCCTCACACGACACGCGATAAGATGCAATGCGACTTCGGAATGCGCTATTGATTTTTTCAATGCCATCACATTCGGTAACTGCAGTATTGTTTTTGTGTAAGATAGACTTCAAATGAGCTGAAAAGGCGTTACTTTTAACTGATATATCGCAAACTGTGCAAAATATTGATCGAACCATGTTTTATACACGCTTTACTAAGTACTTTTAGGTAAATTATTAAGATATTAATGTGAAATATTAATCAAGTAATAAGTATTCAATATTACCTATAAGGAATTAAATCAAAAGTACAAGTTTATTAGTTTTAACTTTTATTATAGGTAATAATAATATTTTAATTATTTTAGTGGAATGTTTACTCTATAAAATAAGAAAAAAATATATTAGTTTTTACTTATATCAAAATATAGGTATTTTCTATCTTACTCGTATTCCATGTAAGCAAACTACCTAGTAAAAATATGATAAACATCTATCTAATACATAATACTAATAACAAAATCACTTGTTATATTTGGAGGCAAAGAATTTACCCTCCTCGGTAAAGTATGTCTTTGCGCCTTTAACAAATTTCCTTAAATCGTGCATTTCAGGGGAATGAGAATCCCCCTGATATCTGATCCAAACTGCGGCCTTGTCACATCGTTCGTAGCCGTCTAGGTTACGAACCTCCTCCGGGTTATAAATGCGGACCTCCGCTAACAGGTCCCCCGACAAGGTAGCCTGCCGGCGCACGGAGCCGCCGGCGACGCGCCTAGAGAATACGCAGTTCGGGGGGTCCTGCTTCGAGCGCACCTGGTCGCCGTCCTCGTCCTCGTCGGAGAACAACCACGCCTGCGCGCTGGGGGCCTCGTCCTTGCTGTGAGCAGGTTTTCCCCTGCCTGCTTTTTTGGGTGCAGGCTTCACCTTCTTCTTCACACTGTAATTAAATGAGAATGATTAATTTCATTAAAATAAAAACAATAAATTTAGGAAGTAAGTTTAAAATAAGTTTAATGTTTAGATTAGGTTATGTCTATTATCCGTAAGTATTTTATAATCAAAGTTGAAAAAAAAAAACTTTAGTTTAGATTGTATTTATAAATGGGTACGTACAGGTCAAAGTATCATATTGATTTTTTAATTTATTTGATTAAATGTTTTTTAATGTGAGAAAATATACACTACCTTACTAATTCCTCCTCGTCACTATCCAGGAATTTTTCCCCTGCCCTCTTCTTCTGCACTTTGCGATAATTTTGTTCAGACCTGAAATTAAATTTATTCAAATTATATTAATCATTCATGGTACTATTTATTCCCTAGAGAATCAGGAAACAAAAATATACTGCCACAAGATAGGTAGTTTAAATGATATTTATCATGTTAAAGAAAATGAAACTGCAGGGACAATATATAAATGTATGTAAAACTTACGCACATGATCGCGATACAATGATGCCTCAGGGTGACGGGTATAAAGCAGCTCGAGGTGACTGGGTGACGTGAGCAGTCGTCGGAACCACAGTGGAAGTCCTGATTTTCAGCTTGAGCGTCGAGCACAGAATGTAAAATATTCACGACACATATCCGCTTTTATATTTTAAAAATCCTAAGCAAGCAAAATTCAATGAAATTATTTCACACGCTAAAGTCGCATAATTTGCAGAAAAATGATTCTGATTTAATTGAAATTGGAACCAAAATCTGACGACAACAGCGAAAATATATAAAGGTAAGTTCACAACGATAGAACAACTTGGTGTCAATAAGTTTTTTAAGTTGCATATTTTTTATTTAATTCAGTGTATGTATAATATTTTAAAAGTTTTAAATTATATTATTATTCTATCTACAAGCCTTGTTACCTGATTATTACAAATAAAATAAAAATAAAAAACGACTATATCCGAAGATAGTAGCCGGGACCAGGTTTTACGTGCCTTCCGACGCACAGAATCATTCCAGATTCCAAGGTCGACCGTGCCGGGTTTCGAACCCGGAACCTCCGTAATGTGGTGAGCGTTTTACCACTCGACCACGGAGGTTGTCACAACAACGATGAAATATATCAACCTATAGGTACAGACTTAGATTTTACAGATAAGCAAAACTTTACTTTTAACTTGTACATTATACTCATATTATTATATATTAACTGTTTTATTTTATTATTTATACGAGTTTTAATATTTATACCTCTAAACTCTACATAGTCAAAACCGTGCTCATATGAATCTACCTTAATTTTTAACCGACTTTGAAACGATAATAGGTGGAACCAACAATAGGTACAATAAAGGTTGATTGATTTCAAAAACATTTTTTTAACTCGTTTCGAAAAAAATTTAATGACCTATCGCAAATATACTTGTAATTGGAAAACCTCATAATGAAAAAAAAAAAAAACATTTTATCACCGAGACCCACACTTTATTATTTCTACAATGATAGGGTTATTTTTTTAAAAAAGGAACCGGCTTGTTGAGCACTAGGCTAGCGTCGTCGTCAGCAAAAGTCCTAGCTTCGCGGAACGAGTCATCGTCAGCATGTTCGCGTTGCATTGATGCTTTAGGGTTCTTTAGGAATTGCATTTATACTTCATAGCGTGGGAACGTGACCTACATTCAACAGTATGATACCTAAGTAATATTTTCTAAATAGTTTTCTTTTATTTATGCTATGATAGAGAGAAAGTTATTTTTATTCTAAGGCTAAATATTTTGTAACTATAGTTCGGTAGATGAGAATGTCCTGCAAATAAATGTTTCTTATTCTTAATACACCACGATTTTGTTATAAATATCTGAAATTTAAACAATGACAAATATTCAACGAGATTTTTCGTTCTCGTAATAGCAACAACAACAACAACAACAACAATAACTATAATTAAGAGAGTAAGGTACGTGACGACTTATTTTCTTAATTCAAATATTTATATACGTCTTACTTACATTTAAATTATAAGCATAAAAAAAACCTGTTCGTAGAATGTAATTCTATGTTTATTTTGTACGGATCCCATCAATTCAATTCGAACTTTATTAAAGGTATTGGGTTTAAGTTATTGCCTTATAGCGGATATGTTATCACGCTCCGTTCACTGAGGGCCGGTTAGAACTCTAATAAACGAAATCTATGTTTGGCATGGTAAAACGTAAAAAGCAATTTTGGTTTTAATGTAAACAAGAAACTTATTCATCAGACCTCATCAGAAGATCTTTGAAATCACTTTTTCCTCAATTCATTATGTCATTTACGAAATATTTTAAGAAATAATACATGTGACAAATAAATTGTCATGGAATAATAATAATAACTTAATTAATAAATTTAAATGAAAGCTTTTTAAATTATTAAATTGTTGTTATTTATCATGTGTTTCATCCTTTACCTACTGCTGTATTTGTCACTTGTTTAGAGTATGGAACTATACAGTAAATTTATAAAAATTCAACACCCAATAAATATAATAAATAAATCACTGCATATATGTATTCTTCTTGTTCTAAGGTCGGCTGGAAGATGCTACTAAGGCTGTCAGTTTTTCCGCTAATCGCTTACAGTTTATACTTAGGGTAAAGATTGATGTTACTGTAAGCAGTTTTGTACTTTTCAAGTTGTCGTGGTGAGATACTGACGTATTGTTCATTATTCTTTCATCACCACTAGACGGGGGAAGTTTTTTCAATCTAAGACCCTCAACCATACACTGCTGAGGTTGAAAGTAGTTCTTCTATAAGTTTCAACCACTCATTTGATGTCATTGTCGGGAATTTTGTTTTGGTCCAGAACTTGACTTGTCACTACTGAAGTTGAAGGAAGTTTTCTGAACTTCAGCCAATCAACGGATGATGGTCCAAGTCAGTTTTGTATACCAAGACGAATCCCAGCCAGGCTCTGCTGATAATGAACGAAACTTATAATTCTTTAAATTCAGCGAACTACAGCCAATCAACCGATGTCAGTGTCGAGGGAGCACTCTTAGCAATCCAGAACCCTCAGTGATGTGATGTGATGTGATGTGTGTGAGAGAGTTTTAGAAAACTTCTGGTGAGTATTTAACACGACTCGTTTACACTGATCACTTTCTACACCTGTTGCGTTCATAACGGAGTATTGGGTGTTCTAAAACTGTTTTCGAATCATTGTTCACTAAGCGTAGTGAAACGAGCGGAGCGATAGCGAGGCGAGATGAACGGAGTGCCAGTGAACGATGATCCGAAAACTGTTTTAGAATGCCCAATACTCCCCTACTGATGGGCAAAGCAAATTAACACAGAACTGTTATCGACAGGTACATTTTATTTGAAAGAGAGTTTTTTCAGCTATGACATTCTTTATAAATATAATCGGAGCAGCGCCATCTATAGAATTAAGGTCAAACTACTTACTTAATTGAGCTACCACGATGATCAAGGAACGATAACATGCAATACAGCCTAAACCTATGTAGGTTGTTAACTGTTAGCAGTGACGTCTCATAGATGGCGTACTAACAACAATATACTTTATTGACAGAAAAAGACACAGTATACAGAAAATAGAACAGTACAAACAGAAGAGTCAAAAGGCGGCCTTATTGCTAAGGTAGCAATTTCTACCAGGCAACCTACATAGACATAGACAAACATTTATTTAGCACAAATCTTTTTTATTTGTTTAAAAATATATTTTGTTCATTAATATTACACTAGAACCAGCCTCAGTTAAATTAAACAAACCTTTTTTCCCGTCCTCGTTAAGTGTTCTTTATTAATAACTAGCGACCCGCCCCGACTCCGCACAGGAAAATGGTTATTGTGAGTTATCCTTAAGGATATTATGCATGTATTATACATATAAACCTTCCTCTTGAATCACTCTATCTATTAAAAAATCCGTTGCGTAGTTTTAAAGATTTAAGCATACATAGGGAGGGACATAGGGACAGAGAAAGCGACTTTGTTTTATACTATGTAGTGATCAGTTTGAATTGAATTGTTTCAAATATTAAAAGGACATG
>OX419596.1:2996558-3216558 GCA_948473455.1 Teleiodes luculella
AAATTGATAAAAAGATGTAGTCAAGTTATCAGTTAAAAAAAAAACAATTAGGGGCTTGAGCCTTCGCCAAAAACCAAGTCGACAGTTCAATAAATTGTTATTTTATTATTTCAAAACTTCTAGGTTACTCACCCCTCTTCCCACGAGAAGTCTAGAGGGTTACGGCGTGTTCTACACAAGATTCCTAGACACAGACTCCAAGCACTTCGTCTTTTCCGATGGTGTGAGGTATGCCAACCCCTTAAACCCCTCTAATTTTCCTTCGTTACCAATTAATTAATTAATTAATCGATACAGTGATTTGCAACTGACTGAACACTTCAAGAGTATTGTGATCCAGCTACACATTTTAAATAGTGTTGCTATCACTATAGACATTCAGCAGAATCGATTTCAGGTAAAAAAAAACCGCACGATTTTTCCCTTTTCAACATATTAGCCTCAGTTCGCCGGGCCTCTAGTCTCCTTCCTATTAATATATTAGGACTATGATCTATACATAATATGTCCGTCCATCTTTAAATGTCCCTAAAACATAGAAGAACACTCACGAGTTATTCCTTCCTGTAACTACAGTACAACATTTTAAAGCGCTTCACCGAAGTTCTTCTGGTTGCAGAGCAGCGCTGATGCGGCTAGATCTCTGGCAGTACGAGGAGGGCACTTGGCCAGGCATGCTGCTGCTGATCGACCTGGAAGGAATGACGCTGGGACACCTGGCCAAGCTGGACCTGCAGAGTATCCAGCAGTTCCTGTACTTCCTTCAGGTATATTCGGAGCGTCATCAGTAACATTTTTGAAACACAAACGTGCATTTTTACCGATAATAGTAGGGGAGTATTGGGCATTCTAAAACAGTTTTCGGATCATCGTTCACTGGCACTCCGTTCATCTCGCCTCGCTATCGCTCCGCTCGTTTCACTACGCTTAGTGAACAATGATTCGAAAACAGTTTTAGAACACCCAATACTCCGTTATGAACGGAACGGGTGTAGAAAGTGATCAGTGTAAACGAGTCGTGTTGAATACTCACCAGAAGTTTTCTAAAACTCTCTCCCACACACACACACACACACATACACATTACGTTATTTTTAGTATATTATGTAGTGTAGCTTGAAAATCGACTCACTCTGTTAAGGTCTACTTTATTGATTTGACATTCTATTCAATCATGAAATTTGTAAAACAGAATGACACGTTAGAGCTTGATGCCATATGTTCAGTAGAAAAAAAAAATGTTTCGCGACATGGAAAATTATTACCTAATACAATACGATGTGTAATTTGTGGTCCTTCTAACTGTGGAAAAACTAATTTGATCATAGGACTTTTGTTACATGAAAATGGGTTAAGATACAATAATCTATACGTATATTCTAAGTCTTTGTATCAACCAAAATACATTTTCTTAGAAAAGGTGATTGATATGGTGCCAGGAGTTTCATTCAACAAATATCTTGAAAATGATGAAGTCATATCATCTAGTGAAGCTAAACCAAACTCCATAATAATATTTGACGATGTTGCATGTGAAAATCAAAATAATATTCGCGATTTTTTTGCGATGGGAAGACATAAAAATATAGATTGCTTTTATTTAAATCAAACTTACTCTAAGATTCCTAAGCAACTAATAAGAGATAATTCAAACTTAATAATTTTATTCAAACAGGATGATATCAATCTGAAACATGTTTATGATGAGCATGCCTGTTCTGATATGTCTTGGTCTCAGTTTAGAAATATGTGTTTTGAAGTGTGGAGAGATCCATTCAGTTACGTAGTAATTAATAAAGACTGTAAAAAAAATAATGGTTGTTATAGAAAGAACTTTGATACTTATATTGTTTTTGATCAATGAATTATTTATATGAAGCGATGCATTGTTATAATCGTCAGTAATATATTAACAACGAAGTAGGTCAGATGACAATAAAAAAATGGAAAAAGAAATAAAAAAACAGATAATAAAATCAGCAACAAATATTAAAAAGAAAGTAAAACTTATGAAAGACATGAAAAATAACAGTAATGAGGTATTAGAATCTATATTTAAACCCATAACAGAACCTTTAAAAAGAATAAATGAGCAGAGCATAGAAACTAAATTAACCAATGAAACTAAGACACCAAAAAGCAGTAACTTTTCTGTTAATGCTGATGATGATGATATGTCCAGTGAGGATTATGAAATTGAGGATGATTCAGAGGATGAAACTACTATGGTTAGCACGCCTACGAATCAAAATGACTCAAGTATGGCTTCTTTTAAATCTCTTGATTCTGAATCAAGTCCATCGAGAAAGACATTATCGTGGTCTCTATCTTCTGATGTTATACATCACATAACTTTCGGACTTCGTTCAGAGCGAGGAAAGCTTATGATAGGCAATGTAAGAGTATATGATGGAGATGATCATATTGACATTGGTGGGAAATCTTACAAGAAAACCCCAGGAATAATGGAACTGTTGACTCGAAATGCACCGGATTTAAAATTGATAACTGAAAGTGATAAACAAAATTATAAACAAATATTAATGGACACAAATGCTCACCGAAGAGATTTTGATCCAAAAAAACCTATTAAGAGTAATAAAGGTATAAAATATAACTTTATTGTTAAACCATTATTCAAATTTTCTAAATGCCCTACAACTAGTACTGAAAGTTTAGCACAAGGAACAGGTCTACCAAAGCTAAAGAAAGTTCTAGAAAATACAGACTTCATATATTGGGATGATCCGAACGAATTAGTAGAGAGATTAAAACTATTGATCGCTTCAAGAGATGCCGGCAACACCGGTCTCGATAATGAGATAATATCTATCATTGAAGAGTTACGGGAAGCAAAAATTATTAAGTAAATAAATATAATAACGAATAGAATGCACTTTAGTTGATATTCAAATTTCATAAAGGAAACAACTACTTACACAGAACTTATGAAAAATGAACGTTGATAAATTTGGTCACCATGTGCATAAACGTTTACGTTTACCAGATTATTTAGACATATATAACGAAGCATTATTAAAATCGGACACAGGACATTATGATTTGAAACAAAACAGACTGCTTGGCTTACAGACGCCAGTATATGACGACGAAGCGGTAAATAAACAATATTTACATCAAACTTTAAAAGAATTTTGTGTTAAAAAGGAACTAGATATATTTGTAAAAAATATAGTTGACTCATCTTTACAACAATTCAAACAAAAACTTGATATAGTTACTGCTGCAAATTACTACACAAAACCTGAAATTAATCAATTGTTCAAGATTCGTGTTAACTTATCTAAAAATGAGTAATAAGCTTTGTCTAGTTAACGAACTTCATAAGCCAGCCAGAAAAAATTTTAAACGACGGTTAACGATTGTTAAAGGAATTGATGATCTCTGGCAAGCTGACCTTATCGATATGCAAAAATATTCTGAAGAGAATAATAATTTTAAGTATATACTTGTAGTAATTGATACTTTTTCCAAATTTATATGGACAGTACCAGTGAAAGCGAAAACAAAGGAAGAAACAGTTAAAGCCATGAAACAAATTTTAACAGAGTCTGGTCGTTGTCCTAAAAACTTACAAACGGATTTGGGAAAGGAATTTTATAATACTCTGTTTCTTAATTTAATGAAACAATGCAAGATCAATCATTATTCGACATTTAGTACAAAAAAAGCAGCTATTGTAGAAAGAGTAATAAGAACACTAAAGACAAAACTTTACAAACATTTTAGTTTGCATGGTAAATATCAATGGGTGGGAAAGCATCTAAAATCTATTGTGTGGGGCTATAATAACAGTATTCACCGCACTACAAAATATAAACCTTTTGATGTAAATATTAATAATGAACAAATTGTAAAACAAAACATTTATAAATCAAAGATAAATAATAGTAAAACATCAGGTAATAAATACAAATTTGGTGATAAAGTACGCATCAGCAAGTACAAAACTGAATTTGCTAAGGGTTATACGCCTAATTGGTCAACAGAAATATTTAAAATAATAAAAGTTAATAAAACCAGACCTGTTACATACCTAATTGAAGATATGCATAAAGAAAAAATTCTTGGGTCATTTTACGAACATGAGTTACAGAAAACGAAATATCCTGATATTTATCTTGTAGAAAAAGTTATTAAAAGGAAAAATGACAAGATATTTGTAAAGTGGTTAGGACTTGCTGAGAAGGAAAATAGTTGGGTTGATATAAAAAATCTGGTTCAATGAAGTATAAATTGAGATGTCCTTTATTAATTAATCATTAAACTGCTATCAATGAGTGGAGCAGGTCTTCTTAATAACCTTATAAATAATTTACCAATCGAGTTACATTTACCTGGTTATCAGTTTTGTGGGCCAGGAACTAAATTACGGAAACGTTTGTTAAGAGGTGACAGGGGTATTAATAAATTAGACACAGCTTGTATGTACCACGATATTGCATACACTAATAACGATATAAACGTACGCCATAAAGCAGATTTGGATTTAATCAATATGGCAAACAAGAGACTTCGAGCTAAAGATGCAGGGAAAAGAGAAAAAATTGATTCTTGGTTAATAAAAAATATAATGAAAGCAAAATTAAAAGCTGGATCAGGTGTTCGTACTTTTAAGAGCATTATTAGTAAAATTCGATCGGAGCTAAAAAACTTTAAATGTAAAGATAAAAATAAAGCTATTCAAATCGCCTTTGCTGCAGCAAAGAAGATATTCAAGAAAAATAAGAATGTCAAATTACCACGCATCATTTCGATTCCAAAAACTGGTGGCATATTACCCTTAATTCCTATATTTGCTGGGTTGTCAGCATTAGGATCATTAGCTGGAGGAGCTGCAGGAATTGCAAAAGCAGTAAATGATTCTAAAACTGCACAAAAAAATCTTATTGAATCTGAACGACACAATAAAATGATGGAGGCAATTGCTATTGGCAATGGCAAAGGATTGTACATAAAACCATACAAAAATGGTGCAGGGCTATTTTTAAATAACACTTCAAAAAACTAAGAAAGCGGCTACCCAAACGCGCACTGACCAATATCGATATACTAAATCATACTTATGATATTCCTTATTTTAGAGGCGTATACATGAGAGACACTTTACCAAGAAAAACAAAAAAAAAAGAATGTGCTATATTAAATTTAGATAACTCTAATAATGAAGGCACACATTGGGTAGCTTATGCGAAAATTAACAAGTATTGTGAATATTTTGACAGTTTCGGCAATTTGAAACCTCCTTTAGAATTAATAAAGTATATGAAAGGTGTTACGATTAGTTATAATCACGATCAGTATCAAAGTTTTGATACTGTTAATTGTGGACATTTATGTATACATTTTCTTAGAAAATTTTGGAAAATTCATAAATAAAAAGCTTATGTTAACATTGAAAACTATCATTTCAAACATGGGTTTCACTCTGTCTATAACAGGACAAAATTCTGTGTTATCAACACATTATTCGCCTCCTCTGGAGCTTAATACTGGATATGAGTGTGCATTGATATACTTCTCTACTTTTAATTCAATACCGAACATTGATACCAAAAATAATAAATTTCATTATAATGATCACGAAATTCTTGAGATACCAGAAGGCTCATATGAGCTACAAGATATCAGTGATTTTTTAAGAACGAATGTAAAAAACTGTTCACTAAAATTATCAACAAATAATAATACGCTAAAGGTTACGCTACAATGTTCGAAAGACATTCATTTTGAAAGGGAAAACTCATGCGCAAGTTTATTTGGTTTTGGTAAGGAGGTATTAAAAGCGAATATAACACACGAGTCTCGCTATCCAGTAAGCATTTTGTCTACAACCATTGTACGAATAGAATGTGATATTGTGAGTGGTTCATTTGTAAACGGTATACCAAGACACATCATATACGAATTTGTACCCAATGTGCCACCGGGGTACCGAATAGTGGAAATACCAAAAAATTTGATCTACTTTCCTGTTAATCAAGAATCAATAAGTGAAATAAATATTCGATTATTAGACTCTAATAATAATCTTATAAATCTACGTGGAGAAGAAATACAGCTGTACCTTCATCTGAGAAAGAATGATAGACTTCAATAAAACTGGAAACAAATCTCAAAAAAGTGCCAGTATAAAAGTTGCTACTGTAAAACAAGCACACATCAAAAATATTAAAAAATTAACTAAAGCAAATAAAGAATTCCTTAAATTAATAGGCCTGTTAAAATGAGTATTTTAAACGTTTTGGAGCCACCAGTGTCTGATAACAGCATAGAGAGCTTCGAATTGCATTCCTACAAACCGTATGTGACAAGTTTCAACAAGAATGATGAAATTCGAATACCTATTAACCAACAAGATTTATACATCCTACCTTCTGCTAGTACTTTATACCTAGAAGGAAGGGTGAAAATTTACAACAGTGAAACTAAAACATATGTAGAAACGACTAATTTTGTTAACAATCCTATTTTATTCCTTTTTCAAGAAATTCGTTATGAATTAAATGGAATCGAAATAGATAAGATAAAAAACGCTGGTATTACAACGACAATGAAATCATATTTGTCAATGACAGAGAGTGAATCAAAACCTGCAAATGTTTGGGGTTGGTCTTTAAATGGTAGTTCTATAAAGAACAACGGCATATTTTCTGTATCTATACCACTGGATAAAATTCTAGGTTTTGCTGAAGATTATAGAAAAATAATTATGAACTGCAAGCATGAATTAGTTTTATTAAGAAGTAATACGAACTTAAATGCTTTGATACTAGGTGAAAAAGAAGTACTAGAAGATATAACTATAAACAAAATTGTTTGGCGAGTACCACACATCAAAGTATCAGACCGTGAAAAGGTTGGTCTTCTAAAAAATTTAGAAAGAGATCGAGCTATAACTTTAGCGTTCAGAAATTGGGATTTATATGAATATCCTTTACTTCCAAAAACAAGAAAACATACTTGGTCTATTAAGACATCTTCTCAGATAGAAAAACCTCGTTTTATTATTGTAGGTTTGCAAACTGATCGAAAACAAAATGCAAAGAGCTCTATGTCTGTATTTGATCATTGCAGTTTAACAGAAGTAAAAGTATTTCTAAATTCTGTGTACTTTCCTTATGAAAATTTGAACGTTAGTTTCTCAGACCAAAAAATTTCCTTATTATATGAACAATACTGTAGATTTCAACAGTCTTATTACGGACGCCGAGCAGCACCGTTGTTGAGTTTAAAGGAATTTAAAGATATAGCGCCTTTGTTTGTTATTGATTGCTGTCGTCAACAAGAATCTCTTAAGGGTTCGGTCGACGTGAGGCTAGAAATTGAAGCAGATCGAGACATACCTGACAAAACTTCAGCTTATTGTCTTATACTTAATGATTGCATTTTTGAGTACAGACCTTTAAGCAATATTATAAGGAAAATATCATAATGAAACCTCAAACTATATTTGTTGATGTACAAGGATTCAAAAATTCCAAAAATGATTTTATCGTTAAAGAGTTTGCCATAGCTACTATTGACTGGACACAAGTGTTTATTGTAAAACCACCTTATGCGTACTCTACGTTAACAAAGGAAGAGAAAAAGCAAGTGAATTGGTTAGAAAGAAACAGAGGAATACTTTGGAGTGATGGCTTCATTGACTACAGAGAATTTAAACGATTAATTCCGTTTTATTTACAAAATAAGAGTATTTTCGTAAAAGGAAGTGAAAAAGAAAAATGGGTTAAAAAAATATGTGAAAATTGTGATATTGTAGATCTTGGAGAAAAGGGCTGTCCAAATTTGAAAACTTTACAAGAAAAATATAAAACTTGTGAATTGAACTGTTTTATTCATAAAAATCAATGTGCTCTTAAAAATTGTATTTGCTTACAAAAATGGTTTTTTGATAATCATATGTATCAGTTCAAATTTTTTAGTAAAAGTGATAAGCTTGCAAATGTAGATTTTTTTTAAGAATTTAGTAATTAATTGTTACTTTTTTGTTTAACTCAGTGTAAAAATGTTATTATTATTTAAATATAATAAAAGACAAAAATATTGTTTGTTGTTTATTTTTATAAAATAATTTCATTATATAATAAATTCTTAAACT
The DNA here is from genome assembly GCA_948473455.1 of Teleiodes luculella. Taxonomy (NCBI): domain Eukaryota; kingdom Metazoa; phylum Arthropoda; class Insecta; order Lepidoptera; family Gelechiidae; genus Teleiodes; species Teleiodes luculella. Next base: position 3,004,684 of record OX419596.1, read on the forward strand.
AATGTTCATTGCGTTCGGTTCGCTGCTCTTCCGCTGCTGCTAGCGCAGCCGTCATCTTCGTCGAAGGCGGCCGCATCGTCGCGTGAGTCTGACGTTCCGAACACTCCCTCCACCTTTCAATCACACCTGTCTATAACAAAATAATACTTACATTAGCCAAAACTATACAAGGAACTGTTTAAAAATAAGTATGACTTATTTTTATCACCTAAAACATACCTTGTTATATCTATATTGCACGATCTCTCGTTCCGTAGACCAAGCTCCGCACCGATCTGCCACAGTAACTGTGTTGTCTTATACAGTATATTATCTTCGTCTCTATACACAACATATTGAGCTTTTGAATTTGCTACCACATTCACATCTATTTCACTTTCTATACACTTTAAAAGTTCGATGCGCACTATGTATTTAGGAATTTCATCGTCACTCACAGCAAGGTAACTAGTTTGCATGTTACTTGTTCGAGATTCTGACATTTTAGGAATTGTAGTGAACCGAACGCAATGATTGCAAGGAAACAAATGAAGAACGTCTGGTGACTATATCACAACTCAATAGATTTACGTATGTATGTAATGATAATAAGACACCATCCACGTGATCCACCTGACCCCGCACCGCCCCGCGCTGCAATCATTTCGACCGACAAGTCTTAACATGCCTTTCTTCCTATTGCGGATATACAACATCAGCATATTATGACACTGGTACGGTCAAAAGCAAGCTAAGCAGAGCACTTTGGACTTTACATCGTTTTTATATTCATTGAATGAATATAAGATAGATCAGCGGTGTGCGTGTTCAGCTAACCTTGCCTTTGACTGTACATGTCATAACTTGATTTTGTGCCAACACTTTATAAGTTTTATTAAAATTGGTATTGTACAGGAACTATAAAGTAATTAAAAATGAAACAAAATATTTATTTAAGTACATGTAGTAGGTATCATATTTTTATTTCTTAGATTTAATTTAAAATTACAATGATTCTTACATTATTTACTTTCTTATTTTACTAGATACAATTTCTTAAATTGATAGGTTTCATTTAAAATTTATTACATTCGCATATGATTTTTTTTTACATTACTTATTTATTTTATTACAACAAAGTTACATTTATCTACAAATTAAGACATTTCAAAAAATATGCACTACCTAAATTAATAACTTCTAATTCTGTTATAGAACAAGGATTTGCAAATTTGATTAAATTATTTGGTAGGTTTTGGAAACATGATAGACTTTTTAATGAAGAATAATCTAATATTTTATTAACAATTAGCATAACAGATTTATATTCAATTTTAAGTTCTTCAAATCTTAAATTTATACAAATACCATAAGTGACGATAGCGTCCAATATTAAATTTATAAACTCCACTGTACATCGTTTATCACAATAAATGAGCTTATATAAATACATATCGTCGATATTTTTCTTGTTGTTAGGTACTGAATGTTTAAAATCTTGATATATATTTTCCCATTCGTCCAAAGATAAAAAAACTGTTTCTTGTGAATTATTAATCTCTAATTGAGGCAGAAAGTCATTTTCAACCCAAAGACCAGTTTTTATATGTATACCATTTGAATGTTTATATATTCTCATGGATACAACACAATCAAATAAGTAACCTTCGCACATGGTTAGACCAATATCAACGACAGACTAAAAGAAACTATCGCAGTGACCCCAAGATATAGTAGAAATTTTATCTTTTTGAATGATACGTTTGTCGTCATTAGCGGAAAATGCGACTTTGTTTTGCTCCTGTGTAAAAATTTCATGTTTAAGAGATTTAAAAATTATGTTCTTTTTGCGTATTATTTTATTTTCCATTAATACTTTGTAATAATCCTTCAATCCAATTTTTTTTATTTCACGTTTTTGTACGCCTTTTGCTTTTTTAAACTCTTGTCCTTCCGTTTTAATACAATAAAGCTTCGACCTAAGTCCTACAAACTCCGTAATAATTTGTCCTCCCATCTCGTCTTTAAAAAAGCCAGGTACCTTTTTATTCCGAATTAAAATATCATGCTGGTTGTCTTCGGAATAATTACTTGTATCAAAATATGACTGAAAATTTAATTTCAAATCATTGTAAAAATCTTTCGTTTGAATAGAGTAAAGAAAACTGTCGGTGTCTGTATAACAAAGCCTTAGTTTATCATGATAATAAGGTTTCATTACGGAATAATGGAAATTGAACATATGACTCTTTGACAGTTCTAAAACCGAAAATCCAATATAAATAGGTTTGTCAAGAATAACAGATTCAGGTTTCATTTGAACTCCAACAAAATTTTCTGTAAATATCGTTGCACTATGAAAATTCGGTCTTGCTATAAGTTGTTCTGCAGACATTTTTTTCTTCGTTTTATTTTTATCATCTCTCCATACGTTTACCATTTTGACATCAATTCTTTTTTCATTATCTTCTAAAGTTTTACCGAATACACTATTATTAAATAATTTAAATAAATCTTGTTCGAACTCAGACTTAGCCTTTTTTCTAAGCTCAGTGTTCATGTCAATATACTGTTTCAAAAAAGGCTTTTGTTTAAATTGTAAAACTCGGTGTATTTTTCTGAGTTTTAATCCATGTCTTAAGCAAGTCTGAAGATGAACGAAATGAATAACGTAATAGTATTTGTCATATAAATTTGGTATTAATTTAGGATATTTAGAACCAGGAGGTGCAAATTTCTCAGCACAGAATGGTAAATCATTATGAAGACTATGTAAGTCTTCTGGATATTCAAGATCTACTTCCAAAATATATCCATAGTCACCATCCGAGGGTAAACTATTAAAGTCTATATGTTCAATGTCATGTTGCTTTAGTAATTTAAAATTAGAGTATGGTAAAAAACCACACATAGCGTAACCATATAAATTAACACAATCTATGTATATCAAAAAGTTTTCTTTCAGGTTTGGATTATAGTTATTTAAGTATTTATTATTAGCTTTTGAATATCTACAAGAACATAAACATATACCACCACGTATACCTTTTTGAATCATTCTTATGATTTCCAATTCATTTATTAATTCTAATTTAATACCCGTTTTCAATAACATCGCATCCCAACTTAAGCTTGGAGCTGTTAAGTAAAAGGCTGGATCTAACTTGTAATACAGTAAACAGGTCTTTCGGAAATTCTCAAAAACATCCGCTAGTAGTAAAACATCTGTTTTTAAATATAAATCAGTATAATCCCCGAGATTTTTTAAACCAAAAGCATCCCAAACTTTAAGCGCGTGCCTGTAATCTAATTCTGAAATGATAGAACCAGTCAATTTGCTATAAAAACAATCTATGGGTGGTAGTTCAGTTTCATTATATTTGTTCCAATTAGTCATGTATTCATAAGGATAGACTCCTTTTCGTCTTAACAAGTTTAATTGATCTACAGCATGGAAAAAACGAGATAAGTGCATAAATTCGTTATTATTTAGGCCTGCTACTAGTTTTTCTAAACTTGTTCCTAAAAATTTAAAAGAATCCACGAAACGAACAGGCAAACAGTCTTTATCATCAATATTGAAAAACTTGGTAAATGAAATGTAATTTTCTTTATTCTTCGCTATTACTTTTATTCCACCAGGCATTTCACCTAAATGCCGAATAAAAAGATGACTATCATAACCAGATAGATTATGGAAAAATACGGGCACAAAATTTGGCAACCGAAACTTAAGATTGCAATAAGAATGAGCTGCTCCTCGATAGACTCCTGTGAGATGGCAATGATCTCGAACTTTATCATCAAACAACGGATTCTTACAAAGAAAACATAATTTTGCATCCAAAAAGTTTTTTTTATCCTCAGCTGTCAGTTTAATTGGCACAGGTGAATTAAATACTGAAGTTATTTGTATTATATCACGTAGAAGATATTTTAAAAACTTTTCTACACAATCCAGACCGCGATACGAAATATATTTGTTCAGGGAACTATCATACGAACATACTACGTAGTAAGCAAATGCAGCTGGCACGTGTTGTTGTAAAGTCAAAGTGTTGGTATCAACACTATCACATTTTGTGGTAACAGGTTTCAATAAAGATTCAAAGTCAGCGTAAATAACGAAAGGCATGTTTTGCATTCTTTCGTAATGATCAAATTGAATTGTAGTGCCTTCATTAGGTAAAATAGTTTTAACACCGCTGCAAATGTGCGACTGGAGTTTATCTTCACTATCAAAAAATATCATACACTCTTCACATAGGAAGATTTTCGAATGATGTTTAGTTAACTGTTGGCGAAGTAATTTTGATAAATTTTTAATTAGACAATAGTGCGATTTATCATTATTTTCCAAAAATAGTAAATTCGCGTGATGCTTCTTACGACATTCACTCTTATACAATGGCCCAACAACTTTTGATTTGTTTTGAAGTCCATATACGTTAACGCTAATGTTTGGGTTATTTTTTTCAAAAACCTTGATGTCTGTTAGTCCTACTGGAAATGTCATGTCTTTTGTATTAAGTATAGTTTTAAAATGGGGATAAGCAGATGTTCGCTGGGCATTATTTTTTGCTGGAAACAAAGCTGCCATTATACACCACAAAAAACAAAAATTATCATTGTTTTGAATATTGATGCAGGCGCGTTTGTATTTAATACACTTTGGTAGATCAATATAACTTGAAGCTCTCATAGGATTATACTTGTTTATATTTACTTCAAGATACAGGTTTCGCATAAATGCCCACCCGCTATCTTTTTGCTCAAATTCTTCAATTTTTTTATTTATTATCTGAAGAACTCTAGAAAATACGTCTTCAAAGTTATAACTCTGATGAAGAACAATATTTTCTGTAGAAAAAGATTTAATAGACATAGAATTATCTTTTGGCAAAAAAAACTCTGAAAACAATTCGAAATTGACCTTCACACTATCATGAGCTAGCATACGCGCAGAGAGTAAGGCGCGGACGCGTGATCGCAGCCGCGCTAGGAACTGCGAAGGGGGAAGTGCCTCAGCCGAGACGCTGCCATCATCGCTCCCGCTCGCGGCTGCCTCACACGACACGCGATAAGATGCAATGCGACTTCGGAATGCGCTATTGATTTTTTCAATGCCATCACATTCGGTAACTGCAGTATTGTTTTTGTGTAAGATAGACTTCAAATGAGCTGAAAAGGCGTTACTTTTAACTGATATATCGCAAACTGTGCAAAATATTGATCGAACCATGTTTTATACACGCTTTACTAAGTACTTTTAGGTAAATTATTAAGATATTAATGTGAAATATTAATCAAGTAATAAGTATTCAATATTACCTATAAGGAATTAAATCAAAAGTACAAGTTTATTAGTTTTAACTTTTATTATAGGTAATAATAATATTTTAATTATTTTAGTGGAATGTTTACTCTATAAAATAAGAAAAAAATATATTAGTTTTTACTTATATCAAAATATAGGTATTTTCTATCTTACTCGTATTCCATGTAAGCAAACTACCTAGTAAAAATATGATAAACATCTATCTAATACATAATACTAATAACAAAATCACTTGTTATATTTGGAGGCAAAGAATTTACCCTCCTCGGTAAAGTATGTCTTTGCGCCTTTAACAAATTTCCTTAAATCGTGCATTTCAGGGGAATGAGAATCCCCCTGATATCTGATCCAAACTGCGGCCTTGTCACATCGTTCGTAGCCGTCTAGGTTACGAACCTCCTCCGGGTTATAAATGCGGACCTCCGCTAACAGGTCCCCCGACAAGGTAGCCTGCCGGCGCACGGAGCCGCCGGCGACGCGCCTAGAGAATACGCAGTTCGGGGGGTCCTGCTTCGAGCGCACCTGGTCGCCGTCCTCGTCCTCGTCGGAGAACAACCACGCCTGCGCGCTGGGGGCCTCGTCCTTGCTGTGAGCAGGTTTTCCCCTGCCTGCTTTTTTGGGTGCAGGCTTCACCTTCTTCTTCACACTGTAATTAAATGAGAATGATTAATTTCATTAAAATAAAAACAATAAATTTAGGAAGTAAGTTTAAAATAAGTTTAATGTTTAGATTAGGTTATGTCTATTATCCGTAAGTATTTTATAATCAAAGTTGAAAAAAAAAAAACTTTAGTTTAGATTGTATTTATAAATGGGTACGTACAGGTCAAAGTATCATATTGATTTTTTAATTTATTTGATTAAATGTTTTTTAATGTGAGAAAATATACACTACCTTACTAATTCCTCCTCGTCACTATCCAGGAATTTTTCCCCTGCCCTCTTCTTCTGCACTTTGCGATAATTTTGTTCAGACCTGAAATTAAATTTATTCAAATTATATTAATCATTCATGGTACTATTTATTCCCTAGAGAATCAGGAAACAAAAATATACTGCCACAAGATAGGTAGTTTAAATGATATTTATCATGTTAAAGAAAATGAAACTGCAGGGACAATATATAAATGTATGTAAAACTTACGCACATGATCGCGATACAATGATGCCTCAGGGTGACGGGTATAAAGCAGCTCGAGGTGACTGGGTGACGTGAGCAGTCGTCGGAACCACAGTGGAAGTCCTGATTTTCAGCTTGAGCGTCGAGCACAGAATGTAAAATATTCACGACACATATCCGCTTTTATATTTTAAAAATCCTAAGCAAGCAAAATTCAATGAAATTATTTCACACGCTAAAGTCGCATAATTTGCAGAAAAATGATTCTGATTTAATTGAAATTGGAACCAAAATCTGACGACAACAGCGAAAATATATAAAGGTAAGTTCACAACGATAGAACAACTTGGTGTCAATAAGTTTTTTAAGTTGCATATTTTTTATTTAATTCAGTGTATGTATAATATTTTAAAAGTTTTAAATTATATTATTATTCTATCTACAAGCCTTGTTACCTGATTATTACAAATAAAATAAAAATAAAAAACGACTATATCCGAAGATAATAGCCGGGACCAGGTTTTACGTGCCTTCCGACGCACAGAATCATTCCAGATTCCAAGGTCGACCGTGCCGGGTTTCGAACCCGGAACCTCCGTAATGTGGTGAGCGTTTTACCACTCGACCACGGAGGTTGTCACAACAACGATGAAATATATCAACCTATAGGTACAGACTTAGATTTTACAGATAAGCAAAACTTTACTTTTAACTTGTACATTATACTCATATTATTATATTATATTAACTGTTTTATTTTATTATTTATACGAGTTTTAATATTTATACCTCTAAACTCTACATAGTCAAAACCGTGCTCATATGAATCTACCTTTATTTTTAACCGACTTTGAAACGATAATAGGTGGAACCAACAATAGGTACAATAAAGGTTGATTGATTTCAAAAACATTCGTCTCCTATCGCAAATATACTTGTAATTGGAAAACCTCATAATGAAAAAAAAAAAAACATTTTATCACCGAGACCCACACTTTATTATTTCTACAATGATAGGGTTATTTTTTAAAAAAAGGAACCGGCTTGTTGAGCACTAGGCTAGCGTCGTCGTCAGCAAAAGTCCTAGCTTCGCGGAACGAGTCATCGTCAGCATGTTCGCGTTGCATTGATGCTTTAGGGTTCTTTAGGAATTGCATTTATACTTCATAGCGTGGGAACGTGACCTACATTCAACAGTATGATACCTAAGTAATATTTTCTAAATAGTTTTATTTTATTTATGCTATGATAGAGAGAAAGTTATTTTTATTCTAAGGCTAAATATTTTGTAACTATAGTTCGGTAGATGAGAATGTCCTGCAAATAAATGTTTCTTATTCTTAATATACCACGATTTTGTTATAAATATCTGAAATTTAAACAATGACAAATATTCAACGAGATTTTTCGTTCTCGTAATAGCAACAACAACAACAACAACAACAATAACTATAATTAAGAGAGTAAGGTACGTGACGACTTATTTTCTTAATTCAAATATTTATATACGTCTTACTTACATTTAAATTATAAGCATAAAAAAAACCTGTTCGTAGAATGTAATTCTATGTTTATTTTGTACGGATCCCATCAATTTAATTCGAACTTTATTAAAGGTATTGGGTTTAAGTTATTGCCTTATAGCGGATATGTTATCACGCTCCGTTCACTGAGGGCCGGTTAGAACTCTAATAAACGAAATCTATGTTTGGCATGGTAAAACGTAAAAAGCAATTTTGGTTTTAATGTAAACAAGAAACTTATTCATCAGACCTCATCAGAAGATCTTTGAAATCACTTTTTCCTCAATTCATTATGTCATTTACGAAATATTTTAAGAAATAATACATGTGACAAATAAATTGTCATGGAATAATAATAATAACTTAATTAATAAATTTAAATGAAAGCTTTTTAAATTATTAAATTGTTGTTATTTATCATGTGTTTCATCCTTTACCTACTGCTGTATTTGTCACTTGTTTAGAGTATGGAACTATACAGTAAATTTATAAAAATTCAACACCCAATAAATATAATAAATAAATCACTGCATATATGTATTCTTCTTGTTCTAAGGTCGGCTGGAAGATGCTACTAAGGCTGTCAGTTTTTCCGCTAATCGCTTACAGTTTATACTTAGGGTAAAGATTGATGTTACTGTAAGCAGTTTTGTACTTTTCAAGTTGTCGTGGTGAGATACTGACGTATTGTTCATTATTCTTTCATCACCACTAGACGGGGGAAGTTTTTTCAATCTAAGACCCTCAACCATACACTGCTGAGGTTGAAAGTAGTTCTTCTATAAGTTTCAACCACTCATTTGATGTCATTGTCGGGAATTTTGTTTTGGTCCAGAACTTGACTTGTCACTACTGAAGTTGAAGGAAGTTTTCTGAACTTCAGCCAATCAACGGATGATGGTCCAAGTCAGTTTTGTATACCAAGACGAATCCCAGCCAGGCTCTGCTGATAATGAACGAAACTTATAATTCTTTAAATTCAGCGAACTACAGCCAATCAACCGATGTCAGTGTCGAGGGAGCACTCTTAGCAATCCAGAACCCTCAGTGATGTGATGTGATGTGATGTGTGTGAGAGAGTTTTAGAAAACTTCTGGTGAGTATTCAACACGACTCGTTTACACTGATCACTTTCTACACCTGTTGCGTTCATAACGGAGTATTGGGTGTTCTAAAACTGTTTTCGAATCATTGTTCACTAAGCGTAGTGAAACGAGCGGAGCGATAGCGAGGCGAGATGAACGGAGTGCCAGTGAACGATGATCCGAAAACTGTTTTAGAATGCCCAATACTCCCCTACTTCCGTCATCTTGGGGAGGCCGCCATATTGGATTTGTAATTACGAATTTAGCTAGTCATGTATTTTCATCAGAACTTAGAGCGTGTGCAAAATTTCATTCTAATTGAAGACCGGGAAACGGGTCAAATTAAGAATCCAAGATTTTCTTACATTCGTAGTTAATTACAAGTGAAGTTAACAAAAGTGTGTTAAAAATGAAAATATTTAGGTATTATTCGCATATTTATGATTCAAGAGATAAACACATATAGAACAATAATACTTGTTGTAATACCGGTTTTGCTCAAGAGCATCATCAGTTATAAAATTATTTGTAAGTTCGTTTGTACGCTTTTCAGTCGAAGTAGATGTTGCTGACTCAGCTTCTACTTATATGGCTCAATTTAACCGCAGGAAAACAATGCAATAAAATATTCTTTATTGACATCAAAACAGAAAACACTTAAATATTACAGTGGGTACAAAAATAAAATTGAGTCAACAAGATTAGAGCACAGAATACCAAATAGTAGTTCCATCCAAACAAGAGTTGAATTGAGGAAAACTTTTAGTTTCTATAGGATTTTTATATTTTAACCTAGTCATCATCATCATTAACAGCACATATATGTCCCCACCGAGGGGCTCGAGCCCACCCTGTAATCAGGGTGAATAGGCCTTAGTCAACCACGCTGACCCAGTGCGGTTTGGTCAACTTCACATACAACCCTTGAATTACTTCGCAGGTGTGTGCAGGTTTCCTCACAATGTTTTCCTTCACCGTAAGAGCGTCAAATAAACGTACATATGAATTCGAAATTCGAAAACACATTGGTACGTGCCGAGGTTCGAACCCGCAAACTTCCGAATGGAAGTTAACAGCCACTTGGCCACCGACGCTTTAACCTAGTACATTTAGTGATAAAAGAGACTCGAGTCCTTTAGTCGTTTATAATAAGACTCGCCTCTTTTTATAAGACTGTAGCTGTTAGTCTTAACTAATATGAGTCAGTCGGCTAACGTATAAGACTAGAGACTAAAACGACTTTGAAGACTTAAAAGCTTAAGCGACTGCAGTCCTTTACAAAAGAACTAGCGGTTTAGTAATTGTAATTGTAAATAAATATAATTGTAATTATAAAAAAATAAATAAAAATAAAGCAAACAAGCAAGTACCTACTAGTTTCATCAACACACGCACAATGAGTCGCCAATGTTTTATAAGGCTGGTTTCACAGCTATCCGGCAGATCCGTACGGGCTGTTACTACGGGCGCCCGGAGCGGGAGCACAAATGAGGAACTAGAGCTTCGTTTCACAGCGACGCGGATTGGTGCGCACGCGACCCGCTCCGGGGAGAGCCCGTACAAAGCCACCGTATCGTACTGAATGAACCCACCGTTTCAGAGCGCTGCAGGCGTGGTCCGTACGGGCCTTCCGCGCACGGACTGCCCGTACGGGTTTCCCGGATAGCTGTGAAACCAGCCGCTGTTTAAGTAACGGCTTAGTCTTTTAAGTTAAAAGACTCGACTAAAAAGGCTAGTCTTATGACTAAAGGTTGGGGACTAAAAGACTGAGTCAGTCGTGAGGCGTTAAAAATAAGGCGAGTCTTTATTAAAAGCCATATAAGACTAAGTCTCTTTCATCACTAAGTACATTATAATGATTTATTGGTTTGATCAAAGAGGTTGGAAAGCCGCGCTTCGCTTTTGAATAATTACCGTAATTCAGAGGGTTTGATATCCTGGAGCCATTTTTCTAATTAATTTTACTTACTTATTTAGGACAAACTCCTGTCAAAGAAGCTCGTTACGTGTTCATTATTTACCCGCTAATTACTCCTGAGACCTCACTCATCATTTCTCCTTAATACTCTTTGTTATACAACATACGAGTTATTTTCAATAAGCCGGTTACGAATTTCCTAGAATGAGATTATTGTTTTGAAGACTGCCTTTTGAGTCTTATCGAATACTTAACTTATTATATTATTGTGTTATTAATGTAAAGCCTGACCAAACAAATAAAAAAGCTGCTCTGGGGGCGCCGCGCCACATGTATATTTTTATGTCTAGGGCAACAATTTCCATTATAATCACTACATAGTATAAAACAAAGTCGCTTTCTCTGTTCCTATGTCCCTATGTCTAGGGACATATGCTTAAATCTTTAAAACTACGCAACGGATTTTGATGCGGTTTTTTTTAATAGATAGAGTAATTCAAGAGGAAGGTTTATATGTATAATACATGCATAATATACTTAAGGATAACCCACAATAACCATTTTGCCGTGCGGAGCGGGGCGGGTCGCTAGTAATAATAATAAATAATAATATATGTGGGACATCTCACAGTCTCACACATTGCCATCTGACCCCAAACTAGGCAGAGCCTGTACTATGGGTGTCAGACAGCCGATATACATACATATATAAATATAGAACATCCAGACACAAGGCAAACACAAGTGCTCATCACACGAATGTTTGCCCTGGGCGGGATTCTAACCCGCGACCTTGTGCTTCGTAGGCAGACAATTTGTTCCATTGAAATTCCGCAATGTGGCGAGGTTTTTTATTTCTCTGGTCGGGCTTACTATACTCTATTTTTATTAGAGTGTCGGTGACTAAGTGGCCGTTGACTTCCATTCAGAAGTTCGCGGGTTCATACCTCGGCACGTACCAACATTCATAATGTATGTTTTTGACGCTCTTACGGTGAAAGAAAATATTGCGAGGAAACATCTGCGAAGGCGAAGTAATTAAAAGGTTGTGTTGTGTGTGAAGTCGACCAAATCACTCTGGGACAGCGTGGTGGACTAAAGCCAATTCACCTTGATTCCTATTAACCTCAAGCCGAGTTGATAGGAGGTAAGCACATATTATATGAGCTTAACCTGTGTATTGTCACCGTAGTACATACTATATTTATACTATAGTATTGTGGCATCGGTTATGCCGTCTCTTTTGCTTTTGGGACTGGCCGCAAGTTTGTTCGAAATTTGAATCTTTTTCGAATTCTATGATTTTGATGGTTTCAGTCAGTTCGCTTACCTGGAGTAGACGAAAATCGCTCCAGGATCGTCCCCATCGGGAATTATTTGATGGTGATAGTGAATTTAAGTGAAGTGTAGTTGTGTTAAAGATTAATAAACGAATTTATAAAGTTTCCGTGAGTTTAATTTTTATTATTAGTAGGCTGCGTCCCTTACAGTATTATACAATTTTTCTATACTAATAAAATGAAAAAAGATGCTAAAAGCTAAAATTGTTTTTATTTTTGTTTGTACTCGATATTCCAATAAATCCTTTTATAATATAATGAGCCCTTTCAACTACACTCTCAAGTTAATAACTTTCTAAAGACAAGGTTTTACAAGAAAAGCGACGAGAATTAATAACAAAGCTGCGAAACATAATTGTTTGAACATTAAAATCCCATTTGGAACAACGCTTTGTCAAAGGGAATCAGAGACAATTTACATTGTTTAAGTTAGATGGCATTTTAATTTGACACACACAGAAATACATGTGGGTATTATTCACACACTCTGAGGTACCTGAGATGAGAAGACGCCTCGAATATATTTCATGCAAGGATGTTATAAGTACTAAGTACTGTGGCATGCATGCTTCCTACATGCTTGCCGCTTTCGTGCTAGCAGCCTTTTTCCGCGTTTCTAGCTATTTAAATATGATAATATTTATTTTGAATTTGGCGGCTGCTACCACAGACGGCCGCAGCTTACGCTGCGAGCCAGAAGCTCTTTTTCTATTCTCAAAGTTCTAATGTAAAATATCATGGTCCAAGAAAACAAGGTGACAAGAAGATCACGTGACTGACACAAGCCTACGTCATTTCTACGTCATTTTGCCTATTCATCCTTGTCGAATGCGTATATTTGACAAGGATGAACAGCGCAAAATGACGTAGGCTTGTGTCAGTCACGTGGTCTTCTTGTTAGACTATCATCTCAAATAAACCAGATGAAATGTCTTTCATAGTTTGATTCCATAGGGCTCACCCTCCACCTTCTAGGGCCTTGTCCGCGTTAGTCCGCGATAGTACCTTTAACATCCTTGATTTCGTGCGCCAACATGGCGGCAGCGGGGAGCGGGCGGAGTGCGCAGGAGGAGAAAAACAAAAGACAAACGCAGTAGTTGGAGGTCGCGAACTTAAATGACAAGAGTGCGGTTCGTGGGTGCCCTTTCTATGTACCTACTGTGGCATTGGTCATGCCATCTCTTTGCTTGTCGGTCTGGCTGCAAGTAGATTCTAAATTTAAATTATATTTCGAGACATATTTATTTTCATGGATTGTGCCAGTTTGAATTGACATCTTTCTGCTCCTGCTCCCGACGAGGATAGTTTTATTATAGTGAGGACTGAGGAAGTTCCCTTTCCCCTTATATAGGTTCGTGGTTCGTGGCGATGATGTTATATTAGTGTGCTGTGCTAATTAATAAAGAAAGTGCGAGAACTTTTCATTGTCGAGGCAGCTCTTCACCCGGGACACTCCAAATAACGAATGCAATTTGAGATTTTATAAAACAACTTTGTCAACTGTCAGACGTCAATGATAATCAAAAGAAAATAGTTTTTAATGCTTCACCTGTAATAAATAATGTCAATTGCATATTTCAGTTTGTGATAAATTATATATATTTGGAATTTAAATATAGATCAAGACATACATATAAAAGCAAAGTACATTCGAGTGTAAAGACACTTTGCTTTCTCCTTTAGTTCAACCAAAATAAATAACAAAATAGAACAAGTATTGTGAAAATGTAGCAAGATTTTCGACTAAATTTAGCCGCAATTTCCCGCTTTCAGGCTTCGCTTTCAAAGAGTTAAAGAGCTGCCAGTCCCACTAGACCGCGGTTCCAACGGCGGGCGATATGCAAAACGACTCCTTAACACCTTCGCTGCTGGCTGTCTGGCACCCTATGTCTACATCAGTACTTGGAGTTAAAGTTCAGTGCGTAAAAGTTTACATTTTTAAAGTACCTACCTAATACTTACGTAGTAACATAATTTTGGAAATGTATCCAATTAGGTGCTGTATATTTTCGTCCACGTTTATAATAATCCCGTGAAAATAAAATCTTGTTTTTATTAATAGAGTTAGAGAAATGAAGATTTAAAAATTACTTTACAAAAAGTAACCTAAAATTTTAAGTCACTCATCAGGATCATAATTTTGGAAATGTATCCAAATTGGTGCTGTATATTTTACGTGGCTCTTTGAAGTTTGTTTTTTCGAGTCAAATTAGCTTTTATATTTTGTCTTTGCTAAAAGTAGTAGGTAAGTATTCCAAGAAGACTTCAATCAAATTGAACCATGCCGGGAACTGTAACCGGATGTCTTGTTCGTGGCACATGATTCCGGTTGCAGTCTTTTGACAAGCCCCTCGGGCTTCGGGCTACTTGATCTACAAGCTAAAGTTTCACTCCAACTTGGGACGTTTCTCGGAAAATATTAGCCACGATTTGGTATTTCTATTCAAAATTTATTTAAAACGAATTAGTACTAAAATGCGATGGTGAAAAAAGAAAAGTATTTCTGCTGCTATCTATAAATAATAAGTACGTCTAGCTTTTAATCAATAAGGACATTTCACACAACCCCATCTTATCAAACTCGTGAGTCTGGTTAGTGGATTATTATACAGAGATGTATGAATAAACACATAATTCCATACTTACAAAAATAATAAAACATGGAAAAATGTATATTATATGGCGGTAAAACAGTTGGCGGAGCGAGGTGTTAAGTGCTAGCTACATTGAAAACAATAGAAATATGAGAACATTTAAGGTGTTAAGTGTGAAAGTGTGAAACCTTTGTAACTACGTCTTCGTCGGTTTTCCAACACGATTTTATCTTTTCTATTTTATTTTAATAGAAATAAATGACGTAATCAAAAATATTTGTTACAAACATGTTGGTTAGATCAAGCTCTAAAAACTCGCGTGTTCAGTCCCGCTTGATACTTTGCGCTCTCAAGGTCAACATGTTCAGCCGCATGTGCTGCCTACTGTACAAAGTTATTAATCTCAGATAGACTTGTTTCTTTATTTCCAGTGCAGAAATAATTTTGAACATTTTTCATACTTAGTCACTCTTTACTTATTTATATTTTTTCTTTCAAATTTTGTAACCTTTTTCAGTTATCAATTCCAAAGCTTGGCTGAGCTACTCAGGATTAATTTCTGCTTTAAGACGTTTCGTTTGAACTGTAAGTAAATCCTTCATTTTTAACTGAGAAGGAAGCCTGGTACTAACTAAATCTAACTGGGTTACTTACGTACGGTCATTGAGAAATTACGTACAAGTACTAGAGAAGATACCTCGAATACATTCTATGCGCCAACATGGCGGCAGCGGGGGGCGGGCGGAGTGCGCGGGGAGAAGAAAAACAAAAGACAAACGACATAGAAGTTGGAGATAGCGACCTCCAATTCATATTACTACGAGTGCGGTTCGCGCGTGTCGTTTCTATGTACGCTAGTACAACAGTAATTTTCCAGTAGGAACTAGATGATTCCTGCAGTTAAAATTACTTGATTAAAAATGCCTTGATTTTGTTTAGGTTATTATTTTGTTTGCTTAATTTCGTTTCTATGTACGCTAGTAAAATTGTAGTTCAATGCTTACGATCCGTTCTCTTAAGTTAATTAATGTTCGTTTTCCTTCTGAGGGTAGGCAAGCAAGAGGTCTTAGGTAATAATACGGTCAAGTGCAAGCTAAGTTATGTATTAAGTTGTCTTTTTGGGATTATAAGCGCGGTATCTCCTAACACAGGCAATGAGCTTACTAGGAGATGCCTGCCCCTACAGTAAATAAGCAACTGTTTAAGCTTTGATTAAATAAATCAAACACGAATGCCGCTCAAAAAACGGCACCGTCAAATCTATGCCAATTTTTGCCAAATTTTTTTGGTAATTAAGAAATAATCAGCTTAATTTTAAAATATCGCCAAATAGGTTAGATTAGACCCTTAATTTTTCTAAACAATGACCAACGCTAATTTTCTTTTCGCGGAGTTGGTCAGTAACGTATGTGATCCATCGATTTTTTGCAATAGTTTCTGTTGCACGTCGTTTTGCGTCGGTTACATTGGTCGGTCATGTATTGATTTACAACCACTGATTGCAAATCTGCGTCTTCTTTCAGAGCTTTTAAAAGCTGATACAAATTCGCGTTTTTGGGCACAGTGGAGTTTATTGATTCATTTCAACAATGATTTAATTATGTTTTTTATAATTAAATTTTATTTATAATTAAATTTTATTAACAATTCATTTCAACAATGTATTTGTTTCTAAAAATCGTGGCACGTAGTTAGTTTGGAAAGTTTTAGACTTTTAACCTTCAATTACGATAGTATGTAAATGTCAGATAATAAAATAAAACTTTGTGTAGCTGAGTGTACAAAAAGTAACGTTTTGGTATTCGTTAGGAATAGATTTTTTAATTTGAAATAACGTGGTACTCGTTAGGAATAGAAAATTAACTCGGAAATAAACTGATACCAAATGGTATTAGTTCGTGGGATTGGATGGGAATAGATCGAATTAAGCATGGCATTATTTCCGGTGACTGTCAGTTGCCGAAAGATCCTTTAAAACTAAAGCTTCTTTAAATCTATTGCTGACCTTTTTTATCTTGTTGACAACGAAAGAGTCAGCAATAGATTTAAAGAAGCTTTAACTTTAATGAACCTTTCTGCAACGAGATTATTGATTTGATCTTGGAGTGAGAGTAATAAAGAGTACCCAAATGATTTCACATAATAGGGAAGTGTCCTCGGAAAAAAGTAATCGATTCTAATTAATCCCTTTGTTAGATTATCGAAAAAAATTTAACACGTTTTTTTTTTTTTCAATTTGACGAAGATTTACCGAATCAAAATGTATGAGAAGGGTACTATGACGTCACTTGTTTCGTACAATTTGTATGGCGGCGTGTCGTTACTGGAAATTTCAAAGTGCTGTATCGTCGGCATTTTTCGTTTGCCAGACGAAAAAAAAAAATACGTGTACATTATTTTTTAGTAATCTAACTGACGGACTAATTAGATTTTTTTAGGACACTTCCTCATTTGCACATAGTTTAATTAAACGGTACGATATCTGTATAGGCATGTATTAGTTGATGGTTGACGCGGTGCTGTGTTTTGAGTTTCATTTTGTATGAGAGTGTGGATCTTCTTTTTAATCCCCGACGAAAAAGAGAGGTGTTATAAGTTTGACGTGTGTGTCTGTCTGTCTGTCTGTGGCATCGTAGCTCCTGAACGGATGCTCCGATTTGATCTAGTTTTTTTGTTTGCAAGGTTTTACAATCGAGAGTTTTCTTAGTTATGAACTTAAGTGCTACATTGAGAACAATAGAAATATGAGAACATTTAAGGTGTTAAGTTTGAAACCTTTGTAACTACGTCTTCGTCGGTTTTCTAACACGAATTTATCTTTAATAGTTTATTAATATAAATAAATGACGTGACCAAAAGTATTTGTTATAAACCTGTTAGTTAGATCAAGCTCTAAAACCAAGAAAATATCTTCAGCCATTTGAAGATTATATCAGCTCATTTATAGTTTTTGAAAGGATCAATCAAGTAACGGTTTTGTGGCGGGGGTTTCTTAAATTTTTAATTTAATGTTATATATTTTCAATTTATGTGTTTAAGAATATATTTTTATTCATTATTCCGAGAGATACGACATATCAAAGTGCCAAGATTTATCAAGTGGAGAAAACAATTTTTCTTCCAATAAAGATGGGACGTTTTATTTCCTATTGAGATAATGCGCGGCTCCGCTGGGCGCCCCATTAGACCTCAGGCCTGCATAATTTATCATGTAGATACCCTCGATTATTGGGACCCTCCAGCCTTGGTGAAGTTTACTCAAAAATTACTGAACATTCCTGATTTTCGACATTCCTTTAAAGTAACGAATTTGTTATTCCATCTACAGAAAAAGAAGAAAACTTTATGTGATTTTTTTCCTTTTTAGCAGCCTAGTTAGTAGGTAAGAGTGCAAAAGAATGTGGTGGCGAGTCTTGGGAATGGCAAATATTTACCAGTGGATCAGGCTGTTGATAAAGATGATTATGAACGTTTTTAAAGTGCATCTAAACTTGGCATTCGATTGGATTTCAACCCTTTTTAGGCGAAAAATTTTAACAGGTATTTTTTTAGTGGGATAGTATCTACCGATTCTGCTTAATTTGAGGATCAGATGATCATGTGTGAGATAGGTATTTAAAGTTTAGTATTATATATTATTACTATTTTATCTATACTCTACTGGTAGAGTCTATTAACTTATTAACCATACAACGTTAAAAAAAATATACTATAATAACATTTAGGTTTAATGATCAGAAATTTGAACATCAATGATTGCATAATTATTATATTCAGCAAATAATTACCGGAACCTATCAGCCTTTAATTTATCAATAATGGCTGCCGGAACCGAATATTGTAATACTAATATTGAGGTATTATCGGAATATTGTTTTCGATGAAATTATGTTTCGGTTAAGGGAAAACCACAGGCCGATTCTCACATGTATGTCAAAATTTAATTGGTTACCTACAACATTAAAATAACGAAATCTAATTAGAGTTTCGTCAAAGGTGTAATAGGAAGAGCAGAAAATTTTTTAATCACCTTCGATTACATTCCGACACAACACTTAAAAATATTTTAGATTTTTTTAATAGATGGAGATGGGTACAATATACGAATACAAATATTCTTAAAATACCTACATTTAATGTTATACGGTAAAAATAATGAAACTTAAAAAAAATATCCATCACCTTATCGACTGAGAGAAAATGTGCTAGATCTAACCCAAAGAAACCTCGTAGAAAAATCAAAAGATGCGACGAAGTGTTACCTGTGAAAATTCTTAAGGCAATCCTCTACATAGAAGAACGTGAAATTGGCTTTGTGAAATCTTATTCGGCTGAGATTTTATTGAAACCGATATAATATAATATTATCGGTCATCAATATTGAATTTACAGCTTGCAGCAGTCCATAACTTTGTAACGAGGTGCATTGTGTGCTACCTCGTTGCCACATTTTCTACTTCATTTCTCACCTCATTTACCATTTTCATCTAAATTCAAATATGTTTAATTTTGGAATTCATTCAAAATCATCCGTCAATCATCCTTTTTCATCAGTCAGTCATCCATTTTTCGTCAGTCGTCCACCTTCTACCTTTAGGCCAAGTACAACACGGCCATACTTCTTAAATGTATTCGCAAATATTTGTTGTTATCTTTATTTAAACTCTCGAAATATATATTAACTTAGTAACAGTGAACGCCGGCTTTTATTCCAATTCCACAGTGTGTGTTGTAGTGCAGAACCTTCCTTTCTTCTTATCTACGTATTAACGTGGTTACTCCGCTGGCTTGCCCCAGAGCAAGGCGAGCCGCGGGTGTAACAACTTGACATCGCCCTATAAACCAACGCGCGACATACCCCAATTTAAGATTAGAAACAAAAAAAGTATCATCTTAAAAAATATTGTGATTATTGCCACACGTCTTCTCAAAAAATATTCTTTATTTAAAACATGTCAACCCTTTTCAAGCACGAATCTGTCTTAACCCTTTTTAAGGCAAAACAACTTTATAAAATACATTGTTTTTCGACTTTATGTTGAGAGTATAAGGTGTAGTACCACATAGTGGCCACTGCCTTGTAAAGGTTTAAATATAAAACGCGAGGAAAGGTTGATAAAACTAGCCATGTATGTGTGTATATATAAATATTACCTGCTTCCCCGTCTAGTCAGCTGCTGAGGCCAGTAACTCAGCATACAATATGCACGCGCCTGTGAAATATACGGTACAACCCGAACACCGATGTAATTTTATGCATATACGACTACGAAGCTATCTCTATCTCAGGTGCATATAAAGGAAACTGAACCTTAAATATACTGCAATAAGTTTTGTGCTTTTAGAAGGGTTCCTCTTTCCGTGCTTTCGCCCAGACGCCTAGACGAAGAGAAAACTAGACTTTAAAGTAGCTGGCACAAAGCAGGCTCTGTTAGTGCCATAAAAAAAAGTAAAGTAGCTAAATGTATAGGTGTAGGTAAACTTGTTTCTGAGCATGGTCTTTTCAGTATTTTTTAGGCCGTCACTTACAGTACTATCCATACTAATATTATAAATGCGAAAGTGTGTTTGCTTGTTTGTTTATCCTTCCTTCACGCCCTAACTAAGCAACCTATCGACTTGATTTTCGGCATAGAGTTAGTTGAAAGGATGGAGAGTGACATAAGCGACTTTTTACCGCGGGAAAATACCTCATTCCCACGGGAAAAACTGTTAACGCGGGCGGAAAGCTACATAATAATATACGATACAATACAATTATCTCTTTTTAACACTTACAATGCTTGCAAAAATACACACCATTGTAAAAATTTTCATTAGCTGTTTTCACCAGTTAAATAATGCACTGTTATTAATTTATAACATCACACAAAATGATGAAACCGAATTATCACACCATAATGAACACATTTTTTTGTCACAATTCGAAGACATATCGATCAACGCGACTCTACGAATGGGTACGTTGATTTATTTCCACACCTCGTACGAACAGCAAATTGAAGACTGCTCCATCGCTCCATCCTAATAAACAAGCTAGTAGAGTAGGTCAGACTGATACATTCAGCAACATAATTTGTGACACAAGAATTAGGACTTAAAGTTTATGTTTGACTAATAATTTCTATGTTCATAACTTACTTCTCAAAAAACGCGTCGTTTAATTGTTACATTATGTGCACGTCTGCATTAATTAAATCAGGATTTAACTATTAGGACTATAATATTCAAAATTTGTAATTTTTAAGCCTATAAAAATAATAGTCAATATTTGGGGAGTAAATGAATAAAAAAATATCAAAATTTGCTTCAAATTATTTTAATTTCAAATCAACTGCATTATCTTGTGTGTTTAATAAATAACAATTATTGAGTATTTTATCTTGAATACTTTATTGATAGATAGATAGATAGAAAAAGAAGAATTGCACATACACACATTTTTATCATATTTTTTTATATTATCATTTATTTTACACAAATTTATTTACAAGTACCTAATGTACACAAAAAGCAGACACAACAGGCATAGCATAGGCATGGCTTATTTCTGTGTGTAAAGCTAATACATTATACTTAGTGGAAAAATAAATAAAATAAAATCTGAGTAATAAAAACAATTAACAAATATTATGCACGAGGACACAAATAAAATATTAAAATAGTCACCATATAGGTGGCTATATTGCTAAGGAAGCAGTTTTTACCAGGTCACTTTAGAGCGGTGATTCCAGTTGATATCAAATTCCATAGTTTGTTATAGCTTTACGTGGACGGAAGCCACTTACATGCTTCAGTGCTTGCGAAACTTACTAACCCACTTAGTGATGGATGGTTAAAGTTGACCTATGATGCCGAAGTTGGGTAAGTTTTTTACTCTGCTTGCTATCTCGCCTCAAGTCTGCATCGTTGAGTTAGATTGGGTCTCGTGAATACTAACTTAATATCGTGATGTTATTGCAGCACTTATTCCCAATTCCCCCTGCTTTCAGTTTAAGCATGACCAAACTAATATCAGAGAGCCATGGAGCGCGCAGTATGCTAGGTCTGAAATTGAGTGATCGAGTAAGAAATGGTATACTTACTGCGGTCCACGACTCAGATTGCTGACGCCAAAACTTAAGTGGGACTGAGTTCAAAGAGTTCAAAGAATTTATTTTTTAACTTTTGGATATTATTACATCACTTAGTTATGTCATTTAAATTATCTGGGCCCGACACGTTTGCCGCATGCCTCAAGATTTATGGGCAAAAGAAACAAAGGTCTGGAACCCACCAAAAAATAGGCGTAGACGTGGAAGGCCGCAAAGGAGATGGCGGGACGAGCTTGATAGCTACTTAAAAGACTAGCCAGAAGTAGCTAATGACTGAGAGCAGTGGAAGAAAAAGGGGGAGGCCTTTGCCCAGCAGTGGGGCAGTCTAGGCTAAATAAGATAAGATAAGATAAGGTGAGATGAGAGCCAGCTTTCGTCGTTAACAGCTCTTATATGTCCCCACCAAGGAGCTGAATGGGCCTTAGTCGACCACGCTGGCCCAGTGTGGGTTGGTCAACTTCACACACAACCTTTGAATTTCTTCTCAGGTGTGTGCAGGTTTCCTCACGATGTTTTCCTTCACCGTAAGAGCGTCGAATAAACGTACATATGAATTCGAAAATCGAAAACACATTGGTACGCGCCGAGGTTTGAACCCGCGAACTTCGGAATGGAAGTCAACGGCCCTAGCCACTTGGCCACCGACACTCCTTTGAGCGCCAGCTTTGGTTTGAGCCAAACTTATTAACTTCATTTGACGTCGAAAAATGATGTAAAATCTTACTTCGAATAAAAACCCTTTTGTTTTTCTTATTTTGAGCATTAACAAAAATTTCCCCTTCGCAGGGTATTATTGGAATAACCCATAACACAGTACTTGGCAATTGCCATAGTGATTTAAAAGGCATTGGGAGGTATTTCCAAATTACTATTTTTTACCCAGTAAAATTACATCCAATAGGAGCATCGAATATACTCGTATTAACAGATTTGTGTTAAATACATTTCAAACATTTTGTATTGTTTTATTATTTTGTAAAATTACCTAATATCTTTACGAAATAAGAACTCAATTGAAAAACGTTAAACGAACGTACGCTATGTTCTTTTTTTCTAGTCCATATTATTTATTTGTTGCTACGAGAAGGTGGCGTTGACTGTACTGATCAATTTAAGACAGTGGCTCAGTTCGTAGTATCTTACTGCAAGTGTGCATTGATTTACTGACTAACATCTGTCGTATAAAAGACCGTCGGTGGCCGAGTGGCTAGGCCCGTTGATTTCCATTCAGAAGTTCGCGAGTTCAAACCTCGGTACGTGCCAATGTGTTTTGGTTTTAGAATAAATATGTACGTTTATTCAACGCTCTTACGGTGAAGGAAAACATCGTGAGGAAACCTGCACACACCTGCGAAGTAATTCAACCCGCACTGGGCCAGCGTGGTCAATAAGGCCTATTCGCCTTGATATCAGGATAGGCTCGAGCCATTCGGTAGTGGGGACATATAGGAACGATATGAGCGGCGTCGACCATTTTCCGGTGTGAACTTGTAACGTGGTGTTTAGCAACCTCATTTCCACTTCATTTTTCATTTATTTCTCGTCTAAATTCAAACATTCAATTTTGGAATTCCTTCGTCATTCATACGTCACCCACGTCAATTTTTCTTCGGCCTTGACGGCCGTATTTCTTAAAATGTGTGTAATTTTGTAAATTATAAGCTGCTTTATACTGCCGAGTTTATACCTGTTTCGTTTCCATGTAAATAAACGTAAACAAACCAGTGCCAGCCAGTTCCTCGTGTCTTTTACTATTAGTGCATAGGGAAACCTTCAATCTGCAGCCGCTCCTGACGGCTCGCCAAGATCCTGGTGGGCAAACTTTTGTGACTCTGTCAGTGCACCGTAGGTTAGGATTTATCGGAGCAAAATCAGATTAAATTTCGTGTGTCGGATTGTTTTTTTGCTTCCGAGAAAAGTTTCTTCGGAAAAGCTTTACAAAACCATTGATTGAACACGCCCTTTCTGCTTTTGGTATAATATTATATTGGAATAAAAAACTAAATTGCTATTTTGCTTTTGCTATTTTGTATTGTGTGTTGTAAATACATTTTATTCTATTCTACTCTATAAGAAAATAAATTTTTATTTTTATATTTTGTAATGAAAACTAAGTATATTATCTAAATCTCATTGTAAGTGCTAAAATCTTTTAGCGAGTAAGCAACAAGTTCATTTTGAGTTCTAGCTTTACAGAAATTGCATTTTACTTTCCAACAACCTTCTGATATCTACTTTAGTTGCAAGATTGCAGTGCGCTTGCATTTTCCCGCCCAATTAATTTATTTATTCACACAACTTTTTACATGAATCTGTGTCATGCTGAATTTTACTGCCACAGCTGATGAATTGTTATCATACGTTGAGCTTTATTGTAATCAAGTCAAAAGTCCTTGGTCTTCTACGGTCATATGAGAATCGAAAAGGATGGGATTTTTTTTTTTTTTTTTGAATTGACCTATGCTTGTGTCGAAAAGGTACGACAAATCAAGCTTCACCGGACTGGAAAAAAAAGGATGGGAGATGGATTATTATATAATTTTAAATGAATGATATTATAAATAAAAGAGCAGCTATGCAGTTTAGTGTTATTTATGTCGGATGTTTTTGCATGCACTAAAACTCGACAAGTTTAAACGATGTTTGACGTCTCTAAAAAAATGAAAATCACCTGTCCTTTTTCGTTCTTAAGAGCGTGAAAAGGACATAAGCTTTTTAAACAGAGTATAACCATTGGTCCTGTCAGTCGAGGGGAGTTGCTATAATAGCTAAATATTTTTCACGTTTCAATTTGTGTAAACCACTGACTCTTAAAAGTATTGTTCACGAAATACTCGTTAACAGCTGATATATGTCCCCACCGAGGGGCTCGAGCCTACCCTGATACTGGTATGGTGATTCACCCTGGGGTGAATAGGCCTTAGTCGACCACGCTGGCCCAGTGCGGGTTGGTCAACTTCACACACAACCTTGGAATTTCTTCGCAGGTGTGTGCAGGTTTCCTCACGATGTTTTCCTTCACCGTCACTACCGTGAGTGTGTGATAGTTCACGAAAAAATTCGTCGACATTTTTATTTGTTATTTTTTATTTTCGTTAGGACTTAAATACTGTTTGTTATACCCGGCCACGCTCGCCTTGTAGGTACTAATGTCATCAGAACATATTTTTACTACCTTTTTGAATTCCTTCATTCGTTATTTTTTACAGGCGGAAACCCAGATGCGGAAACCTGTAATTGGCCTATTGTCATTCACGGCTTTTGTGTTTATTTTTATGTATAGGGCTGTAGGGCTGCTTCCCATGAAAATGAATAAATAAATAAGTAATTTTGATCAAACGCACTAACTTCTTAAAACATTACGGTGGCAATCTGAGCACCCTCCACTTCGGCATCGTATTAAAGTTGAAATTGCTCTTCATCAGAACAATGAGGTAGCAACAGGTTATCCGACTTGAGTAGGGAGCCGGCGTGAACTCTTCGCAAATTGCATTTTTCCACGGCCGGGTAATCCTGCTACTCGGAAGCTTAACTTGATAGAATGTCTAGTCACGTTAATTCCAAGATAAGTGGCCTTTGTTACGTAAAAAGATTTATAAACAGAAAATGTCTTTTGGCCTCTAGAAATGGGAGTCGGCTCACGAGAATAGAGCGTACATGGGTCGAAACGACATCTCTCTATTTTTTATATAATTTTCAGTAATAATATTAATAATATCTTTATTTCAAAAAACCTATGTATACTATTTGGATGTAACAGTACAAAGTTTAGTTTCGTAGTAAGCCACATCAGTCCCATGTGGCGTTTCATTGCAATCTATTTTTTAAGAAAATGGTTATTTAATTAGGTACAGTCAGTTTGAAATTATTAATGTTGAATAATAAGTAACATTTAAATTAAATTGAATTCAAAGTTTTTTAGATTAGTTGATAGTTGCAAAAGTACAAATTTTTCTATTGATTTTATCTATGCTCAAGGTATACAGGGCGTCCCACGGTTATGCCACATGGAGGGAAAGTACCTTAAATATTGTAGATAGAACATTTTACTGAAAGAAGACTTTGACTTTGACTGTGGAGAAGAATCCGCAGATGAAACTCTACAGGATGGCATCTTTTAGTCCTTCTACAATTTCCTAAATACAATTTGTAATGTTACCTACTTAAGTTCGCAAATCAAAGTTCACCTAAATTAAATAAAACATGTACTACGGTTATTTAACAGACAACGGTTGCTTTATATTCTCCCAGAGCTATTTAATTTCGTCCAGCAGTTGCAGTAACTCAGTGAGTTGTAAATATCCCTCTAAGCTTCGCCCTGTCGCCACGAGTTGTTTATTCGGCTAATATTTTCCGACACGAGGTTAGACAAAGGTTCAACTTGAGTTTAAAAATGGGTACAGCAAATTTCACGGTGTCTGCGTTTGAAACGATGCCAGTTTTAATATAACGAGCTAAAATGTGTCATCCTACTTATAAGCAAGAGAATTTGGACTGTGAGGACGGATATTTGTTACTCCTAAACGCATAAATATGTTCAGCAGGAATCGATTTTCATAATAACTTTACAATGTCAAAACTTGTGTACTAGAACGTGGGGAAAAAGGTGGCTGGCGGTGGCTGGATGAGAGCAGCGGAGGATCATGTATTGTGGCGCACACTTGGGGAGGCATAGGCCTCAGACATAGGTCCAGCAGTGGACTGCTACGGGCTGATATGATATGATGATGTACCTATACCAGAACAGGATAAGAAACTACTATTTACTGTAGAAAAATGATTTAATTCCAAGGAAAAAATAGAATACTCAAGTCGATCATACCTAAAATATAAACTTTTGTAAAATTTATGATCTGGAAGACGTCCACTGCTGGACAAAAGGCTCCCTCAAAGAACTCCATAACGATCAGTCCAGCGGCTTCCCGTGACCCTCGCCAGATTGTTACTTAAACAGCAACTGAGCAAGCAAACAGTTTATTAACAAATATAGTAGGTACTTAGATATATTTATAACTAAGTTCTACTGTCCGTCTGATTTATTTAGCTAATTTATCTGTCTGCCGTCTGAAAGATGTCTGCTGAAACACAGAATACTGATGTGTAACAAAAAAATACTAAAAGCTAGACAGTAAGTGTCGGGGCTTATAAGGTCCAAGGGCATTTTGTTTCTTTGTTTAAAAAGAATTGTAATGTCGTAGTTTAACAAACCCAACTCCAAAACATATTATTATTTACTTTACTTGAACCCAATCACTTGGTATATCTTCAGTAAACAAGAATTGATATTATCTCTCTGTGGTGATACATAGATAGTGTGTCTAATACCTAAGTGTATTTTTAAACTTTTCTTTCAACCATAGGTATTTTAAAATCTATGTGATTCGGTATGTTTTCTGTGTTCTAAAAACGTTTTACTCGTAGGAACAGAAAGAAATTCGAAACAATAGAATCGTGAACTATCCTGAAAAATTCTGAACTCCGTTTTAAGAAACTTGTATGGATTTAGCAACCTAATGGTAATATACTATGCAGGACTTCGAAACAGATATGGAATGGTAATAGACCTAAATGTAAACAAGCGCTAGGGCATACACAGAGCAGGAAGTATCTTTCTTTCTCTTAGGAGCTGATCAATCCTCTCTTTTCTACCTATTTCTTCCGATTATTACGTATACGTTTCTACCTTGTTTGGAAAATAAAAAATAAATAAATAAAGTCAATAAATTATAATTTGGTATTCTGCGTGGTTCTACGCACAAAATACGGTCATTTAAACATTTTGACACTTACAGTGACTCACTTAAATTATACTGACGTTAGGGACAAAGCGTCATGGAGTTGTTTTAATAAACCAATGATACTGTGCGGCTATTGGGTGCATGACAATGAGCTAAGTGGATTATTTGTTTTGAAATTATTGTAGTATGAATTAAATGAATTAAATTGTGTACCTACTGTGCGGTTGTTGTTAGAAACAAGAACCGGTATGATCAAGCGAGTTATAATGGTGTGGCAGCCCTCTATCACCATCCATGCCTATAAGGACATATTCGTACAAGGGTCGGTTCGGTCGGTTTCTTCAGCTAGAAAATTCTGGAATAAATCCGGACGGTACAAGAGTACTCAGTACATCATAGAAATTGTCTAGAACATTCGATAACATCCTGAAAATGTCTAACATGGGTTGCCATAAAAAATGTAGGGCGAGAGATTAATTTTCACTGTGGAAAAGGGGAAATATTAAACCTTCACTCAAAAAAATACTGAATGCTCACCAAAATAACTGTATTGCACACTAAACATTAGTTAGGTTAGGTTTAGAGTGCAAAACCATTTTTTTTAATGTGTATTTTGGTATTTTATGATATCGATTTAAATACATACCGTGGAGAAGTACCTCATTTCCAGGGATTAAATATTAACTCAGTGGAAGATGTGAAGCAGAAAGCTAGTTTAAAATAATAAGATCGAACGCACTCTGTCACTTACCTTATTCTTCTGCTAACTCCAGACAAATGGGAACGCAACCGCAGAACTGCGAAATTATACGAATGACTGAAATTGTTTCCTAAAACTACCAAGACCGTTCGCAGACCATAAAACATTACGCACGTTTGGGTGTTATATGTGGGCATAGTTGGCAACATTCTGTAGATAACGGAAACGGAATATTCGGAATTGTTATTGTATGTATGCTTTTGTCAAGAGAGCGACAATCAAATTATAGTTGTTATCCTCTAATTCTAAGTTTAAAGCAAGATTAAAGTTCTTTTTTTAATCGAGCAGGTTTACTGGCAGGGTGGACCCATAAAAAATTTGAAGATATGAGGAAATAACTCCTCAATTGACGATGCCGTTATACCCGATCGGTAAATTGTTTTGACAATATCTCGGTTTCTTCTCGATTTC
Source organism: Teleiodes luculella (assembly GCA_948473455.1). NCBI lineage: Eukaryota > Metazoa > Arthropoda > Insecta > Lepidoptera > Gelechiidae > Teleiodes > Teleiodes luculella. Next base: position 3,033,584 of record OX419596.1, read on the forward strand.
AATATTTTTTTGTTTTATAGATAGAACTTGTACTCAAAATAGTTTCATATAAATTTAGATTATATCTGATGGCGGAGTAGAAGACTAAAACGAAAACTCTTCAATAAACAACAGCACACTCATTGCGTTGCTTTTGTTATAACTGAAACAACAAGAAATATGCGGTTTTGGTTCATATATTCTGTAAACTAGTCATAGATTAAAGATTTGAAAACCCCAAGTGAAGATAACCACTTAAGAATTTTTCCGTGGACTAAACGGGCGAGCGTCGTCGGTATCGTAGTTTGGTCAGTTGTTCGCTATTCTGAAAACTAAGGTTACAGTCGAATCAAGTAGGTATAGCAATGTTTTAGAATTTAAAATTCAAACGTAAGACTTTAAAGGAAACATAGTGAGAAAACCTGCACACACCTGCGAAGTAATTCAAAGGTTGTGTGTGATGTTGACCAACCCGCACTGGGCCAGCGTGGTCGATTAAGGGCATGTTCACTCCATTACAGGGTAGGCTGGAGCCCCTCGGTGGGGACATAATTGAGCTGTTCGATGGGTGAGTCAAGTATGTTTTTCGTTATCGAGAAAACTATCTTCACCATTGACTATCATATCGTTTGTTTACTACGCCGCCGTGTCGCTTACACATTGTAAATTATGATGAAAGAAGCGGGTTCGAGTCCCTGCCCGAGCTGCTTCAGTTTAAGTTTACACCGTGAAAAACTGGGTGTTCATTCGCAACATAGTGGTAGTACTATCAGTATATTATGCATGTATTATACATATAAACCTTCCTCTTGAATCACTCTATCTATTAAAAAAAAACCGCATCAAAATCCGTTGCGTAGTTTTAAAGATTTAAGCGTACAAAGGGAGGGACATAGGGAGGGACATAGGGACAGAGAAAGCGACTTTATTTTATGGGCATTTCTACGGGAAGATGCGAATCAGCTACTGTATCGAAAAAAGGACCTCTAACAGCTCATTAAGTTATCGAAAAAAAACACATATATTTACAGGACTATTGGCCTGATGGAGAGCATATCTGAAAAATCGGGACGTTATAAACGGCGCCAAAAAAAATTTTCAAAGTTCAAAAACGGGCAGAATTTGGCTTAAAATGGCGTGTCCGATTTCCAGAATTGACTCTTTATTGCTTCATAACTTTTTAAATAATAACTAGTTCATTATGATTCCAATGTTCACATACCATGAGATAAACAACAAAGCCGTATAAGTAATAATATTTATTGTAAATCATTGGAGTTTGACACAATAACACATTTAAATTTTGTCCGAAGCTTCTGCCTCAATCCCGTGCCAAATAGTTTTATTTACTTATATCACTAACTTCGCGAAGTACGAATGCCACTAGCTGGTTCCCATAATCTACTAGATGAGCCCGAGCGGCTGAGCAGTATGAACTTGAGGATAGCTGCATTGAGGAGCATTTTTCAAGGGTTCAAAACTCTTCCGAGAATTTGGGTTCGGGGAATTTCTGAAAACGGTGGACGAAATTCATTTTGTTTGTGAAGTCTTATATTAAATTTGAGCTAAATCTATTGAATATTTAAGTGATATCTACCAGTACGTTTTGAAAAAAATACTTTAATTTGTAACATTTACAAGTTATTTGATGAAATGTGTTATTTTCTCAATTTCGTGGATCTCAATTACCTGTAAAATGGTACACCGAATTCAGAAATCTTACACTAAATTCAGAATTTTTCAATAATGTTATGAATTTTGCTATACGTATGTATTATTGTGGCTCCATAGCCTAGTCAGTAGTGCACCTGCCTTCCAACCTAAGGGGCGCGGGTTCGAACCCAGCCCAGGGTAAACATATGTGTGGTCAGCACTTGTGTTTGCCTTGTATCTGGAAGTTTGAGACTTGGGCAGTGCTACAGTCTCTTCAGAGGTGCCAAATTGACTACCAGTATATTGAAAGCCACTATGTCAGTCCGACTCCAGGAACAGAACTCCAGACCAATCCAGCTGCAGCGAGGTGTGAGATAGGGAGACGTTTTTTTTTCGTAACTGTTTACCACTGTACTGGAGGATATCTTTAAGCTTCTGGACTGGAAAGGACATGGCTTTAATATCAATGGCGAGTACATCACTCACCTCCGGTTTGTCGACGATATTGTAGTCATGGCTGAGACCTTGGAGGACCTAGGCACAATGCTCAATGTCCTCAATAGAGTTTCCCAACAAGTGGGTCTGATGATGAACATGAAGAAAGCAAAAGTAATTTCGAACGCCCATGTCGTACCCACTCCAATAAAAGTTGGGAACTCTGTTCTCGAAGTTGTAAACCATTACATCTACCTGGCACAAACAGTCCAGTTAGGTAGATCTAACTTCGAGAACGAGGTCAATCATCGAATCCAACTCGGCTGGGCAGCGTTTTGAAAGCTGTGCAATATTTTTTTGTCCCAAAAACGGCAGTATCTTAAGTCTAAAGTCTTTTACCAATGGGTGTTGCCAGTGATGACTTACGGATCAGAGACGTGGTCGCTTAGGATGGGCCTCATAAGAAGGCTCAGAGTCACCCAAAGAGCGATAAAGAGGGCTATGCTTGGAGTTTCCTTGCGTGATCGAGTCAGGAAGGATGAGATGAGATCCGCAGGCGAACCAGAGTCACCTACATAGCCCGAAGAATCGCGAAACTTAAGTGGCATTGGGCGGGGCACATTGCACGTAGAACCGATGGCGGTTGGGGAAAAAAGGTTCTTGAATGGCGGCCACGCGCCGGAAGACGTAGCGTGGGCAGGCCCCCTACAAGGTGGACCGGAAATCTGGTGAGGGTTGCGGGAAGCCGCTGGATGCGTGCAGCGCGGGACCGGGGACGCGGGGATGCGTGATCGAGTCAGAAATAGCATGCTGCGATCCAGGACTCATATAGCTGATGCCACAAAGGTCAAACGCTGCCAAACTTAAGTGGAACTGGGCCGGATACGTCTGCTGCGTGCCACAAGACCAATGAGCAAAATAAATTACGTTTTGGCACCCACCGATCAACAGACGTAGAGGTGAACGGCCGCGCAGGAGATGGCGGGATGAACTGGACAGCTTCTTGGGGGACTGGCCAGAATTGGCTTAGGATAGGAAACAGTAGAAGAAAAAGAGGAAGACCTTTGCCCAGCACTGGGACAGTGTAGGCTAAGTAAGATAAGATAACATTTACAAATTTAGTCGTTCATTTTCTATATTTCCTAAGCCGTTTCTGAATTCGGTGACTAGTTTTCTGAATTCGGTGGTGTCTCAATTCGGTGACTGACTTTTAACATAAACCACTCACAATATCTGGTGCTAAATGTCGTCATTAGACTCAAGATGGAATAAACTTCAATCTTTGGTATCAAACTATTGATGAAACCCAAATATTAATTTACCCACCGAATTGTGAAAATATAGACCCTTTTGTAGAACTGTCCTTATACTATGTAGTGATGATGTTTGTGAAATCTTATTAATTTGTCTACACGAGTACATTGTGAACTTTTGCGGGGTGACTGACCATGACCATTTGATGATAAGAGCACGTAATCTCTGAATGTTGAACGAATGGAAAAAACAACAAAAAAAACCGATGACGTCAATGTTACTATCTGAATAGGGTCTTATATTTTTTTTATACACTCAGCTCATGAATCTGAACAACTTAGATTTTGAAAGTTTTCTGAAATCGCAATTTTTTTTCTACTTTTCATACAAATTGATCAGCTCCTTCCATGTGTTTAATCATAGGTTTTGCTACATCTTGTTTAGTAAAAGAATAATCGCAGAGGGCCCGACAAAAAATACAATTATTCAATTAAAAATATTCTTAACACCAGAAATATATACTTCTGTTACAATTTTAAAGCGTGAAACTGGAAGCCAATAGGCAGCCTTATTGCTAATGTAGACAGAAATCACGAAATATCACAAAGGGGAGGGGGGTGTGGTAAGATATCACGTGCATTTATTTTTTCCAATCAAAAACAACCTGCAACCTTTCTGTCTAGGCATTTTTATCACAGTCCTTAATTTTAGAATAAAATGAGGTTATACTTTATACTGCTACTACCTGTATAAAAAGATAATCTTCTAAAAATTTTAAGATTCTTTGCAGGTACTAAAAATACACGTGATGTTGAGTGGGGGGGTGGGGGGTAGTCTTAAACCTTACCACGTATCACCAAGGGGGAGCAGGAGTTAAAAAATGCTAAAAAAAAAACGTGCTTAATGGACGGCCCCTTTGCATGTGGAACGTCACATATATGTACAATAAGTAGCACATGCTGCTGGACACTCGTACTACGAAACTCGTTTCTACTGCTACGGAATAACGGCGCATGTGCTGCCTACTATACATAATTTTTGCGAGATAGATTTATTATTTCAATAAAATGTATTTTACCTATATATTTATTTTCTTTTCATGCTTAAAGGCTTTTTTATTATTATTATCTCTTCAGCTTACACCCTGTAATGATTTTTATGAAAACTTAAATTTGCGCGTGATGAAAAGAACGCGATAAAAACAACCTACACACACACACCGCACGCACACATACATAATATACACGTACACATACAAGCTCCGTCGCGATGTGGTTAGATAACATTTTTATCAAAATGAATACTATGCCATAAAAAAAAAAAAATGAATACTAGTTATTTAAAAAAATACAATGGAACCCGACGGCGGTTTAACTATTATAATTTTTCAATTCAGTAGTTTTTGGTTTAGTTATTACAAAAGTGTCACATTTTTTTAAGCTTTATTTAAATCCCTTGTATACTGATACCCACTCGATATTTAATTTGAGTAAAAATAAACACCCAGTGACTAATATTTGGTATATAAAAACCTACTAGGTAGGTATATAAGAATTGCTAAAAATCAAAATGGCTGATTTTAGGCACTAAATTTTATTCGCTGCTGGTGTTTACTCAAAGGGTTTACGTATTATCTACACTCTCACTATTAATAGAAATCTAACGATTCCTCTCAAGTCATAATTCATGAGCCATTTGACGGCCCCGTACGTAGCTTTGTTTACGTACGTCTGCCTTTGAAGCACAGGGTCGCGGGTTCAAATCCCGCCCAGGATGTTGTATTTTTCTATATTATTATGTATATATTATGTATAATATATATCAGCTGTCTGAAGGTGTCTACACACCAAAGCCGCCGGCCCTCTTTTTGTTCGAGTTCTGTTCAAAATGAGGCCGCCGGCCGTGCCCGCCGGGCTATGCCGCCGGGCCGGCGGCTTTGGTGTGTAGACCCCTTTACACTCATAATACAGGCTCTGCCTAGTTTGGAGTCAGATAGTGTGTGAGATGTCCCTATATATTTATATATTTAGGCTACAGACTACAGAGCGTGCTAAATAGTTATACATATGTCGGAGGCCGGCGTTTGCAGCCCTCTGATAATTATTATTTGTCTAGCTTGGTCAACACTACATGCCGACACATAGCCAATCTACATGTGGTGAAGTGTACGTGCATGGTCCAAGAAAACAAGGTCTAACTGTTAGACCACGTGACTGACACGAGCCTACGTCATTTTGCGCTGTTCATCCTTGTCTATTACACGCATTCGACAAGGATGAATAGGCAAAATGACGTAGAAATGACGTAGGCTCGTGTCAGTCACGTGGTCTAATGGGAAGACCTTGTTTTCTTAGACTATGAGTACGTGCTATTTCCCGCACCCAACCACGGGGTTTTGCCGCCGCCGCGCCGTCCTAAACATATTCTTTCCGAACCAGAAAACGAAATCCAAGATGCAGTTAAAGCAGCCAAAGAATTCAGGATGCCCTTCTGGTAGTGAATACCCTACTGGTAATAATAATTACCCTTCAGATAACAATGCCCGTACCTAACTAGAGACGGAGCCCTAACTGAGACGCTCATAGTTATTCAAGTGTGGTGAAGCTTGATTGGTCGCACCTTTCCGACACAAGCGTAGGTCAATGCAAAAAAAACTCATAGTTATTAACAGCGTGCTTACAACTACGAGCCCGCATACAATAATATTGAAAATTTAATAATAGACTAGCTGTCCGCCCGCATTGTTTTTCGACTTAACCGTAGTAATTTTTAACTATCCCACAGGAACTCTTTAATTTTGCGCGATTAAAGGTATCCAAGATTTTGACCAGGGATATAAGGTACCACCATGCAAAATTTCCACCAAATCGGTCAACCAGTTTCTGAGATTAGCCCGTACAAACAGACTAACAGAGAAACAAAAAAATCGCGTCTACCTAACAGGCCGTCCACTATAGATGTCCTCCGCCTACCATAGTGGTACTATGGCAGTCGGGGGGCAACTTACGGTGAACGGTCTGTAGAGCAAATTCTCTGCGAGCTGTGGCCTACCATCGCACCGTCGTCGTCGTCGTTCGCGCCTCCTCCGGTCGCCCTCAAGCCTGCGCAGCTGCAGCGTGCGCGGATCACAGGAGGCGCAGGCGAGTCACTACTACACGACACAACCCTACTGCTACCTACACGGTGGCCTATTGATAGACGACCGAAAGAAAAAATAAAGATGCTTTATGTTAAGGGAATTTGAATTCTGATTTTCCCCCATGTATGTTGATTGATCCCATGTAGGTATGATGATGGCGTTTGCGGCACTGGGCGGTCACTCCAAACAGAAAACGCGTTTGACAAACTACTTCTTTTTGAATAACAACTGAATATCAATTACAAGTCAATGGTGGCGGAGTCCCGCGGCGCCTGCGGGGTAAGGGGCTTGGGGCGATATATCAGGCGGGTAACTCATTTTGGCGCTGGGGGGGGGGTGAGTGTCCTTTCTGTACGGGTTAGTACTATTATTTTCTTCTGTGTCTGCGGGGTGTGGTGTGTAGAAGGACAGAACACAAAATAATACATTACAATATTTTCTAAATAATTTGACTTTGACTAGTTCCTTCTGAGGGATATGTATCTTCAAAGATTAACGATATTTTTACTTCCCAAGTGAAGAAAAAGAACCGTTTCAGCCATTAGTTGCCGCTGCTTAATGGACGAGGGTCTGTCTTAATTGTTCCAAGGCGCAATAAAGTGACTTTTAATTGGACTCTATTTTATAAGTCTACCTATAAATAGGTTTTAACTGTTTTGGCGCGTGCTTTGAAAAAGGAATTTTCGTGTTGAAAAAAGTCGCCGTTAAATAACTGTAAAGTATGTACAGTAGCCAGCACATGCAGGTTCGACATTCGCACTACGAAATTCACTCCTACCGCTACGGAATACGGGCACTCTCAAGGTCAATAATATGTTTAGCCGGATGTGCTGGCTACTGTTCAATGACACACCAGGGCCACTCCAAAAAACGAACGCGATTTCAAATTTTATAAGACTATTGTCAGATGTCAATGAAAATAGTCTAAGGCCCAGCGCACACCAGGAGAGGCGCGGCGAAGATACTGAGAACGTATCAATTAAAACTAAACCTTAAATATTTTAACATACGGCGGTCTCGCGCCGGCTCTCGTGGCAGCTTCGACGCGCCGCGCGCTACTCGATTTTGGCATGCCGTTTTCAACCGTATGTCAAAATATTTAGGGTTTAGTTTTAATTGATACGTTCTCAGTATCTTCGCCGCGTCTCTCCTGGTGTGCGCTGGGCCTAATGCTTCATCGGATACCACCTGGTAGAGTCCGGCGGCGCCTGCGGGGTGTGGTGTGTGGAGGGCTATCGGGCGAGGAGCTTGTTTAGATGGGAGGAGGTGAATGTCCCATCTGCAGGTACATGTAGTACTATTATGTACTTCTGTGCCAATGGCCTGCTAAATTAAGTACTACACTTTTATTTATTTTTCCTAGAGATTAAAAATAAAGAACTTTTTGTACCATTTTCATTAGTTTACTTAGATACTAGTAAACTATACATTTCGAGTAGGTACGTACATTCTATTTCGAAAATATTTCTTGTTACTTAAAAAGTTATTCAAATTTTAAAGTGTGCTCATACTTAGTTCTGCAAGCCTGTGCATTTATTTATCCCTAAGCTGACTTCTACGACACCCAATGGTTAGACATAGGATAATTCTATTCTATAGTCTGTTTCATATAAATCCGGACAGAAGTTCATTGTGACCTCTTTCTCTTCTTAAAATTTATTAAAACTAATGTACCGCTAAAATGTCTGGCAAGGTCACACGCTCACCCCGCCTTCTACTACGGTATGCCAAATTACGTTTTTTTAGCGATAATTTTCTATAGTTTTATACTCAAAACTTAATTGCATTCCAAGTTGATTACAAATTCCTATCGTTTGAAATAAATGTGCGCATTGTATACAGGCGTCAATGACCTTTTGTCCGGATTAATATGAAACAAACCATAATACATAATACCACATGTCATAAAAGAGACATTACAAATATATCATTCACAAACAAAAAATATGTAGCAGTTACAGTTAGGAAGTTTTCTTCGCAAACAGCACTTAACCAATCAAGATGGAACTCCGCAACTTATAAGTGCTTAGTTGTCACGAAGAGAACAAGATGAGATGATATCTCACTACTTTACTTAACTGGGTCAAATGGTCGTCTTTAAACTGAGAAGATTTATATCCTCGATTTATACTTTCGTGCAATCCGCTTTTCATTCGCTGGTTTCCTTAGAGATCCCCCACATTAGGGTATTTCGAGCGTCGACGTCGGCGGAGGTGGAGATTATTCTATGAACAAGAGCCTTGCTCTTAATTTTTGAATGAATTAACTGAAGTTTAACAAAATTTCTACAAAGACAAAAAAATATAAACAAGATATTAAGTTATAAAACTAAAATAACTTTTTCTTTAGCAGGCAACCGAGTGAATCCAAGTGAGGTTTATGGGAGCTGAAAAGGTATTTTTTTACAAAGAAAATAATTCGGTAGTACCGATTGCAGAACCGGCGATGGGCCGTGAATAATTTAGAGGTAAGGCGGGATGGTAAACAACCTGAGATCCCGGTAATTTGCGAGGGGAGTCCAGGTTTTTTATTTTAGGGTTCTATATAAAATACGACATTTTTAGGTGCATCGTAAATTCATAAACACCACCCTTTTTGGGTACCTGTGTGTATATTTTTGCATTGTTTTGTTCTCCTTCCGAATTTTTGCGGTATTTCAAGTTTTTGTTCTATTCTAAAGGTATATCTTTTTATTTAACAAACAAATTACGTCTAACATAATCTGTCCTTTCGCGTAGCATTTTGCCTTCATTAGCTGGGGAGATCACTCATGTAATGAGTGCGCTACTGAATATCGACAAACTGTAGATCGACGCACGCTAGACCGACAAATCGGTAGACCGACTCACGGAAAATCAAGTGCCACGTGACATGACAGTTGACTAGAGTCTAAATAAAACCAATGTAAGAAAATGAAGAAAATGCCTGGAAGAAATTGCTACTACAGCAATAAGACCGCTAAATGTTAGTATTTTTTCTTCAATTTATTTATTTAATATAACTTTCTGCCCCACGATGACGTTCGCGACAGTTTTTCCCATGGGAATAAGAGATTTTCCCGCGGTAAATGGGAAAAAATCTGATGTATAAGCTATATTATTTTAAAGTTTTATTAAAATCGATTCAGTCGTTTTTGTATAAAAGGGTAACAGAATCCAAACATTCAAGCTAGTACCTATACAAAATTTGCCAAAAACTAGTGCACCTGTTTTGCCTAGTACCAATTCAATGCGTATGATAATACATCGCTCCGAAAAGTTTGAGTAAATTAGAAATACCTCCGCAATTTGTTAAAATAGGAAGCGAAAGATTTCTTATTGATCATTACGTAGAGGATGATGTTTGTGTGATAGTTTTCAGTACAAAACAAAATTTAGTATATCTACACCAGTCGCCATACTGGCTCATAGATGGCACATTCCTCACCTGCCCTACTTTGTTTAGCCAATTATGCACAATCCATGGAGTCATCATCATCTCAACCGAAAGACGTCCACTGCTGGACTGCTGCCTCCCCCTAGGATCTCCACAATGATCGGTCCTGCGCTGCCCGCATCCAGCGGCTTCCCGCGACCCTCACGAGGCCTGCCCACACTACGTCTTCCAGCGCGCGGTCGCCATTCAAGAACCTTTCTACCCCAACGGCCGTCGGTTCTACGCGCAATGTGCCCAGCCCATTGCCTCTTAAGTTAAGCGATTCTACAGGCTATGTCGGTGACTCTGGTTCGGTTTGGTTAGGTTCGATCACGCAAGGAAACTCCGAGCATAGCCCTCTCCATCGCTCTTTGGGTGACTTTGAGCCTTCTTATAAGGCCCATCGTTAGCGACCACGTCTCAGATCCGTAAGTCATCACTGGCAACACACATTGGTCAAATACTATAGACTTAAGACACTGCGGTATTTGGGACGAAAAGATATTGCGCAGCTTCCCAAAGCTGCCCATCCAAGTTGGATTCGACGATTGACCTCCATTTCGAAGTTAGATCTACCTAGCTAGACTGTTTGTCCCAGGTAGACGTAATGGTCTACAACTTCGAGAGCGGAGTCCCAAACTTTTATTGGAATGGGTACTACATGGGCGTTCGACATAACTTTTGTCTTCTCCATGTTCATCTTCAGACCCACTTGTCGGGAAACTCTATTGAGGTCAAAGCAAAATAAATATGTATGTATGTTTGATCTTGCACTTGCATAATATTAGCTCATGTAATTCAAAATGGTCTGATAGTAGGTCTATATCGTCGTTGGTAGGTCTACCGATCTGTCTCACTAACGCGCTATCGCTCTTACATGTTGTCGCTCTTACGTGTTGTCGCTCTTGCATGTTGTCGGTCTTGCGTGTATAAAAAAACTACCGTGAGTCGGTCTACCGATTTGTCGGTCTAGCGTGCGTCGATCTACAGTTTGTCGATATTCAGTAGCGCACTCAGATGTAATTGTACTTATTTTGTGAATGGTGCAGAAATTCAATTAACTATTATATGGTGCGACTGTCTAATAAGGTATATGTACAGAAGCCAGCACAAGCGGTTGGATATACATACATACTACGAAATTCACGCCTACCGCTACGGAATACGGGCGCTCTCAAGGTAAACATGTCCAGCCGCATGTGCTGGCTACTATGTATAACTTCACCATAAAAAGTTTTGTGTAAAGAACCAGTGTACCCTACAATTTGACTCTTCGCGCCTTTAAAACCGAAATAACTTCCAAAATAATGCCCCACATTGTTCGGCCAGTCCGTCTTAGTGACCGATTGACAGTATTCGGTGGAAGGCATGGGCTGTGGAGCTGTGACTGTGAGTGATCAATCAATCATTCCTCGACATGTGAACGATAGGACTCTGAGCTATTTGTCAATCACTAGACAGTGCTTAGTCTTTTGTTTCTTGGCTTTTTTTATCTAGATTTACTACTGGCTGGTGCATAATCAAGCCATTAGGAAAATACTGAACAATTTAAAAAAAAGAAAAGAACGCCGCCATTTTTTCTGATTTTAATATATTTTTGTTTCAGATTTCGTTTTCTAGTTTTCGTAGAGAGCTGTCCGTTCGCTGTGACTTTTCTGTGCAGTTTCCCGTGATAAAAATGAGATATTTTCCCGTGATAAAAACTACCTATGATTTTGACCAGGGATATAAGGTACCACCATAAAATTTAAATTAAATTGGTCTAATAGTTTCGGAGATTAGCTCGTACAAACAAATAAACAGTCAAACGGATCAACAAAAAAAATATTTAAAAATATGTTCTATATCACTTTTTACTTCCCCTTGTCTCGGTTTTTATCATTTTGTTCCTATTATGTACAGATTTTAGGCCTCTACAGTTTTATTATAATAGATAATGTTATAAACATGAATGTTATTTTGTTCAATAAATGAGTGAGAATTGAAACAAGTAATAACATTTACAGATCGAGATTATGAAATGGATCTCCGTAAGTTCATTATAGGGTCGAGTAAGTACGTGTATTATTAAGATTTTAACCTGGAACAATGATTTTGAAAGATTTTTGGTACCTAATATGAGATCAGAGATGAGGGACACAAAAATACATTAGATTTAAACGCGAAAAATGTCACAATTTCACTAGAAAAAAAGAAATCACAATTATTCTTAGACCCATTTGTCTTTCTATAAGTAACATCTTGGTGATTTATTACATAAATTGTATTGTATTCGTTAAGGACTAGAAGGATATTTTAGTGCGTGAGATATCGCAGTCTTACCATTTGTTTTGACAATTCCATTGAATTTACGATCAGTCATTCTTCGAAGACACGCAAAGCAATGCGTTGTATATTTTGTAAGTTTTACATGAAAACCGAAGTCGAAGAGCTGGTTATTATAGTCAGAGAGCTAGCAATAATTCCACGGACAGAAGCTTGTGAGCTTGCTTGCTTCGTTAACAGCTCATAAATGTCCCCTTCGAGGGGCTCGAGCCTACCCTGAATAGGCCTTAGTGTGGCCATGCTGGCCCTGTGCAGGTTGGTCAACTTCACACACAACCTTTAAATTACTTTGCAGGTGTGTGCAGATTTCATATAAACACCGAATAAACGTACGAGTCACTTATGGAGCCGAAACCTGGGTTTTCACCAATGACATAATACATAAGTTGAGTGTTGCCCAGAGGGCACTGGAGAGAAAACTTGTTGGGATCACATTGAGGGATCGTAAAACAAATGAGTGGCTAAGACAGCAGAGCAAGGTCACGGATATTATAAAGCGCGTAGCTAAATTGAAATGGGAGTGGGCTGGTCATATGGCTCGGAAGACCGATTCGTGGAGTAAACGATTACTCGAATGGAGACCATGGGGTGAAAAGCGTCCCCGAGGAAGACCCCAGATGCGTTGGGACGACGACCTCAAAAGGATAGCGGGAAAAAAGTGGATCCAAGTCGCACAGAACCGCGACGAGTGGCGAAGATTGAAGGAGGCCTACACCCGAAGGGTTGAGATGGGCTGAGGAGAGAGAGAGAAACGTACGAGATGAATTCAAAAATCAAAAACACATTGGTACGTGCCGGCCGAGGTTTGAATCCACTTGTAATAAGAAGATTTGTTTATTATTTAATAATTCTTTAGACCAGTTTTCAATTTATTTTGTCACATAACTGACATAACTGGCTTTAATTTAATCTAAGTTAATAAAAAAATAGACCAGCCAAGCAAGCAAGTTTTAAGCCAGTATATAAAAAAGACTCAAGAATTGTTTTTTGTTTATTATTTTGAAGTAGAGTAAGTTTGTGACTGAAGCTTTTATTTCTCATCTTGTGTGGGGGAGATATTATACTCACTTTTTATATATTGTTACGTTATTTCTCTTTTATTTGTTTGTTATAAAAGCAAGGGTTGCTCTATGACGACCACGAACCCCTAAACTAGAACCTTTGGGTGGCAAGCATTGCGATCATCCGTTAGGTCAATGGAACGTGCTCCGAATCCGAAAAATAAAGAAAGCTTTATTTTAAATAAGTAATTGGACGAAACACCGATCCATTAATATTCAGGCGCGAAGCTGATAAAAAATTGTGTAAAACACAAACATACCGCCCGCGTTAACATTTTTCCCTTGGGAATGAGGGATTTCCCACGGTAATAGGTAGCCTATGTGTTAATCTGATGTATTAATAAGCTATATTATTATAAAATCCATCATCCATCCATGTCTTCAGTGTATGTAATGTAACACGTGTAATGTATTTGCTTGTGGTGGGAGTGGTGTCATCACCAGTGCTTTTGCAATCAATTACGGGCGGGCGGTGTATGAAAATGCAACATAAGTGTGGCAGTAGATCAAGATTCATAACAACTAGTAAAAAAATACTCTATTGAAAAAATACTTTACTGGAAATTAATAAAGTACAAAATTTAGAGTCTAAGCACCTTCCTTTTGCAAATCCCCACTTATTAATAGACCCATTAATTCCAATAATACCACTACTACTAATCCAATACGGTTTTAGATCTTACAACGGGTAATAGTGTGGTAATAGTTCCACAATATCCGGTGTAACTTGAACTGCGTTCTTTCAAAAAGTACTTGAATCTAAAGACCAGTTTATGTTGGTTTCATAATGTAAGCGATTTCCGATACTAGTTTATCCTTTTATGCAAATATCCCTATTTGCATAAAAGGATAAACTAGTATCACATAGTTTCTCGTCTTTTCTATGAAAATCGTCGCAAAAGTGTATAATAAAATACCAGGAGCCCGTTTCACAAAGCAACAAGTAACAAGTTACAATTCTACAAGTACAAGTTCAAAAATTTAACAATTTACAAGTACAAGTGTTTCACAAACATCGTTTTGGAGAATCACTATAGTCAAATGACTATAGAGTCAGATTACAAGGAACGAATTCTCGATTTTACAAGTGTAGTACCCAAAAATTAAATAACATAGCACAAAATATTCGTTAAACCATTGACTCATGTAAATGCCAAACTAGCGAGCCTTTGGTACATACTATGGTTTGTTTGGTAACAATTCATATTATTAGCAATTAAATTAAAAGCAACCATATGAGTCTTAATATTTAAAACAAATCACTTTGAAAACTTTGGAACTTTGCAAGTAACAAGATTGAAAGGAAGGAGCATAATATTCTTCTACTAAAAGATTTTTTTAAAAAGAGATGTGCTTTGCGGGGCTTTTTCTCCAACATTAACAAAACAGGATAAAAATGCCACATGTACTGAAGTCTTCGACTGAAGTTCATGATATTGCCCTAGCAATAGGGCTTGTACCAGCCGGGAAATATTTATCTTATACCCGAGACGTCTTTTGGCAAAATATGAAAAAGTCCTCCATGGTAACCAGGTACATACTTTTTTCTCTATTTATATTATATTGTTTCCATGATCTTATTGTGTACATACCGATAAAAGGTTGAACTTGACTTTTAATTGTAAATAGCTACCAAACTGCTCTGTTTTACTATTGAAACCTTTGATCATAGTATTGTAACTGAATTTCCTTACTACTTAAATATACTATCCTGGGTAATTAGATAGTTTCCTATCAGTGGGTAAAAACAATTAACTTGATCTGTAATAGTACATAATCAAATCCATATAAATTTGAATCAATTCCCCTAGTGTATGTTGCTGACTGTACCTACAAAACATAAATAACTTTAATAAAACTTAAATTCACAATATATTACTAAGCAGAATATGCTTCAGCTACTTTTGAATTTAAATGTTATTAAACTTTACAAGTCTACCTAGCTCCAGAGTTAGGTAGACTTGTAGAAAGTTTGACAGATAAAAAGTTAACAAGTTTGAGTTATTTTGTGAAACACTTGTTCGATTTATCGAAATTTTACAATAGAAACAAAAAAAATGTCTATGAATTGTAAATTTGTACTTGTAGCCAAAAAATTACAATTGTTAAAAAGTTACGTTGAGAAACACTTGTAACTACTAATGTTGCCGCTTTTGGTCAGTGTTGCTATTTAATTTTACAAGGAATTGTAACTTGTAGCTTCGTGAAACGGGCCCCAGGGCTTATTTATCTGAATAGCAAAATATTCTATATACGATAGCTTTGAGCATATTCACCTAAAATAATTTAACAGCATAGATAGTCGGTCCACCTTGTGGAGAACCTACCCATACTGCGTTTCGAGATGCGTGGATATCGGAAAAAGCGGACGCAGTCACGGGCGGTACTAGCTATTACACACGCAGAAAATATTTTTAAAGGAATAGAATATACTTTATTGCACACAATAAATAAAACAGCGAAACAGTTACAATCACTTACAACTTTATTAAAGTGTACAAAATGGCGGTCGTATTGCTATGGTAGCAATTTTTAGCAGGCAACCCTTTGGGTAAAGGAGCGATAAATACGGGATAGTGCATTAAACGCTTAAAAAAGAATTATCATATAAAATAAAATAAAATAAATACCTACATAAATACTTAAAGGCACAGATCCATTACTTGCTTGCGTTCCAAGTTTATCGGGTAGAGTTTCCATGCTTGGCGTGAGTTAGCAGGCAATGAGATATCAATAATAATCAATAATATAAAGTTTGGGCTCACTTTAACTACCACAAAGATCTCACTCTTTAATAGCAATGAGATCTAATTTACAATAGTTTTCTAAATATGCAACGTTCCACCGAGCACTTAGTCGCACATACACGTTTGCCGCCTAATTATTGGCCGTAAAACTGTTTTGGCGCCAGTCTCGGAGTTACGTTTAGAAATCACTTAAACATGAATTTCGTCTAACAATTCTCTTCTACTAATAATTTTCGTCCAAAAATCTAACGATAGCGCTAAAAAACAGGTGAATCGATATCCGGCGCCGTCATTAATAAAGTAAAATAAATAAACTACCTAGTTAAAGGACTATAAAGTCAAACTTGATTTCCTTTTTCCTGGTTCATAAAACTAATATAAGTTTTATTTTTAGCTTCCATTTTAGAGATTTCCCCTGACATTTCCGATACTTAACTTATTTATGGCCAACTTTAATAGAGAACATTCAATTTTTGCTATTCTGGGTAACTTATTTCTGGAATAAAATGGAAAGCGGGTGTAAAATTAAAGGCATAGTCGCAGCTCTGCTTATAAAGTCGTGTTGGTCCCGGTTACAGGGAGCTTCGCGCGACGCGCGGCGCAACCTGCGACCAGCGGATTGTTGCCAGTGACCCATAGTCAAAATTAACATGAGAGAACTAATTTTTTTTTTCATTTTTAAAATTATGTTAGCAAAATGTAGCACCTAAATTAAGAAATTGATTTAAAGGCGTGAAATTACCGAACTTTTGCAAAAAACGTTCAATTTTCATGCAAAAAGTAACGTTTATCTCATTTTACTTAGAAAACGATTTCAACACTGTAATGTAGCACAAATAAGATTAAAAATACGTAAAAGTGACGTTTTGAGTCATGTAACGCAAAGTGCTCGAAAATACGTTTAATGTTACACGTTCTGGCAAGTTTCGCGCCGCAGGTCGCGCCGCCGCCGCCGCCGCCGCCGCGCGAAGCTGTGGCACAGAAGAAAATAATAGTATTAACCCGTACAGAAAGGACACTCACCCCCCCGCGCCAAAATGAGTTTCCCGCCCTATATAGCGCCCCACGCCCCGCACCCCGCAGGCACCGCGGGACTCCGCCGCCGGTGGTGTTCGGGGGTGTTTTACATAGCGCCTAGCGCCATTGACTTATAGTTGGTATTAAAAAAGAAGTAGGTTGTCAAAATGCGTTTTCTTTATGGAGTGACCGCCCAGTGGCTGTGGCCAGGGGGTTAGGCGGCTCAATAAATCTGACACCAGGTTTTGTGGGGTAGGTTAATTAACCTTCAAACTAATATTATTATGCCCATGATAATGATAGTATTTTATTGTATGATAGTCAGCAATGAACAGCTTCGTAGTCTTGTTGGTAGAATACCAACCTTACAAGCATAAGGTAAGAGGATTGAATTTTATCTAATAGATGACTAAAATGTCTCTTGTTAATCCTATTACCTTGCCAACGTTTTCAGTTACCAATTGTTCAACGGTCCTGAAAATTACTTTATAAAGGATCCGAATAATAACTCTGAAGAAGACTGACTTTAAGGTGCGTCCTCACTGGAAGCATTTGATTGGTACAGTAGCCAGCACATGCGGCTGGAAATGTTGACCTTGAGAGCGCCCGTATTCCGTAGCTGTTAGGGGTGAATTGCGTAGTGTGAATGTCCAACGTCCAACCGCATGTGCTGGCTTCTGTACATTTTGAATTTAATTTTGAATATTGCATTATAAAACTGTCTCTCTGACTGAAAAGCATTCCGAAAAAATTAAGCCTTTTAAACTAAAGAAAATATAGGTGTTTAATTTCCGTTCTGAGTTTCGCTTTTTCAAGCCTCGGCAATTATTGCCAAAAGGATATTCAGTATCAGAAGGGCAAACAGAAAATACAGTATTCGATTGAATATTCGTTTTATCATACGTTGTAGTAAAGGACGTGTAGCATAACTTTCGTAAATGGCAACCGTTAACCGAATACGTTTAAGAATTTCAAACTTTTCCAGAGATACTAAAAGTTAATCAAGAGCTATTCACTATCTAGAAAATAATAAGAACTTGCCTTGTCTTCGTCGCCCTCGCTATTGCACTGCAAAAGAAGAAAAGTTATAATTAGTATGATGATGATGATCCTTCCGACCGTTTTCTGTTATACCTACCCAGTTTTTGACTGCTTTTTATGTGACATACTGCATATAAAATTTGCACCTTAAAATCATCATAAAAGTAAAAGCAGTGCAATTATTATGCCGACTACACACGCGTGCCGTGTTTGCCAAACAGAGCGAGACGCAGGTTTGCGCTAGAGTGAGCGCGGTGATTTGTATCTCATTCTAACGTATAACTGCGTCTCGCTCTGTTGGCATACACGGCACGCGTGTGTAGCCGGCATTATGTACACGCCTAACGTCAAATGCACGGTAGCTGCGTTTAACGCGTAAAGGAACCGTGTGTTGTAGAAATACTGCGATATCATTATTGAAGCAAAATGTATACCTTGGAAGATCAAATTCGCAGATGTTCGGATTCTGTGACAAATGGGGCCCATTTATCGTAGCAATTTTAATCATTTTGTATTGTTTACTCCGACAAATCCACTGATGATTGATTGGCTTCATAATTCTTCTACTTAGGCCTATTGCGTTCACCTGTCTTATGAAAAATGTAATTTTCTGTACAAGGTGTAAGTGAGGGCTTAACTAATATACTCAGCGAAGTTTGGAGCAAATATTTCAAAGCGATAGTTCTCTATCTAAAATCAATCTTCCCGGGGAGGCGCATCATCGCATCAATTGCATCTTTCGTTTGCACTCTTTGTTATATTCATCAAATTGTATAAAATAATAAGTAGGTATGTAAAAATATTTTTGAAAAGATGCAACGCCTGTAGAGTTTCTTTCGGAGAGTTCTTCTCCACAGAAGACAGCCAAATCGTGAACTCTCCTCGACGTCGAAAAGTGATTTGTAAAATCTTACTTCTAATAAACACATTTGAACTTTGAACTTTGAACATCAGCTGATCGAACATACCTAAACTCTGTGCCTAAACTGCGGAGTGACACACGTCTGCCTTCGTCCAGCTGTACCTATCTTTGATTTATTACTGAAACAGACAATTGAATACCCATAATTTTCTAAGCCAGTGGTTCTGTCCAGAATGTGACACTGATTCTGGAAACATGGGTCACTTTTACTTGGCTGAACGAAATACGACAATTTTATGCAGAAGTTACGTACAAGGCTTTATCGTGGGGTTAAAACCCAGCTTAGATCTTATCATCATCATAGTTCACTGCTGGACAAAGGCTTCTATGGAAGATTTTTAAATGGAAGTCTTCAAAAATTAGATATTTCTATTCATGACTTTATCGTACTAATAATAAAATCGCGAAAGTTTGCGAGTAGGTATAGATGTATGTTTGTTACTCTTTCACGCAAAAACTACTGAATAGATTTTAATAAAACTTTAGAAGAATATAGATTATACATCAGAATAACACATAGGCTAATTTTTACCGCGGGAAAACACTTCTTTCCCATTTTCAAACCTGTTAACGCGGGTGAAGCCGCGGGCTGGAAAGCTAGTATCTAAATAAATCTTACAGCTTTAAATTGTAAGAAGTTTAAGATCACATAATATAGGGTAGATTTGTTATTCCTTATTTATATGATATATAATTTTCTGTTAACCAAAAAATCGAATCTTACAACAAATATATTATTCGTGCACTAAAAATACTAATCTTGCACCAAATATCCAAGGGCGTGAACCGAAGCGGGGGTGCGGGGGGGCTCGGGGGGCGCAGCCCCCCGCTACAAAAAACAAATCTACCCAGAATCAAATCGGTTGGTTAGGTTAAGTTAGACTGATGTCAATAACAGAGCGGAGGGAGCCGAGCGAGCGGAGCGAGCGTGCCGCGGCAGCGGCCGGCGACCGCCGTAGTTCTGAATTTTTCAAAGTTGATAACTCAAGGAGTCTCAAGTTTGCATATTTTGGTGCACAATTAGTATTTTAGGTGGAACAAGAGTATAATTTGGTGAAGATATTTAGGTGGAACAAGAGAATAATTTGAGGTACGGTTAAATACTATCCTATAAACGCACGCGGAGGTTGACAGCATATTGTAGACCCCCTACACTGGCGTCTTTCGAGTGTCATTGCAGCGTCGTCGCATTGCCAAGGCTGGCCGTAGCGCATACAATCATAGGCGGGCAAGCGAGTGAAAGAACAGAAAGCAGTGTTCGCAAAAAAAATTGTTTCAAAAATACGCAGCGCTGGCGTCGCGTCAACACTGGCGACAAAGTTGCTAGAAAGACGCTCGAAAGATGCTAGTGTGGGAAGTCTAACACCATGAAGACAAAAAAAGAAGAATAAATTGCAAAGCAATGTCACAATGTAGAACTGGATGGAAAACTATTATCTACTACGAGTGAAGCTGGAGCCTACAAAATTAAAAGATAGGTACGTCATTTCGACGCATACTGCCAAAAAGGGTAGTTACAAAAATCCCTATTAAAAAAATAATCGTTTTTGACAACCCTGTTTTCTTTTACATTCGTACTCAATGTGATTGAAGCCACTGAAGTAGGGATGTCTACGACGAGTTCTGAGTATTTGCCACGTGAACGAATGTTGTTGATGTAGATTCAATAAATTGCGCAAAAAGGGCAAAGTAATTGGATTGGTCGAGAAATAGAGCTGAACTGGCAAAATGTTTTTACTACGAACGAAAATGAATGAATTTTTAAACTTTATTTTTAACCCCCGACAAAAAAAATGGGGTTTTATAAGTTTGACGTGTATGTCTGTCTGTGACATCGTAGCTCCTAAACGGATACGCTTATCTCGATCTAGTTTTTTTTTGCTTGCAAGGTGTCACAATCGAGAGTGTTCTTAGCTATGATCCAAGAAAATATCTTCAGCCATTTGAAGATTATAAGCTCTTTTATAGTTGTTGAAAGGATCAATTAACGGTTTCGTGGCAGGGGTTTTAAATTTACACTTTTAATTTAACGTTATATATTCAGATTTTTTTCATAGAAGGATTGAAAATAAGCAAAAAGGGTAGAGATAAATAAATACATACTTAATAGTTATTACCCATAAGCACCCTAAAGTTGTCTGGTAGAGAATACTACTTAAGCAATAAGGCCAGTTATTGATCTAATAATTAATTATTATGATTGTATTATTTCCTTGGTGTAAATTAATATTTATATTTAAATATTCCAAATTAGAACTTGCATCGGAATTCAGTTGATCAATTTTGGTATACCTAGTAATAAGTCAGTGAATAAATTTAGGAAGTTTGAATATATTATACTGAAACTAATTTTAGTCTCATTTTTGATCTTAACTGTAGCTGTAAAAATATTTATGATAAACGAATTTTTGTAAAAGCGCTTAGTAAACAATCTTTTATTAAGTTTGTTTTACTTTGAAATGTTCCGTTTATACAGGCAAAGTGCTTTGCTTTCTCCCTTGTGAACATTTTGGGAAGTAAAATTAAGAAAGTTGTCAGTTTCAGAGTACTTCATGGACTTCGTTAACAGCTCATATATGTCCCCACCGAGGGGCTCAAGCCTACCCTGATACCAGGGTGAATAGACCTTAGTCGACCACGCTGGCCCAGTGCGGGTTGGTCAACTTCACACACAACCTTTGAATTTCTTCGCAGGTGTGTGCAGATTTCCTCAAGATGTTTTCCTTCACCGTAAGAGCGTCGAATAAACGTACATATGAATTCGAAAATCTATAACACATAGGTACGTGCCGAGGTTTGAACCCGCGAACTTCGGAATGGAAGTCAACGGGCCTAGCCACTTGGCCACCGACGCTCCGGACTTAGTAACATAGTTACTATGTTACTAAGTCCATGGATTACTTACACTTATTTGATGTGTGGTGGATGACTTAGTAACATAGTTACTATGTTACTAAGTCCATGGATTACTTACACTTATTTGATGTGTGGTGGATGACTTAGTAACATAGTTACTATGTTACTAAGTCCATGGATTACTTACACTTATTTGATGTGTGGAGGGATAACGCAATATGTTTATATTGTGCCAGGTCGGTCCATAAAGCATCATTTATGCTGAGCCTACAACATGCAACAGCGTTGCATGCTTGTTGCATGCTACATATTTGTGGCATGCGACAGCCTATTTTACGTTGAGGCAATATCGTGGCAATTTTCAAAGTTGTTGTGGTTGCTTCTACGTAAATGAAGGTGAAGGCCTTACTGGGAACACAATTTTTATGAGTAATACTAGCTGTCCGCCCACGGCTACGCCCGCGATGTTTTTTTATTATTTTCCGTGGTAAATTGTATCTAAAATGATATAAGGTACCACCATGCAAAATTTCATTTAAATCGGTCTAACGATTCCGGAGATTAGCGTGTACAAACAGACAGACGGTCATTTTTTCCAAAACTTGTATTTTTGTGTTAAGCTACACTCCCATTATCACCTACATTCAGTTTTTTGAAAAACAAATCAATGTACGGACACGCCGATTCTTCAGTTTTATGATAGTGTAAAAGAAGAAAATATAGTTTTATTTGTACAATAATTTACACTTTAAAACCTCTTCACGCTTTCATAGTTCTTTTAGGGTAATATAAAGATAAAAACTTACTTTATTCTTGAAAATCTAGGTTAGTTTTACAATGGACACTTGACTAGACTGCCAGGAATCTTTTCTGTTATTACCATTCGCGTTAAGGTGCTCTCACACCGGAGTTTGAAACTATTGCAAACAGTTACAAACTGTTTCAAAATGTTTAGAAACGTTTGTCAACTGTTTGAAACAGTTCTCGAATTTTAATCATTTCTTATTTCTGTCTTTTTAATGTTTTGGATTGTATACCTAAGAAACGTTTCCAAATGTTTGGAGACATATTCTATTATTGCTACTACGCCGGATGTTTCTAATTGTTTATAAACGTTTGTTGTGTGTGTGCTTACACACCGGTGTAATGTGTAAGCACACACCGGTGCTTACCTTTATAAATAAAATCAACTTCTTAACATCTTATAAGAACGTGGTCTTTTAAAAAAAAGGTAATTGTAAAAAAGTGTCAGAGTTGGAATAGAATAAGGGTTTTATAATGATTTTCTGAAAGCTCTTTCAGCCACTCTCGGGGCAATTTCCGGTCATTTTACCGAGAGACCGGTTTGGTTACCACCCACTTTCATTCATCATTGTTTCAAACTTTTTCTTTAGTATAATGTATTTACCGTTTAATTTATAAACTTTTTTCTTAAATTTTTTTTCGTTTGTGGCGAAATTACCTCTCTCTTTTGTATATTAAAATTAATTTCGATGGGCAGCGGTATGACGCTCGCTTTACATTAAGAACGTTCCAGGATAGAATCCCGGCGGGGTGCATAGAAAAAAATGTAACTGTTTTTTGACAATAAAAAAAAAGAACAGTGGCTCTACACTTGAAATCAATATCGATTTGAACCCAAAGGAATACCAAAGTCAATTTTAGACCACTATTCTTGAAAATCTGCCCGCCAAGAGTTGACAAATGTCCGATTTCGTTTAGTTTACGCAATATCCGCCCAATATGAAACTAAGGTGGCGCTAGTGTGGCATTCGAGAGTACGAAACGCCTGATCTCAATGTCGACGGATCGGAATCGCCGCGCCGTTAAAAGTAGCCCCTCTAAGAGTAGCCCCTCTGATCAAGAATAGGTCATATCTAAAATAAGACAAATGAAGAAGTGGTCCTTAAATCAAGTCCGATGAAGCTTGATTCGTAGTACTTTTTCGACTCAAGCATAGTTCAATTAAAAAAAGGTCCTTTAACATCAAGAGTGCATTGCAGGCTAAATTATCTGATAGATTAAAGGAAAAATATAATAATAAAGAAATATGATTCCGCGTTTCAAAAGGCACGTAAATATAAGCATTGGTCCCGGTTACCATCTACTGAGCCATGTTAAAATCCCTATTAGGTACACGATTAATAAGACCATAGAGTTCTTTTTTACAGAAAACCGCATAAGTACGAGTATTTTGCTTTGCTAAACTTACTAGATATAATGACTTTATGTAAGTGATGTAGAGTAGAATGCCAAAAAGTAGAAAATAAACAGTTTTGATTCATGTGTAACGTTGGTATGAGTAGGTATATGAGTAGACATAGGCATATTCTATTTATGTATATTTTTTAACAAATCTACCATAAAATATTTCAATAAATATCACATTTTGTAACTTCCAAACCTCGTAGAGACCAACTGGCTACATTTTATTCCTTTCTTTCCCTCACTTATGTAACATTGTAGATTTATTATTGAAATCGGAAAACTATAACCTTTGGTTTGGCGCGATCTGGCTGGCAAGTGGGTAATGCTTTAGCTATGAACGTAAAATTTATAGGAATTTTATGCGGTTAGATTGACGGCAACTGGTATCTGATATAAAGATCTGCGGTAACATGGTAAATACTTTTACTTCTTTGTATCCGCAGAACAAATATGATGCTTGTATGGAGACAAAGGGAAGATCATAATCCTGACATGGTGGTGAGTGGTGAGCCCGGGGACCGCGGTCCAACTGTACTTCATTGGAACTTGTATTTATTCAATGTCTTGCGAAAACTCTGATAGCGCGTTTCAGGTCTCCGCTTCTAATTGGTCGCTCTTCTGATGACGTAGTATGTGGCGCGCCGCTACACTTGATTGCTTATCGTATAGTTTTTTTGAGGTTAAACTACCTCACAAATCCTGGTTACTATTAAACAGGATGTAAATAAATTGACGCACAATATTTTAAGACAGGAACCTACCCAATAAACTGAATAATATTCCCCAAGGAACTTCAACTTTTGTCACGACAACTTGTGTCACGTGACCGACTACTTTGTATTAAAAGTTGAATTTTAATTTAGAGATTTACACTCTGTACATTTCTGTGTCCTGATGTCAGAATTATTGAATCGATTACGACTTCGCACGCGAAAACCATCTGACGTAAAATTACGTGGTACAAACTAGCTTCCAGTCCCGCGGCTCCACTCGCGCTTACAATTTTTTCCCGTTTTGCTTGTTTTTACACGCTTTATATTAGCTTCACTTGTAAGTAACATGTATGTAAGAAAATCTTGGAATCCTAATTTGACCCACTTCCCGGTCTTCGATTAGGATGAAATTTTGCACACGCTCTGAGTTCTGATGACAATACATGACTAGATAAGAAACGTCATTACAAATCCAATATGGCGGCCTCCCCATTAATGTATCAAAACAAATCTTGGAATCTTAATTTGACCCACTTCCCGGTCTTCGATTAGGATGAAATTTTGCACACGCTCTGATTTTTGATGACAATACATGACTAGCTAAGAAACGTCATTACAAATTCAATATGGCGGCCTCCCCATTAATGTATCCAAAAAAATCTTGGAATCTTAATTTGACCCACTTCCCGGTCTTCGATTAGGATGAAATTTTGCACACGCTCTGAGTTTTGATGACAATACATGACTAGCTAAGAAACTTCATTACAAATCCAATATGGCGGCCTCCCCATTATATATTGTATGTAAAAAATCTTGGAATCTTAATTTGACCCACTTCCCGGTCTTCGATTAGGATGAAATTTTGCACACGCTCTGAGTTCTGATGACAATACATGACTAGATAAAAAACGTCATTACAAATCCAATATGGCGGCCTCCCCAAGACGGCGGACTGGCTGTTTGAAATCAACCCCCATGATATGGGTATCAAATGAAAGGGTTTGCTGTCAGGAATACGAAAAATATAGTCACGTGACTTAAATCCAATATGGCGGACGTCCAAGTTGACGGACTGGCTATTTGAAATGCACCCCCATGATATGGATATCAAATGAAAGGATTGGCTGTCAGGAATACTTCTGTCGGCACTCCCGGAGTGCAACTCGTCTTTATATATGAAATTCTGTTCCAAAAAAAATTCTACCTTACTCTATGTATGTAGGTATGTACTTTTCCGTTTACGACCGCTTGTAATAAATAAGACGTGCTAACCTTATCACATCGTACAATTTTTATGATTTTTAATTTATTGAAAGAGGCCGTTGTAGAAAGATAAATGTGCGCTTGTCTCGAAAAAAAAATTGCAATTGAGCTCTGAATGCTGAAAACATTAGGAATGAAGGTTGGCTAAGTACGATGCATTAAATCTTCTGTAATAGCAAAACAATTCCCTGCAAAGTTTAGCTATGGCACTGTTGAAAGACGCATGTTACCTGTGATTCTGAGTTGGGCGTCGATAGTGCACAAAATGCAAGGTTGTACGGTGGATTGTGCTGTAGTATATTTGGGATCCCGTACTTTTGCATCCGGGCAAGCTTACGTTGCTCTATGTCGCGTCAAGTCCATAAATGGCCTTCAAATAGAGGAACTGGACTGTTCAAAGCTCATGGGGAAAACTCCTTGCAACACTGACGCATTGGCGGAAATGGAAAGAATGCGTGCTAACGCCGTATTTAATTTGGATGCCTAAAACTGTAAAATTTTATTATGATTGTTAATAATAAATATCTTTAAATACCTATTCATATTTCAAATAAGTAAGTAGTAAATTAAGTTTAAAAAATAAGAAGACTAAAAAGTATAAAATAAAAATAATAGTTTAAAAAACTAAAAACACGCTTTTAGCACGCACTAAAAATTACAAAATAATTCGGACATTTAGTATGATGACTCAAGAGTTTTCCCTTTGCCAAATCTTCATTAGATCGCAGGTAAACATAAACAGTTTCAGTTCGTGATGAACGATAAAACCTATGCGAAATGGTTATAAGTAGGTAATCGATCATCTCTATTAAATATTTACTATGATTTATAATGAAAGAAAGCGTGGAGCGTTTATGTAATCTTTACTCTTTTTGGACAAAACGCTCCACGCTTTCTTTCATAATAAAACATAGTAAATATTTAATAAAGATGATCGATTACCTACTTATAACCATTTCGCATAGGTTTTATCGTTCATCACGAACTGAAACTGTTTATGTTTACCTGCGATCTAATGAAGATTTGGCAAAGGGAAAACTCTTGAGTCATCATACTAAATGTCCGAATTATTTTGTAATTTTTAGTGCGTGCTAAAAGCGTGTTTTTAGTTTTTTAAACTATTATTTTTATTTTTTTAATGTCATTTGATTGGTCGTACCGTTTCAAAACAAGCCGAGATAAAAAATACGAAATCTTAGAAAACATAAAAAAATAATGAAATCGATGAAGCCGTTTTCAAGTTATCTCAAGGTATGACCAAGAGAAAGGGTTTCATTTTAAAACATACATAGATATTATGTATTCAAAATTTGATTCATCATCGCTCCTTTCCTTTTCGGTTTCAATACGTACGAAAAAGACCGCGACTTTAATTAATCTATAGAGCGACTTATGAAAATTACCACCCTTATGAACTTAAACAGCTTCTCATTGTAAGTTAGCGAGATTTTCAACTGAAATACATTTAATTAGCATCAACGTTGCAGAATTAATTGCCGAGCTGTTAAATTTACGGGAAATAAGTAGTTCTTGTATTTCATCAGCTTAAAATTTTGCACAATCCTCTTTTCTTGATAACTTTGTCGTGGGGTGTAGAATTAATTTAAAGCAGTTGTAGTGCTATTAAAATATGAAATTATTCATTATTTATTCTAAATACAGTAGGCAGCACATGCAACTGAACATTGTGACCTTAAGAGAACCCGTATTCCGTAGCAGTAGGGGTGAATTTCGCAATGTTGGTGTCCAGCCGCATGTGCAGGCTTTTGTACCCATAGCTGACCACCACGCAAAAAAACATATTTTTAGTGTTATGGTTATTATTTAATGCAATTTTTTGTTTTATTTTTATCATGACTAAGTAACGTTCATCAATTTACATCTGCTGGAAGTCGCTCAGTATTGGATGAAAAAAAAAGGCGGTCATGGTTTTTTAGTTTTTTTTTTAAGTTTGTATAAAATTCCGTACACATGTAAAAGTCGTTAACATTAATATTCACAATACAGTTTCAACAAATAATTAGTTGTCACGACAAAACTTAACGTCGATTAGTAAACAAGATAGATTTCTTAATATTTTTAGTTTGATATCCGCTTAAATGGTCAATTAATGGTGCAAGAACCCTATAGAAGATTTTGTACATTTATAAAATAATAGCTCCCCACCGCGGCTCCGCCCGCGTTAATAGTTTTGCCCGTGGGAATGAGGAATTTTCCCGCGGTAAAATAAGTTAGCCTATGTTCTTTCGCAAGGTCTATTCTATCTTTGTGCTAACTCCGCCCGCTTCACACTGGCGACAAAGACAAAGTCGTGCAAAAACGAAAAGGGTCGCAGTTATGCGTTAGAATGAGATACAAATACATCGCGCTCACTCTTGCGCATAACTGCGTCCCTTTTCGTTTTTGCACGACTTTGTCTTTGTCGCCAGTGTGCGCTTTAACAATTTTCCCCGTGGGAATGAGAATTTTTCCCGCGGTAAATTGTAGCCTATGTTCTTTCCTAAGATCTATTCCAACTTTGTGCCAAGTTTCACCAAAATCTGTTCAGTAATAGTGTTTCGGAGCATTTTCAGTTATTAGGAATATTTTACGTATTTTTTTTACACCTTGGGTTACATTATTAAAGTTTTAGTAAGGATTCCTATTTAAAAAATAAAATAAAATATAGCCTATGTAACTCAGGGTGAATGTAGCTTACCAACAGTGAAAGAATTTTTGAAATCGGTTCAGTAGTTTCGGAGCCTATTCGATGCAAACAAACAAACAATCAAACCTTTCCTCTTTATATTAGTATATATAGATAGATTTTAGGATTTTTTTAGTTCATGTTGTCTGTTCTTTGCTCGCTTTAGATGCTAAAATGCAAGCTTCATTTGGTAAAACAACAGGCAGAATGGTATTAAAGTTTCTGCCAACAAGTTTACTGAAACGTTTGTGTACTTTTCATATTTTCTTGCTTGTTTTGGCACGAAAATAGCAACACAACAAACATTGTATGGTCGCTGCCGCACTTTCCTTCAAAACAGGCTGAATACAACGCTAGTTCTATGCCAAATTTAAATTCAATCAGGTATAACATTTTTTTACACGCTTTATATTAGATCCACTTGTATGTAACTAAGTAAGTATGTAATGGTATCTAAGGTAATTAATTTAACCATCTTCCAAGGGTCGTAAAATAGTGAAATTTGGAATTTATACGTAATTCCGATGACAACACAATAATTTGACACAAACAAGCTGATCTGATGCTGGAGCCGGGAGGTGGATAGTGGAACTCTTCAACGGCTACTAGTAAACCCTCCGAATTTGGGCTCATTTGATTTGTCTAAATAAGACCTTTATATTGGCGCGGTGAGGTGACCACTTAACCAGGGTCTGATGAAGGATCCCAAAGGTAGATAGTGTAACTCTTCAAGTAAGCATCTTAAGTGTGTTTTTCTAGAGATCTTTGAACTATTAATTTTATTGTCAATTATTATTATCATGTGCGGTCGGGTAGCCTCAAGTTCTACCTGTACATAAAAATCCTTGAGTGACCTACCTACCGTCATATTACATATGTACAAAAAAGTATAGCAATGAACGCTCGTTACCAACGAGTATAGATGTAAATTAACCGTAGACTACCGGTAGTTAACCATTTTTTGTCAGTGTTGCCACCTTGCAAATAATTAAATCACTAAGTTTGCTTTATAAATTTACTAAGAATCGAATTTTTGCAATCAAAGGTTTCCATAGAAATCACTACATAAGTCTAGATAATAAAAAATGGTTAAGAAAGTTTAGGTAAGCAAACTTAGTATAGAATGATTTGCAAGGTGGCAACACTATCCAAAAATGTGTTTAACTACCAGTAGTCTACGGTTAATTTACATCTATACCATCGAGCGATACAAAAATACAGAATTACTTTAGTCGAACGAAAATCTGTAAAATTGGATGCTTGTCGTGATTCGAGTGAGTGAAGAATAGAGCTTTATGTAGAATGTTTTTTATCCATTCATCTGCTCTATTTTTGCCTTTGCACACACGAGCTGCCACCTTCCACCTTGTTTCGTTCGGCACGTGTTACGCCGCCACGGGTGTGAACGAGAGCTTAAATGTGCTGAGCTTTATATCAAGATGCCTTTGTGTGATGTGCCTCGAGAAAATAAGGTAAAATATACACACCCTATATAGATGAAAGAATGCAAAGCGTCGTGTTATAGTGTTTCATCTACAATCTTTTCTTAATCAAAAAAGACAAAACAAGCCAAAAAAATTAGAGAAATCGTGTGTCTGAGGCCTTTTTCCTCTTCGGTTCAGTGAGTATGTGTTAGGTCCTTCCAGGTCTATTCTATCTTTGTACCAAGTTTTATTAAAATTGGTTCCATAGTGCTGGAGTCTATTCAATGCAAACAAACACACAATCAAACCTTTCCTATTTATAATATTGGTTGGTATAGTTTGCAAAAAGTAACTGGCAGCAAGTGGATGCGTGTGGCCGAAGATCGAGCCAAATGGCGCGCCTTGGGAGAGGCCTATGTCCAGCAGTGGACTGCCGCAGGCCGCTAATAATGATGATGAGATAATACGTAAGTCGTAGTTCTGATGGAAGAATAAAATAAAGTGTGAAAAGACACATGTACTTGTAAATTTTTTTGACCTACGCTTTTGTCGCTAAATCGACGAATCAAGCTTCACCGGAAATGATTTTAACACAGACATTCAGTTTAATTGCCAGCTATAATATTAAAAAATGTAAGGTGAGTGATGGCTACATGTTACCAAGGAAAAAAAAAAAACAAAATGGATGGGTGACCGGATAAAAATAAACACGTGCCGTTTCACTTCTAAAAACATCTTCTTCCCAGAAACAACCTAAAATATTATAAATATATATAACTTAATTCAAAAGTTCTGGTGTTTACTGAGATAATAAATACCCCAGGGAAAGATTAAGGAGTTTACACTTCCAAGTTACACAAAAGCACCAAGTTCAAACAATATTTTCATTTTCAAGTTACTAAATAAAGGCCTCTGGCTATCTCCTTGAGGTATTTTTTTATTAAAAGGTCTGGAAAAACGTAATTAGCCTCGTGGCTTGTGCTCTTGTCAATTAAGTCTTGTTTGGATTTTTTTTGTAACTTAGACACAGAACACCAAATAGTAGTCCGTACAGAAGGTTCACTTAGCGCGTAATTTAAATAAATAGTAACTGTAACTCCGTTACATCATTAGGTTTTTAGCTAAAATGGTTATGACAATAAGCCAAAATCACTGGTTGCAAAAATTGCCCTTGTTACTTCAAATCTGTCAAAAAGTTGTGAGTTTCGTCACAGAACAAAATAATAGTACTAACCCGTACAGAATGGACACTCACTTCCCCGCCCGATAGAGCGCCCCACACACCGCACCCCGCATGCGCCGCGGGACTCTACCAGGGGTGTTCGGGGGTGTTTTACATAGCGCCTAGCGCCATTGACTTGTAGTTGATATTCAGTTGTTATTCAAAAAGAAGTAGCTTGTCAAAACGCGTTTTCTGTATGGAGTGACCGCCCAGTGGTTTCGTTAAAAATATTTTGAAAGCAATTGTATAGGTAAAACAATAATTTATAAATATTTTGAACAGATGCAACGCCAGTTTGCGCCAACGAGTTTCTTCCGACGAGTTCTTCTCCACAGAAAACAGCCAAATTTTTGAACCCGCCGGAAATGAATATGTAACTGACTTAACTAAGTGAAGTCAATATCCTAAAGTTAAAAATAAATACTTTAAACTTTGAACTAAATCGACCTGTGATAGACGAACATAATCACTACATGGTATAAAACAAAGTCGCTTTTTCTGTCCATATATCCCTCATCATCATCATCATCTCAGTCGAAAGACGTCCACTGCTGGACAAAGGCCTCCCCCAAGGATCTCCACAATGATCGGTCTTGCGCTGCCCGCATCCAGCGGCTTCCCGAGACCCTCACCAGATCCATATATCCATATATCCCTATGTATGCTTAAATCTTTAAAACTACGCAACGAATTTTGATGCGGTTTCTTTAAATAGATAGAGTGATTCAAGAGGAAGGTTTATATGTATAATACATGCATAATATACTTAGGGATAACCCACAATAACCATTTTCCTGTGCAAAGCCGGGGCGGATCGCTAGTATGCAATAATAAACAGTAATTTAATTTACTAAAGTTGTATTAGTACGGCTTGTTAACCTGAATTACGGTCCCATCTGGCAGAAAGCATGAAACTTAGCATACATGTAGCTTTTATATATGTGCTTCAATGTCGATATGGAAACAAGCTGAGAAATGATTACCCCCCCCTTTTTCCCTCATTTTACCTCCCTCGTTTTGGTTTTTTTCATTTTCTACAAAAACGGTAGGACTGATGAGTTTACTTTTCAAGAACCAAATAGTTGTTGATAAATTACCTACAAAATGACACTACATTTTATAGTGCTAAGATTAATATATTTCTATATACAGCCATCAACGTATTATGAAATTTTAAAAACAGGCACACTTTTTTCTTCCTTACTTCATGTATAGGAAAACGACAAGAGTGGTGATAAAATGGACTAAAGAAGTCAACTACCTTATACATTAAGCTAAAAAATGACATTTACTTCATAGTCGTAAAGGCATTACTTCTAGAGTTACAGCTCACCGCGTCTGACTCAAGTACTCTTTTTTTTACCTTTTTAGAATACATCTTTCTGTTAACTTTGTTTAGCGTAGATTAGATTCAGATTTTCCAATTAGAAATAAAACAGTCCATGTACTAATCCAGGCCACAGTCTATTTACATGTAAAACTAGCTGTCTGCCCGCGGCTACGCTTGCGTTGTGTTTCGACATTTCCGTATTAATTTTTAACTATCCCACTTTTTTCCGTGATTTTAAAGTATCCAACATGTTGACCGAGTATATAAGGTACCACCATGCAAAATTTCATTTCAATGGGTCTAACAGTTTCGGAGATAAGCCCGTAGAATGTACTGCGCCGTATGAGTTACTAAAGTTTTTTAAGTATCCCACGGGAACTTTTTAATTTTCTGGGATTAAAAGTATCTAAGATGTTGACCGGGGATATAAGGTACCACTATACAAAATTTCATTCAAATCGGTCGAATAGTTTCGGATATTAGCCCGTGCAAAGAAAAACAAAAAAAAATCTATAAAATCTGTACATAGAAAAAAAATGCTATAAACCTATTCAAGGGGATGTAAGAAGCGATATAGTACATACCCAGATTTTTTTTTAATATTTTTGTTTCTCTGTTTGTCTGTTTGTACGGGCTAATCTCCGAAACTATTTGACCGATTTCAATGAAATTTTGTATAGTGGTACCTTATATCCCGGTCAACATCTTAGATACTTTTAATCCCAGAAAATTAAAAAGTTCCCGTGGGATACTTAAAAAACTTTAGTAACTCATACGGCGCAGTACATTCTACGGGCTTATCTCCGAAACTGTTAGACCCATTGAAATGAAATTTTGCATGGTGGTACCTTATATACTCGGTCAACATGTTGGATACTTTAAAATCACGGAAAAAAGTGGGATAGTTAAAAATTAATACGGAAATGTCGAAACACAACGCAAGCGTAGCCGCGGGCAGAAAGCTAGTTTTACATGTAAATAGACTGTGGCCTGGATTAGTACATGGACTGTTTTATTTCTAATTGGAAAATCTGAATCTAATCTACGCTAAACAAAGTTAACAGAAAGATGTATTCTAAAAAGGTAAAAAAAAGAGTACTTGAGTCAGACGCGGTGAGCTGTAACTCTAGAAGTAATGCCTTTACGACTATGAAGTAAATGTCATTTTTTAGCTTAATGTATAAGGTAGTTGACTTCTTTAGTCCATTTTATCACCACTCTTGTCGTTTTCCTATAAATGAAGTAAGGAAGAAAAAAGTGTGCCTGTTTTTAAAATTTCATAAAACGTTGATGGCTGTATATAGAAATATATTAATCTTAGCACTATAAAATGTAGTATCGTTTTGTAGGCAATTTATCGACGATGATTTGATCTCTGAAAAGTAAACTCCTCAGACGTACTGTTTTAGTATAAAATTCAAAAAACCAGAATGAGGGAGATAAAAGGGGGGGGAAAGGGGGGAAACAATAATTTATCGAAGTGTTTCCATATCGATATTGAAGCACATATATGACAGCTACATTCATGCCAAGTTTCGTACTTTCTGCCAGATGGGACCGATATCCTTATATTTTTTAGCTAGCAAGCCGTACTATATTGTATTGTAAATGAAAAGAAAAGCCTTGAAAGAAATTAAATGAAATGTCCACGTTAAATAAAACGTTTTTAAGAATAATGGAACATAAGCTTCTTAAATATGAAGCTTTTCTGTGGAAAGATAGATTACAGAATACAATATGAAGCTAAGCTTTTGAATTTGAAGAACAATAAATACTCGTTCTGACGCCTGCTGAGCGACAAGCAAAAAAGATAAGAAAGTTCGCTGTACATTGAATAGAACTACGTATATTTTGTAAGCTAGTATGGCAGTTTGAAAGGTTTCGCTAGCAATGGACAGTTACTTTTACTGGTCAAGTGAGAAATAAATAAATAAACAAATTAATAGCAGACGTGAAAACAATTTACTATTATCCTTTAACTAGCTTTCCGCCTCGCATGGGAATGAGGGCTACCTTGCATGGTATTCTGATGTATATATCTTTTTTTTTTTTTTTTTTTTTTTTTTTTTTTTTTTTTTTTCGTGTGGGTGTTTTTATCATAAACAGTGTTTTGTAACTCACTCTGCTTATTTTAATCTGAAAAAATGTTAATTGTTGTGTAATACAGTTGAATACGACATTATGACATAAGACAAGGTTTAATTGAGTGGACTAAGCTGAAATTCCTGTTTAAATTATCTAAATAAGGTGTATTTCGTGCGAGAAAAAGTGCCTACCTTAACATCTACCTACCTTGATATCACGTAATTTCACAATTTGGGACAACAACAGTATTCACATCATACAAATAAATAATCCATTTAAGGTGTAACTGTGAACTTTGGCTAAATTGAAACTATATATTTTGGTGCAAACTTAACCTCAAACCGAGCGATTTGTTTACGCAGTGTTGTGATAAGACTAACCTAACATAAATAATTTTCTGTTTTCGATCACCTTAATTGCTGGCGCCCTCTGATTTTTACCCATTGAACCTGGTCTGTTCGACTGATTTATTTAATTGCTCCTGCCATTGCAAGATATTGGCGCTCCTTGTCTTTCTGCGACCGCTCACGGTTTTGCGTTGTTTACACAGAGGGCTTCGTTGTTTACTAGTGCCTAATAAATATTAGGCAACAAATAAATATTGCCATGTCGACGTGTAGTGCCCTTTGCGACAAACTAATCGAATCTACAGATAGACTGGTGCTGCAATGCTGTTTATGTACTGGGACATATCACAGCAAATGCTTAGGAATTGATGCTGATCGTTTCGATTATCTGAATGAAGATTTTAAGAATTCTTGGAAGTGTCCGACCTGCTTTAATGTTAGCACTCGCCGTCGTAGGACGCACCCTGATACGCCAGTGCGGCAGCACCAGCTGCCGATCGGCGACGGCTCCGTGAACATGTCTATGGAATGCAGCTTTTTGAACACGAGCGGCACCCAGGCACCCACAACCACTGAGCACGTTGAGGAAGTTATCACAATGAAAAAGATTAGCGACCTACTGGATCACAAGCTTCAAACATCTGTGTCGGCTATCCTTGATGAAAAGCTTAATAATTCTTTGGCAACTTTTATGAATACATTCAAGGCTGCTATCCAAGAAGATATTAAACAGTTAGTGAAAGTTGAGATAAAATCTACCGTACTTGAGCTGGAGAAAAACTTTACGGCCACAACTGACTTTCTAGCAGCAGAACAATCAGATTTAAAATCACAAATTATGGAGAAAAATGATACAATTAATATTCTTGAAAAAGAAAACATGAAATTAAATATAGAATTAAATAAACTTAACAACCGTATCTCAAACATCGAAAACGCTTCCCGTAGTCTCAATGTCGAAATCCAGGCTGTACCGGAAAAGAAATCTGAGAACGTATTGCTATTGTTCAAGCAGCTTTGCAGCACCATAGGGATGACGATCGATGACTCTCAAATTATAGCCTGCCGAAGAGTTGCCAAAATGGACACAAAATCTCCTAGACCACGCAACATATTGGTTACAGTCTCATCGACGATAATTCGTGACACAATACTATCATTATCTAGGCGTTTCAATAAATCCAAGTCCAATGATTCTTATGAAATGTTAAATAGTTCACATTTAGGTATCTCTTCAGAAAGAACAAAAATTTTCGTAGTTGAACATATTTCTCCTGAAAACAAAAAGATCTATGCCGAAACTAGAAAGGTGGCAAATGAAAAGAGCTATAAGTACGTATGGTTAAAATATGGCAGAATATATGTCCGCAAAGATGATAACTCGAATGCGATCAATATTAAGAATCTAGATGCCCTAGCAAAACTGTAGTTTTAATAAGTATTCTGTGCACTTCATTATTATTATTATTATTTTTTAACTTATATTCTTGCAAAATATATTTGGGTTTCAAATCGTTTTCATTATGTTTATATATTACCAAAATGTTAATAGAATTAGAAGTAAGCTTGCTGATGTATATCTTAATATTCTTAACTGTAACTATGATATTATCTGTTTTACGGAAACGAATCTAAATGATAGTGTTTTTGATGCTGAGTTTTCTGATACTCGCTACGAGGTTTTTCGTAGGGATCGTAGTTCAACTAGAATTGTCAAAAAAGATGGTGGTGGTGTTGCTATAGCTATTAAGAAAAGCTTATCATGTAGTCGTATATTGGCATGGGAAAGCGAAATTGAAGAGATTTGGCTCAAAATACAGGTTTCTCCTAATAAGTCTTTTTACTTGTGTGTCTGTTATTTACCCCCTGATCTTAATAAAGAAAATTTAGATCTATTTTACTCGAATTGTCAGAGAAGACTGCTTAACACTAGTGATGACGACCAGGTACTAATTGTTGGCGATTTTAATACTTCTCAAGTTCAGTGGAATAAGTCCTTGAACTCATCTGTAATGATATCCTCTCCCTCAGTTGATTATAAATCTGGGCTTTTGCTCGAAATGATGGCATTATGCAATCTTTCTCAGTATAATAGTATTCCGAATATTAATAATCGATTTTTAGATCTTGTTTTATCCTCTATGAGCACTGTGTCAGTCCATACTGCTGCTGCCTTAAGTAAAATTGACAAACATCATCCACCTCTGCTAATTGATCTAGAATTGAGTAATTATCCTCATACACATTTCATCCAAAGTAATCATTTAAAACGACCTGATTTTAGAAAGTGTAAGCTAGATAAAATCAAGAGCGATTTGAATTCTATTGATTGGGAGCACTTATTGGGTGATCCTGATATTAATGTCTCTTTAAAAATATTTTATGACAAGCTCAACGAGACTATAATTAAAAACACTCCTATAAAAAAACTCAAATCACATAAATATCCTTCTTGGTACAGTCCCGCGCTGATTCGTACAACTAAGGAAAAGCATAAATATCACAAGCGGTTCAAATTGTTCAAAAATCCATTAGATTATGATACATTTTCCCTTTTACGATCTCGTTGTAAAAAACTAATCGAAAACTGTTACAAAGAACATCTTGAGTCTGTACAAGTTAGTATTGTTCACAATATTAAGCACTTTTGGCGCTATGTCAATAGCAAAAAGGGATCCAGTTCTATCCCTATTACAATGAAGTTAGGCGATAGGATTTCCTCTAATGTTGATGAAGTCTGTGACATGTTTTCTGGTTATTTTGGCTCGGTTTTTGAAAACGATACGAATATTCAAAATAGTAACCATAAAATTCCCAATCATTCTCATAACTTAAGTGATGTTGTCATTGACATCGATCATATTAAAAGAAAAATAAAAAAACTTGAACGTGATAAAGGTGCTGGCCCTGACGGTATTCCTCCGTCGTTTGTATCTGACTGTTGCGATGAGCTTGCATTTCCTTTGTGCCTTTTGTTCAATAAGTCCATCAAAAGCGGATGTTTTCCGAATAGCTGGAAGATTGCGCACATTATCCCCATCCATAAGTCGGGCGAAAAAGATCATTGCACAAATTATCGACCGATTAGCATACTGTCTACTTTAGCGAAGTTATTTGAATCCATTATGTATGACTTTATCTACGCCCACTTTGAGAGCTTCTTATCACCTAACCAACATGGTTTCGTTCGCAATAGATCGACTGTCACTAATCTTTTGGTTTATAAAAATTATTTATGCAGTGCCTTTGCTAAGAGATCTCAAGTTGATGCGATATATACTGACTTCGCTAAGGCCTTTGATAAAGTTAACCACTCCATACTTTTATCAAAATTACAAAGTTACGGAATCCACGGTAATTTATTTAGATGGATCAAATCATATCTAGATAGAAGGAGTCAGTTGGTCAGTATTAAGGGACACCTGTCGTCATCAGTCACCGTCACTTCCGGAGTTCCTCAGGGTTCTCATCTTGGCCCTTTACTATTCGTAATATTTATTAACGACCTTGCAAAAGAGCTTAAATGTCAGTGTCTGATGTACGCCGATGATTTGAAAATATTCACAACTATAAATAGTATTAATGACTGTGTAATGGAGTGCCGGCTAGCACAGTCCATGGACATTAGAACTCAGGGCTAATCGTGACCAGGGGTTCGGGTTCAGACAGAAACTACAGGTTTATGGTTTACACAATCAGGTATTTATTCATAACTTACATCTAGGTAAATAGCAGTAATAAAACAGTACACAATAGCGGTCGGTAGGCGGGTGCAAACGCGGGGAAAGCGTGTAAGGCGTGATGTATTTAGCGGACAAAATCGGTACGGTCTGTAGCGACAGGCGATGTTCAAGACGCAAAGCAAGAGCACGGACAGGTAAAATATGATATAGCAATCGTGATGAGATAAGAGAATGGTATGCCGGGAAACTATGCGCTTAAACAAATGATACAGGGAAAGCTACTTTACGTTAATGCCACGGGTATATACAAGGTACGTTGTCGAAGCCTCAATTTGGCCTACAGCCCAAGACGCCGGTCCACTTCGATACGTCAAACGAGATCACACTGTTTAGTCTCAAACTAGCCTACAGCCCGAGGACGCCGGTCTAGTTTGATACGACGAGCAAGATCACGCTATCGAGTTTCGAACTGGCCTACAGCCGAGGACGCCGGTCCGCTTGAGACGACAAGCGGGATCAGGTGCAATGCATGCGTCCGAGTCAGTCCTAACGTATCCCAGTGCCCAGGGCTTAGGGCTACGTTAGTGCGACAGGGTTTCTAGTACTACCTTACAGCTAGGTTAGTGCTTAGGTCTGATACACGGTTATGACTCTACAACGCTGCACTGTCAAGTCCCAACGCACTCCGATGCCGGGGCATCAGATTACGTTGGTGCGACAGCCGCTGGTACAAAACATAAAATATATTCGGGACACACAGCTGGTCTGGAAGCCCTACCGAAATCTAACACCAGGAAGTGCTAGGCCGCGGTAGCGCGATCAGCTTAGGACGGACAACACCGATATATATTGACACTTATTTGGGACACGCCGCACTGTCAGTCCCAACGTACTCCGATGCCAGGGCGTC
Organism: Teleiodes luculella; assembly: GCA_948473455.1. Lineage (NCBI taxonomy): Eukaryota > Metazoa > Arthropoda > Insecta > Lepidoptera > Gelechiidae > Teleiodes > Teleiodes luculella. The sequence continues at coordinate 3,073,298 of OX419596.1, forward strand.
AGGTTACGTTGGTGCGACAGCCGCTTTTACAAACACAGAATATATTCGGGACACACAGCTGGTCTGGAAGCCCTACCGAAATCTAACACCGGGAGGTGCTAGGCCACGGTAGCGCGATCAGCTTAGGACGGACAACACGGATATATATGAACATTGATTTAAAAACTAGGTTAGTTTCATAGGCACAGGTAAATAACAGTGGCATCAACACGAAATAATAAATCAGAGCGCAATTAACGATTGACACAAGGGCGGCAATGAAATAAGAGCGGACTTACAGGTGTATCCCAGGAATGGGCAGGTATAGCGGCTGCTCTACAGGATCGGGGTTGCGACAGGAAATCGCCGGGGCGCTGCTGATGCTTCGCGGATGTATACGGTTATACGGGTAGCCGGTTCTACGGGTTTACGCGCCACGTCGCGGGACGTTCGTACTGGCCGGTGTAGTTCACGAGACTGTCCTATAAGACGTGTGACCGCTCGGTAGCTGCCACGAGAAAGAGAGCTCTGAATGCGCGCGCGCTTGATTTAAAGGCGCATGTACCATCACCGTCCCCCCACCGCGCGCCGTCGATCTGCCGCTTGACTGTGGCTCGGTGCGGGGCGCGGGGAGCGGAGTGGGCGTGGCGTCGCATCGCTCTGCACGTGCCGGCTGATGAGTCATCGCGGGGCGTGCAGGGCGGGGTGCGGGGCACCGTTACACTCTCCCCCCGGTTGCGGAGATTTTTTCCTGGAAGGAAAAAATCGCTGGACTAAAACTGGACAAAACCTTAAACCCTACCTAACAACACGCTATGTGTTTTTGTTAAAAAAAAAAAAAAAAAAAAAAATCATACAGGTCGGGTCATGGCAAACATGCCAACTGGTTCTGGTGTGGGAATTTACTGTTTTTTTTTTTTTTTTTTTTTTTTTTTTTATGCTTTATATTACAAACAATTTTACATAAAAAAATACTGGGTCTAATGGAACTGGCGTTTACGCTATCTCAACATTTAATAAAAATAAAATAACTTATATGTAACATGCAACGTATATGTTTGCTGGTATTGTTTTTGTAATAAATAACAATATTATGCTACTGGACAGTTCTGTTATTTATATAACAACGGTAAATTTTTACTGAATAAAATTAATTATCAACTTTAACAATAACGAATATAATCGTTAACTACGGATATTGTTTACTTATCCTTCTAACTACGCCCGCTATCAAGTTACAGGCATTTATTTTACTATTAACTTGTTCTCTTACCACGCGCCGAGACTTAGCGCAAAAATGTAGTCGCAACTACCTACATTACGTTTATCGAGAATGAAGCTATTTTGTTCGAGTGTAACTAACAACCGTTGTTGTTATGGTTATCTTTTAAATTAAAATAAATACCTATTTCTTGTGATAGAAGGGTGTACCTATCTAACATTAAATATTATTATAACAGGTGTAAAATAATACTGGACATAAGTCTTGGTTAATAGGAACAATTTTTCTAAACACGTAAAGTGTTTTTACTTTAGGTAAAATATAACAAGTGTATATGTTTACTGGAATTTAACTTATAAATTATTAAGAAGCGTTTTGCGCTCTAAAATATAACGAGAGGGTATTTAACCTTACTGGACTTTAAAATTAATTGGAACTATTTTACTTATAAATTAACACTACAAAACGGCTACCCGTATATCAGTCTTGCAGTCTTAATTTCTTTCGAGATCATATTATCATTCCGTTACGTGATTCTACTAATCCTCGAGCAGGTACTGTGCTTGTTTTTCCCCTTATTACTTATTCTCTGGTATATAAACTGTATCACAGGTGTCGAAGAGAAACAAACACAATATCAACCAACAACGCAACGCGCCGAAACACTGGAAGCGTTTCATTACTCATTCCTTTATTGAGTAACCGGGAAGTAAATATTAGTTAGTTACAATAATATTCTCTGGTAAATGATCTGGTTTATTATAAAAAAAAATATTACTTGTAATTGTATTTATGCTTCGTGCTTCGGTTGATGCGCCTATTTAATTACTTATGGTATTGATTAAGCGTATTTGTTAACAAGTATGTGATCCGTGTTTCAGAGAGCACGTTAAATTAATGTGACCGGATTTATATCTAAATATCACAAGTTATTTGACTGAAAGTATCAATCACACATACTTGTCAACAAAACCGTGCTCCGTGTTTCGGAGGGCACGTTATACCACTAAAACTGGTCTAATATTAATATCACAATTTAACCGGCCCAAAGGATTAATTACTTTTCTCAATATTCGGGAGTTTATATTATCTGGATAAAACTGGATTTCGTTAAATATTCACTTTTAGGACTTATAGGTAATTTCTGGGATTTCATTGGTAACAAACCATGACCGTGTTTTACATACAAGGAATTGTATAAAAAAAAACATCAATAACACTAATTGCTTTTCCTTATCGGGATACCGTGCTGTGTTTGTTTATCTTTACCATTGCTTCTACAAAGCTAGTAAGATGGTACTATTAAGTGCACGTCAAGTAATACGGTACAGTTAAGAGCACGTTAAGCTGAACTCCTCGGGTATTTACTGGTTAATTCATTTAATGAATTTGGAATATATATATTTTTTGTGTTCAGCTTACCTTTCGCGTTACTGTACTACTTGAAATGAAATTCGGATGGCACCAACAAACAAAGTTTCTAAATTTTGAATTGGAAAAAAAATAATGATAAATATCTGGTACTAATTAAGAAATTGAAACAAAGGTCTATCATTCTAAACTTAACTTTTGATCCTGGCCTGGTGGTATTGTGCTGGTGGTCCAGCCGGCTTTGCTCCTTCCTCGACCGCTCCCCTCCTGGCGGCGGCGCTGGTGGCTCCCGAAGACATCGGGCGAGGTCCAGGCCGCTGGCTGGGAGTTGGTGTGGGCTGGGCGAGCGTCCGCGCTCGTAGGTGCACGGTCCGGTTGGAACGTTGCTAATGTTGCTATGTGGCGAACGATGTGCGCTACGTATAGCCACATGGATAACTCTGTCTGGTCGTCCGCTCAACATGCTAACCCTTGTATTGTATGCTCACCGGTTATACACTGACTGTGTCAGAGTACTGAACCTGTCCGCTATGCTGCATCGATCATCAGCCTGCCGCGACCGACTCGACTGCAGCGTCCTATTCACATCTGTTAACCACGTTTGGCTGAACGGATTTGGATGAAATATTTGTTGGAACTTATAAAGTAAGAAATTAATACGGGCGGGATCGCGAAGTGAGCCGGTGGTTACTTAAAAATTTTTTTTTTTAGTTTTATGGTGTCGTGTATTTTATCAATTCTGGTCAAGCATTTTATAACGGGAGACGGGCATTCTTCTGGGCTCTACGTTAATCATCGATAAAGGCGGTGTATATTTAAAAGACTCTGGATTCATTATATTGGCAAAAATATAATCTGGAATAAACTGGTTTATTTTTTTCTGGTTTCTGGTAGCGTACGGTCTGTTTACACGCTCCGTCGGGTTTTCAGGTGTATACGGCGCGGTGAAACAGTGTTTAACTCCGTGCTTTTTTGTTCGAGGCAGCGATGTACTATGACTTGCAGTTATCACTTGCCTTGTCTTGTTTGTGTTATTTGTGTGCGTCTCACTGGCTTGTCTTTGCTGTGATTGTTTAAATGTTTTGCATTTAACGCATTTCCGCACATAAATTGACACATCTCTGTACATACACGGCCAATAAAATCGCTGGGCAATTCTTTTTAACGTTTTTGACGCTCCAAGATGCTCTGCGCTTGCTTCGTGGTTTATTTTAATTACTTCGAGTTTATTTTCCGGTGAAACACATAATTTCCATTGTGTCTCATTTTGTACTCGTGCCTTGTAAGAAGATTTATTTATTCTTTTGAAGAGCCTTCCGTTTTCAAAACTAAAATCTGGATATTTATCTGGACTTTCCGTGACTCCTCTAATTTTTGTGTTGTACCAATTTTGTTTTGCAATCATATTGATGCGCAGCGGGTTTCCGGGTAGGTTTCTCTGTGTACCAGACTTATACTGGCTTTTGTTTTCTTTCTCTGGCTTACTTTTTCCTGCGGGTTTGGACTGTCTTTCTTGATGACGACTATCAACGTTTGATTGGTCGCTTAGCTTATCAAAGAATTTACGCATTCCAATGCGTTTGATGACGTCCATACCAATAATGATTGCTGCTGATTTTGGAAGAAGGTACATATTATGGTTCAAACTCATGCCAAGGAAATTTAGTTGCAGAGATACGCTTTTAGTTATGTCAACTGTCGTATTGTCTGCCAAATCGATTTTCCCGTCGACTGATTTCGACTTTAGGGCATATTTCTGGCATAGTTCATATACTTTCTCGGTTATGAACGAAGATGTTGAACCGGTGTCTACGAGAGCTTCAAATTTATTTTCCAGGATTGTCACTTCTATGAATTCCCTATTGTCTTGACATTTCTGGTAGCTAGCGGTACATGCGTTTTCTGGTTTTCTTCTGGACTGTACACTTTTACAGCAATTCTTGCTTAGTGTACCTATCTTTCCACACTCACTGCAAAACAGTACATTTTTATTTCTGCACTGCGTGTACGCGTGCCCTGGTTTTCCGCAACTCCAGCAGCATCTGTTTTTGTCGTAATTGTACATATATTTTGCTGGATTGCTTTGATTTCCGGCTTCATTTCTTATGTATGAATTTGGTTTGAGTCCTGGCTGGTTATATTGGTTTTCTCTGGGCTGGACATTACTTGGTGGCTGGTACTTGTACTTTTCTTCATTTATCCTTTCATACTCGTTGCACAAATTAATAAGTTCGTGCAATGATGAATAGTCCTGCCTTTTTATGTACAATTTGTAGTCAGCGTGAGTATTCTCGAAAATTCTATCTAACTTGGTGTCCGCACTCAGCTTTCCGTGCCTTCTCATCAAGGTTTGTATTTCTGTGAGATAGTCTGTGAATTTTTCTTTGTACTTCTGCTTTCGGGCTATTATCTTCTCCAACAGGTTTGCCTCATAATGGCTTGGATAAAAATAAAGCTTAAATTCGTCCACAAAGTTTTCCCAAGTTCTCCAGTTTTCCTGGTTGTTTCGTAACCAAAGGCTGGCCTTCCCTTTCATAAATCTGGTCAATAATGGTATGAGCTGTTCCTTTTGTACATCGCAGGTGGTTACTAAATCTTGTAATTGTTCCAGAAATTCGACTGGGTCATTGTGAGACGCGTCAAAACTGATATCCCAGCTTTTTATGATGCTGTATAGGTCTTTACCGACCTTCGGCTTCGTTTCTTTGTTCATCTCGTCTGGTTCCTCCTGACTTTCGTCGGACTCTGCGCAATCCGACTCGTATTCGGATGATTCGGACTCAACTTCGTTTACCGACAAAATCAGTGAGGCTGTTTCTTGATAAGACCCGGGTGCGCTTGAAGGTACTTCTTGTAATAGGTTTTTGGTGATTGCTTCCTTCAAGGTTTTTACGTTATACTCCTTGTTGGTTTTGGGATCCTTAGTTGGCAAACCCTTGCTGGTGGCTAACTGTAAGAGTTCAGCCTTCCTCAATTTGTGTATTTCTGCTGGTCCGGACATAAGATTTCCGCGGGTTTAGTTGTCTGTCTTGAACAACCTAGTCAGACTGAGTTCTTTTATGTAAATACTTGATGGTTTCGCACAAGTATTTAGTGAAATTGGGCGCCAAATGTAATGGAGTGCCGGCTAGCACAGTCCATGGACATTAGAACTCAGGGCTAATCGTGACCAGGGGTTCGGGTTCAGACAGAAACTACAGGTTTATGGTTTACACAATCAGGTATTTATTCATAACTTACATCTAGGTAAATAGCAGTAATAAAACAGTACACAATAGCGGTCGGTAGGCGGGTGCAAACGCGGGGAAAGCGTGTAAGGCGTGATGTATTTAGCGGACAAAATCGGTACGGTCTGTAGCGACAGGCGATGTTCAAGACGCAAAGCAAGAGCACGGACAGGTAAAATATGATATAGCAATCGTGATGAGATAAGAGAATGGTATGCCGGGAAACTATGCGCTTAAACAAATGATACAGGGAAAGCTACTTTACGTTAATGCCACGGGTATATACAAGGTACGTTGTCGAAGCCTCAATTTGGCCTACAGCCCAAGACGCCGGTCCACTTCGATACGTCAAACGAGATCACACTGTTTAGTCTCAAACTAGCCTACAGCCCGAGGACGCCGGTCTAGTTTGATACGACGAGCAAGATCACGCTATCGAGTTTCGAACTGGCCTACAGCCGAGGACGCCGGTCCGCTTGAGACGACAAGCGGGATCAGGTGCAATGCATGCGTCCGAGTCAGTCCTAACGTATCCCAGTGCCCAGGGCTTAGGGCTACGTTAGTGCGACAGGGTTTCTAGTACTACCTTACAGCTAGGTTAGTGCTTAGGTCTGATACACGGTTATGACTCTACAACGCTGCACTGTCAAGTCCCAACGCACTCCGATGCCGGGGCATCAGATTACGTTGGTGCGACAGCCGCTGGTACAAAACATAAAATATATTCGGGACACACAGCTGGTCTGGAAGCCCTACCGAAATCTAACACCAGGAAGTGCTAGGCCGCGGTAGCGCGATCAGCTTAGGACGGACAACACCGATATATATTGACACTTATTTGGGACACGCCGCACTGTCAGTCCCAACGTACTCCGATGCCAGGGCGTCAGGTTACGTTGGTGCGACAGCCGCTTTTACAAACACAGAATATATTCGGGACACACAGCTGGTCTGGAAGCCCTACCGAAATCTAACACCGGGAGGTGCTAGGCCACGGTAGCGCGATCAGCTTAGGACGGACAACACGGATATATATGAACATTGATTTAAAAACTAGGTTAGTTTCATAGGCACAGGTAAATAACAGTGGCATCAACACGAAATAATAAATCAGAGCGCAATTAACGATTGACACAAGGGCGGCAATGAAATAAGAGCGGACTTACAGGTGTATCCCAGGAATGGGCAGGTATAGCGGCTGCTCTACAGGATCGGGGTTGCGACAGGAAATCGCCGGGGCGCTGCTGATGCTTCGCGGATGTATACGGTTATACGGGTAGCCGGTTCTACGGGTTTACGCGCCACGTCGCGGGACGTTCGTACTGGCCGGTGTAGTTCACGAGACTGTCCTATAAGACGTGTGACCGCTCGGTAGCTGCCACGAGAAAGAGAGCTCTGAATGCGCGCGCGCTTGATTTAAAGGCGCATGTACCATCACCGTCCCCCCACCGCGCGCCGTCGATCTGCCGCTTGACTGTGGCTCGGTGCGGGGCGCGGGGAGCGGAGTGGGCGTGGCGTCGCATCGCTCTGCACGTGCCGGCTGATGAGTCATCGCGGGGCGTGCAGGGCGGGGTGCGGGGCACCGTTACAACTGTGTTCTCTTACAACATGACTTGGTCAGCGTCTACAATTGGTGCCGACGTAATCGTATGTTTCTAAATGTTGACAAATGTCTTACAATTTCTTTTACATCAAAGATAAATGGAATTATTTCTTTCGATTATACGTTAAATGGCCTATCACTTTTACGAAAATCCTGTGTGAGAGATTTGGGAGTAATGTTTGACGAGAAATTAACATTTCATTCACATTATGACCACATTATCACTAAAAGTTCGCGACTGTTAGGGTTTATTTTTCGTATAACTGTGGGTTTTAAGAATTTATCTGCCATGTTCCATTTATATCACGCTCTTATAAAAAGCATCCTGGAATATGCGTCCGTTATATGGTCCCCATTCTATCAACGTCATAGTGAGAATATCGAGAGAGTGCAAAAGAGATTTTTGAACATGATCGCGTATAGATTACATCTAGGTCGTACTTGTGGTTCTTATTCTATGAGACTTGATAAATTCAAAATGTCCACTCTGCAAACCAGACGTAAATGTAATGAACTAGTAATATTATATAAAATTATTCATTCTCAAATTGATTGTCCTCCCCTTCTTTCGCAGCTTAATTTCAATATTCGTTTCCGGTCCCGTAAACCTACAACTAAAATTTTCACTTTACAAACTTATCAAAATAACACGTCCTATTTTAACCCCATTGTTCGTATGTGTCGCTCATATAATGACTTGGTGACGGAGCATTCTTCTCTTGACATTTTTAATTGTAAGCTATACAAATTCAGAAGGCATATCCAAAACTTATTAAGTACATACACCAACCTTTAATCAGCTTAACCCATAGTTTTTAGTTTCCCACTGTGTTTAATTTTAATTTTAAAATTTTGTGTTTAATTTGTGACATGTTACATTAATACTGTTTATATATGGTCCATTCTGTGCACACATAATTAAGAGTTATAATCTAGCCTTGATACCGTATTAATGATAGATAAGTTAGTTCTAATATGGTTGTAACTTGTTTTGTGAGCCTTAAATAAATAAATAAATAAAAAAATAAAAGTATAACTCATTTCTTGTGCGCACTTGCTATGTAACTCATTTCTTGTGCGCACTTGCACTAGTTTTAATAAACTGTCTTTGGACGTCGATCTATTTAATACCAGCACCACCACTGTGAAGCGATTGATGACACAGTGCTTTTTTAACAAATAGATTTAATAAGTATGTACGCGCATGCCCTCCCGTTTTTTGATGCTACCTACATAGTTACAGTTGAACGATGTTCACTATATTTTTTATTTATCTCCTTTTTTGTTGTTTATAAGTTGAAATTTCTTCTCTCCTTTCACAATTAATTAATTTCTATCGGCGGAGATTTTTCATTAGCATTGTACTAAATAATTACCAATACACACTATTGTTATTCGTCTGTAAGTCTCCCTAAGAAAATAAAATAAAATAAAAATAAAATAATATAAGCTATATTATCGTACAGTTTAATTTAAATCCACACCTACCACTACACACCTACCTATTTAAAATTATCGCGCTAAGACCCGTAAACAACAGTAATAATGTGTAGAAAGCGCGAAAGCCTCAAACAAACATTAATTTAAATCCATTCAGCAGTTTTATGTGAAATAGTAACAAACATCCCATATATCTATATAGAGTTAAGTAAGAGTAAAGTATATACTTTATTGCACATCAGAAACAAAACAAAATTTGTTACAATGTTCATAGCAAAGGCTTACTCACAAAACCCACTTAACCCTTAATTATACTTATTTAACTTTTATTAGTATACGTCTGTGTTTATTCTACTTACTCTTACTCTAACTTAATCACAAAACTATGTCTAGTCTTGACAATAATACCTCTCTACAATAAAGTTGACGAGATTGCACATTTTAGTCCGACCCTGTGTAAATCAGGGCCGCACTGGCTTCCGCTTCTGCATATTTCCCCTGGGACGCCTCTGTAAATACCGCAGTTAAACCGTTCTTTAATAAAAGAGTTTAGTGATATACTTACCTTTATATGTGCATGTATTATACAGATTTATGGGCTAAAGTGACTGGTCTCACCATAAAGAAAGATAAACGCTTATCTAGTCTTGTACAGAAGCCAGCACATGCGGTTGGACATTCGTACTACGAAAACACACCTACCACTACCACGGGATACGGGCGCTCTCAAGGTAAACATGTCAAGCCGCCAGTGAATGAAATTTTACATGGTAGTACTTTTTTTTTAATTGACCTATGCTTGTGTTGGCCGTGTGGCACCGGCATAGAATAGTGTCACCCCCTCTCTTCCCGTGGGGGTCGTAAAAAGCGACCGAGGGATAACTACCAGAGGATGGGCAGCAGCGTCCTTCTGTGTATTTAAGATCACACTGTTGATCGCCAACCCGCATGCCAAGCGTGGCGATTATGGCAACTACCCCCCAACATGACAGACACAACCAGAAAACGGCCCCTAGTCCCCGGCAGCCCCGCTGTTCCCAGCCCTGGTAACAGCTGCGGTAACGGTGGGGCATGGGGTGCTAAGAATCCCCGGGCGGCTCGTTGTTACCAACACCGACGACCTTTGGCCCTGGCAACATACAACAATCGCACACTGCGGACCGATGAAAAGATCCTCGAACTGGAGGAAGAATTGAGCAGGATTAAGTGGGACATCCTAGGATTATCTGAAGTCCGAAGAGAGGGAGAGGACTCGATAATCCTTAAATCTGGCAACCTGCTCTTTTTCCGGGAGGGCGAAGATCTGTCCCAAGGTGGTGTCGGGTTTTTGGTCCACAAGTCCCTTGTGAACAACGTGATCAAGGTCGAGAGTGTGTCGGCAAGGGTAGTATACCTTATACTCAGAATTACCAAAAGGTATTCGTTGAAGGTCATACAGGTATACGCGCCTACTTCGGCACACCCCGATATTGAGGTCGAGGAAATGTATGAGGACATCTCAACAGCCATACATACTTCCGAGTCTCACTTCACTGTTGTCATGGGGGACTTCAACGCGAAGCTGGGCAAACGAATCGGGAATGAGCTGAGAGTGGGGTTATTTGGAGTCGGAGACCGAAATCCCCGGGGCCAGCTGCTGGTGGACTTCATGGAGAAGGAAGGACTCTACATGATGAATTCCTTCTTCAAGAAGTCGGAACACCGCAAATGGACCTGGGTTAGTCCCGACGGCAAGACCAAAAATGAGATAGACTTCATCTTGTCGACGAGGAGACAAATATTCAATGATGTCTCTGTGATCAACTCAGTGAAAACTGGGAGCGATCACCGACTGGTTAGAGGCTCATTGAATATCAATGTTAGACTCGAAAGAGCTCGTTTGATGAAGTCTACGCTCCGTCCATTGCCAATCCAAATTCAGAACCCCGAACACTTTCAGCTCGAACTGCAAAACCGATTCGAATGCCTAGCAGATTGCGAGGGAGTGGACGAATACAATGACAGGTTCGTGGAAGCTGTCCGTACAGCGGGGTCCAAGTTCTTTAAGACCCGCCGCACAAATGGAACCAAAAAGATTTCAGATTCCACGCTCAGGCTCATGGAAGAAAGACGGAAAATGGTTCTGCAGTCCGCAGATGATGCTTCCTGCTACCGGCGGCTCAATAGACAGATCTCAAAGTCTCTGACCCGCGACATTCGCCAATTTAATACAGATCGTATTAAGGAGGCCATTGAGCGTAACAAAGGCTCTAAAGTGTTCGCAAGAGATCTGTCTATGGGGCAAAGCCAACTGACGAAGCTGAAGACTTCGGACGGTAGAACCGTGTCATCTAAGCCTGAGTTACTGGAGGAAATCGAGGGGTTCTATGGACAGCTGTACACGACAACACGGACACCTGTCAGCCAAGCTGCAACTGACCCCAGAGCTAGGCTAACCCGACACTACACCGAAGACATCCCGGACGTCAGCCTGTACGAGATTAGGATGGCTCTCAAACAGTTAAAGAACAATAAGGCACCGGGTGATGACGGAATAACTGCTGAGCTTCTGAAGGCAGGTGGTACACCGGTCTTGAAAGCCCTTCAGAAACTGTTCAATTCCGTCATCCTCGAAGGTACAACGCCGCAGGCGTGGCTTAGAAGCGTGGTGGTCCTCTTCTTTAAAAAGGGTGATAAAACCCTTTTGAAGAACTACAGACCCATCTCGCTTCTGAGCCATATCTACAAATTGTTTTCGAGAGTCATCACGAATCGTCTCGCGCGCAGGTTCGACGACTTCCAGCCTCCCGAACAAGCCGGTTTCCGAAAGGGCTTTAGTACCATAGACCACATCCACACGCTGCGGCAGGTTATACAGAAGACTGAGGAGTATAACCAGCCACTATGCTTAGCGTTCGTGGACTATGAGAAGGCCTTCGATTCGATTGAGACTTGGGCAGTGCTGCGGTCTCTTCAGAGGTGCCAAATCGACTACCGATATATTGAGGTGCTCAAGTGTTTGTATGAGAACGCCACCATGTCTGTCCGGCTCCAGGATCAGAACTCCAGACCAATCCAACTGCAGCGGGGTGTGAGACAGGGAGACGTTATTTCTCCGAAACTGTTCACCGCTGGCGCATGGCGGGGGAGCGGAAGACTCTACCCCAAAAAAAGTCATACCAACGCGTCTAGGGGCGGCTCAAGGGAGCCTCGGACCACGGCCTAGCGCGGTGATATTGAAAAAGATCGTGAAGGAGCCGTCGCTTGAGGGGCTCCGTCTCTGATTTTCAATTTCTTATAATTATATCTCCGGTCAACATGTTAGATACTTTTTACCAGGGGAAAAAAATAATGCGGGTGTAGTCGTGGGCGAACAATAACAACTATACTATATTCCTTTGATTTTCATTTACGTGCAGTGGCGATTCTCTTATATTTCAAATTGCTTTCGTTCTTTGGTGGAGGGACACTCCTGTGCTAACGGAGAAAAATTGTTTACTTCTAGAGAAACCCTATTCTTCGTATGAAAAATATAATCTAAAAGTAAAAAAATAATACTTGGAATATGAGTTATCACTCCATTATCGCCACAGAGGTTCATCCCTTTGGACAATGGATGGGAATGCCTTTATACTCACTGAGACACCTTTTTGCTTTCTATTCTAAGAGTGCCGTCCATTACTTCAAAATGATTGGTAGCCACAGATATGACAATAATATGAAGGGCGAAAAAGGATATAGGTACATACAAACTTTTACTTATTCGGTACTGTACTAGAAAAAAATAATTTTTAGAAATAGTAAAGTGTAGGTGAAAATTGTAACCATAATATTGAAATAAAATGTTATTTATTTATATTGTGACATTGGTGGTAGTAGTTTTACCCTTAAGAAAAAAGACAGCAAACAATACATGTTATTTATTTATTTATTTATTGTAGACCACTTTGAATGAGTGAAGATTGAATATGGCGTAATTTTAGGGCGGATGTTTTAGAGTAAGGAAAAAAATGATTTTGGGTAATATAGATATGTAATATGAGGCGACCCGATCCTGTCAAGACATATGACGTGCTTTCATACTGATAGGTAATAATGTAATTTTATTTTCCGTCACTTTCGACCATAATTGAATAGAAAGCTGCATGACATTTGAAGCAATCACAACCCCGAGACGAGAGGCTAGTTGACAGAATTTCTTACTTTGAGATTTGTATGAGTCTCCTTAATATAATCGATGTTTTTTTTTTTTATTATTATTTTTTGCACCATGTGGTTACATTAAGATGTACAGATAAAGATTTGACTCACACATTAACCCTGTCAGGGCACTGCAAAATACATAATGAAAGAATTCTAATTAAATATATCAAAATTAACTTAAACACTTGAAATCGATCATTAAATAATCGTAAATACAATATACATATTTGTTTTTAATTATACTATACGAGAAAATATATATAACATTTAACTTTGAGCTAAGTCACACTCGAAAAACTCTCGCAGGGTGTAAACGCATTTAGTTATTAAAAGTTCTTTCAATTTTTTATCGTCTAAGCTAAACTGATAATCTTCTCTACTATTTTGTGTTTTAAATCTTGAATCTTTTATTAAAGATCACAATTTAGAGCGTAATAACTAAATTAGAATCTCATTGACTCTATCTATACTACTCGTACGAGTATGTCAATTGTATAACTTTTCTCTGACTAAATGGGTAGGTATTGTAGTCAATAACTAGTGTTCATATTCATAATTTGATCAAATATATATCTTCTAACCTTGATTTATGACATTTAGGACTTTAAGAGCCCTGAAACCAGGCACAAATGGCTTTGTAAGTGGTTTCTAATTAGTTGGAGTTAGGAGTTAGGAACAGGTCAAGGTAGTTCTGTTAGTATCTGTATCCCCTTGTAACAGATAAAAGACCCGACTAATTAAGGTAATAACTTTGTACTTTGGTTTCGATTAGATATCTCAGATTCATCTAATAGACTTCTTGAAGTATTTGGTAGAGAATAGAGCAAGTTGCTTCGAAAAATCCATTCGGATGATTGCTCATTTATGATGTACAGAAGCCAGCAGATATGGTTGGACATTCGCACTACGAAATTCACCCCTACCGCTATGGAATACGGGCGCTCTCAAGGTTAACATGTCCAGCCGCATGTGCTCGCAATTCTACTTTTTAAGATCGAATAGTAATGTATTTGTTAGGCTACTTTTACCGCGGGAAAATTCCTTATTCCGCCGGAGCTGCTGCGTGCATACTTTTTGCAATCTTATGATGAATTTTTTCAGTAAAGTAACCTTCAAACCTTGCATTTCAGTATCCCGGCGTTAGAAAGGGCTAACAGTTTTTCACCTTTACGCTTTAATATATTTTCGCACGCATACTATTATATTATTTGCCCTGCTAGTGCGTCTGTTCAAAATGTCACTGGATATTAACATTTCTGACCTCTACAACATCTTTGACCTAATTCTGAGCAAAACATGGCAACGGCCACGGTATGCATATAGCAGTTGGTAACCCTTTAACTTGCATATTATTATTTCAACGCGCTTGACCCAAAAGGAAATAAATTTTGACCCTTCTGTTGTATGTCCTTTAATTCATAGATTGCGTTATTTGTTTATTAGTCAGATTGAAGAATTTGAGCACAGTAATTAAACAAAAAGAGGTGTCCAAAATCTATCTATATACATAGATTTAACTTAAAATAATATAGCTTATGCATCAGATCAAAATAACACACAGGAAACCTTTTAACGCGGCGGGTAAATACTTCATTTCCATGGGAAAACTGCTGCGCAGGCGGAGCCGTGGGGTTGAATGATAGCTAGTCTTCATCTATCAATCTTCTTCTTCTTCTATCTATATCTACTATGATAAAACTGAAGAATCGGCGTGTCTAAACATTGATTATTTTTTTTAAAAACTGATTGTAGGTAATAAAGGGAGTGTAGCTGAACACAAAAAAACAAGTTTTGAAAAAAAAAAAATTAAAAAAAAAACCGTCTGTCTATGTGTCTGTCTGTCTGTTTTTACACGCTAATCTCTGGAACCGTTGGACCGATTTAAATGAAACTTTGCATGGTGGTACATATTAGATACTTACATCACAAATACTAAAAACAACGCAGGCGTAGCCGTGGGCGGATAGCTAGTTAGTTATAAACTCGTATTACTTTCATCAACAATTCAAGCAGTTAAGTTTTTAGTTTTCAAGTTGATTGTACTCTCTTGTCCAACTGTTTATTTATGCTCCAAGTATTTACCACCTGCCTCTCCTAACTTTGTAACTTTTAGTAATTAATTTGAATTTAACGAATCATTTCAAGGTCACTGCCTTCGACGCACCTGTGAGTTAGGATCTATCTGTATCAAGTCCGGTGAAGCTTGATTGGTCGTAAAAATAGGTGTTTTAGCCAAAAGCGTTTCTGGCATTTTGCTGCGGAAGGGTACTTTTTCGACACAAGGCACAAGCATAGGTGAAAAAAAAAACTGTCGCATGTTACATTATTTTAGCATGTGAATTGTTGGGTTACGCTACAAATAGAAAATATTTGCGGCATCATCGGCAAGCAACAGTCTATTTTACGCCGAAGGCAACATCGTGTCTAGATAATTTTCAAAGCATCATAATGTAAAATTTTATGAATCATTTTAGGATTCATTTTATTTTGTAAGGGGTTAAAAGCGCTCATAGTATAAGGCTAGGCTTAAGATTTTGAATAGAATAGCATGAAATAGAACAGAAATAATAGAAGGAAAGGAAAAATAAAGACTAGATAATTTTTAGATTTGTTTGAATCCTGTTTGCATAAGATTTTTTATTTCTTTGTTCATAACAGAAAGTTGAATGAAAATATTATCGTAAGGAAATATGAACAAACCTGTGAAGAAAGTCAAATCACAGAATACCAAATAGTAGTCCCAAGACAAAGGTGAAGTCAATTAAAAAGACTAAGACGGCCGCGCACAGATGTAGCTTTAAAAATTTTTGCAGACCTTTGGAAACATCAAACAGCAAATGAAACATCTATATTGGACATACTGACTGAGGCTTAGACTGTTGCTATCCAAAAAGAAGCTGCCAATGAAGTTTCAGCCCTAAAGACACTGACGCAAGCTGTTTAAAACAAGATGCAGACTTGAAAGAACTGACGGTTAACCAGACTGCGGCTTTAGACCGCCTAACTCTGACACTTAAAGATATATTTATAGACAATGATCACTAGTTTACAGTGTATCTGTTGCTGGGATTTTTTCTGGTGTTGCTGGCTACATATGGTGTACTAAGTTCAAATACATACTTAGAATTTTTTGATCAGCTCTAGTTTTTGAGATTTAGGTACCTACTTTCTGAACAAGAAAATTACACTTTTATAAGAAAAAAATATTAAAAATATTAAGTTAACAATTGAATTCTAACATGCTTGGTTCTAAAGCTCTCCTTTTATGTATAGGCTTTAGGAAATGGCATAGTAAAGTCCAGCAATAGTCAGATATCATAAGATTTATATCCTAAAATCTTGTTGCATAGGCCCACCCTGTCTTCACTCATATCTCCTAGGTTTTTAGAAAACTTTATCTCGGTAACTGTCAAGAAAATGGTTTAGTACTAATTTACTACATTCTAGATTTATAAATTGTAAAAGGAGTCATTTACAAGTAGAACACAATTAGATTTTCTGTTTCCGAAAAAAAGTTTTGCATCACAGCGACGAAAGCTGTCCAAGCTCTTAATTCTAGCTTATTCATAGAATCTTTAAATTAGATTTCTTTCACAACTTGTCTAATTTGTGGACCTTCAAATTTAAACTTCCTTAGCTTTTCCTTAGTCAGTTGAAGATTTTTTTAACAAATGTAGGATGAGCGTTGTCTGCTATTGGCTAAAGCTGCCAAAAAATTTAACTGCTTCACCATAACCATTTTTATTTTTAGGCAGATTACTTTTTCAAGATCTACAAGTGACTTTTTGATACATTTTTGCTTCTAGGTGTCTTATTTATCTCGCACACGGGCCCCTGTTTTCTGAGCCGATGCACGTTTTTCGATCTGCTGTCCCAAAGACATATAAATAGAGAAACTTAGTGTAACAATTTTGTTTTATTGTGAAAAATCTTTACAATAGTTAATATTGACCATAATATTTGCAAAAACAACCAGGTGACCAAAACTTCTCATTTTTATTTGAGGCAGTTCTGAAATACAGGAAGTAGTTATTTTTCACGAACTCTGAATAGCTTTTTTGTAATTGTAATATAAATATTCCCCGCACATATAGCAAAAGAGGTCTTGGATTACATAAACAACATTTCCTAGATGCACTCATGTCGCAAAAAAAACAGATATTAATTTTAACAAACTCAAACACGCCCTATTCACGGAAAAATACGCATAAGTAATGAAAATTAATAATAGAGTAATTTTAGCTGCACGAAAATTTATGAGGCTTGATTTGGAAGTATTATGACACAAGTAATTGATATCGACCTGAAAATTCGCAGCAACAGACAAAAGTTCAAATGTTGTAAACTAGTGAATCAGTAATCAGGAATAGTATTAATCTTTTTAAAAAAGATTAAAGCTCTTACGTTTGCATTAAGTACCGTATACTTAAATAATTATGTGTTTTTTCGGCAATTAAAAAGCCTTTCTATTGAGAACGCATTTTTTTAAATAAAGTGTACAAACATTTCTTTCATTACACATAATACCTAGTATTTATGTTCCTTTGGGAAAATGTTTGTATAAATATTTCGATTACGTCTAATTCATTGGTACTTAGTAGTACTTATAAGATCCTTGGGTGAAATAAACTAAAAAGGATAATTCTGCTTTGATAAGGGTACCATTGGGATAGAGCTCAGAACGGTATATCGAAAAACCTTTCGTCGTTATAAATATGTCAAAATGATATAGGTGCCTAATTTTGTTTGTCAGTACCTGGAAAGTTCTTTATATTAAAAACAGACTGAAAATTGACAGAACGGTCTTCAAGACCTTGTAGACTAGGAAATAAATTGAAATATCGCTCTAGTTTTTGAGGTGAGAGGCAAATCTTGTGACAAGTTGCTAATAGTGCTTTTCGTGGGTTTTGGACATCGGTGAATCCGAAAATAGCCTATTTAGATTCGGCGAAGCCCAAAAATGAGCAACTTGTTACAACTTATTTGGCAATTAAGTTCTGTAAAATGTAAACATGAAACCACAGGTAGACATCATAGTAAAGGTTTAATCTCAAACTTTAAATACAACAACATCACTCCGTTTTTAGGGTCAGTTGTTGGAAATAGCAACCCGTGTCACCCAAGCCCCTGCACATCAAATTAAAATGTTAATTTCGGGTATATTTCCCATAAGTTTCCCTTACCCCCAGCTTGTCGAGTACGGTCAAGGTATTTTGTCGTCGTCGCGTCGGTTCTGTGTGTACAATTGTATAAATCAGAAAACGCCTAAAACGCTCCCTTGTTTCCTTAATTTGAAACTATAGATAGTGCGACCCGTAATATATTTTTTATTCCTCTTTTCGTGTGAATTGTACCTAAGTATATACTTGTAAAAAATAATGTGATCCTTTATTGTAAAGTTCCAGGGATTAGCGTGTACAAACAGACACACCGACGGTAATTTTTTTTCAAAACTTGTATTTTTGTGTTTAGCTACAATCCCTTTATCACCTACCTACAATCAGTTTTTTTTAAAACAAATCAAAGTACAGACACGCCGATTCTTCAGTTTTATTATCGTATAGATAATGAATGGAATATATTATTTTGTTTAATTAAAATGAAGCGTTAATGACGGATAATGTTATACACTTCATCACTGTAATTTGTTTTCCCTAAATCCCAGACATAGTAATCTGTCTTACTTTCTTAATTTAAACTCAGCGACATGTTATTTTATTATACAAAATGGCGAAATTAATTCCGTAACACGATACCAATTTCAGTATCACGTTTTGAAAGAGCAATAGCGAATTTGTTATGACAGAGTAATTTATTTAACGACCATTCTTTAAGACAACTAGCTTTACGCCGGGGCTCCGCCCGCGTTAATAGTTTTTCCCGTGGGAATAAGGCATTTTCCCGCGCTAAAAGGTAGCCTATGTTACTCAGGTGAATGTAGCTTTCTAATGGTGAAAGAATTTTCGAAATCGGTTCAGTAGTTTTTGACTTTATTCGTTACAAACACACACACACACACACACACACACACACACACACACACACACACACACACACAAATACAAATTTCTTTCTTGTTTATAATATTACTATGTTATGTGGATTATAGAATACCTAATGGTAACCAAATGTAGGAAAAATATTGCGCTTTGAGGATCTTTTGGCTTTATGAGTTTTTCAGCTAAATAATGTCGCTACCGACGCCATTCAGAGTAGCCTTATTGGATCACGCCGACTACGTGCGGATTGGTCAACTTCCCCCTTGAATTTCTTCGCAGGTGTGTGTAGGCTTACGAAGTTTCCTTTCACCGTAAGAGCGTCAAATTTTGGAATCGAAAATACATCGGTACATATCGGGTTTCGAAACTACTTTGAACGTTTTTTGTACACATCATCATCATCATCATCATCATCTCAGCCTGTAGACGTCCACATTGCTGGACAGAGGCCTCCCCCAAGGATCTCCACAATGATCGGTCTTGCGCTGCCCACATCCAGAGGCTTCCCACGACCCTCACCAGATCGTCGGTCCACCTCGTGGGGGGCCTGCCCACACTACGTCTTCCGGCGCGCGGTCGCCATTCAAGAACCTTTCTGTCCCAACGGCCGTCGGTTCTAAAAAGGAACATCAATAAATAAGAATAATAGTTTATTGCTTTTTCAACAGATGTCGTCGTCGTTTTAGCGTAGCGTTAAAAATTTATAGAAGAATAATATATAATCTATGCTAATATTATAAAGAGGAAAGATTTGATCGTTTGTTTGTTTGCATTGAATAGGCTCGGAAACTACTGACTGAACCGATTTCAAAAAATATTTCTGTCTTGGGAAGTTATTAGGTACTATCCCAGGGTAACATACTCTCAGGTTATATTATATTTAACAAAAAATTAGGGACTCTTACTAAAACTCCAATAATGTAAGGGTGTAAAAAATATTCCTAAAACGACTGAACCAGTTTTTATAAAACTTGGTACGAAAATAGAATAATAAAATAATAAATTAAAATGAAAGTTTATTTGCTCTTACTACAATTGGCTTACAAACTAGATATTGTACTTACAATTATTATAGCACTTTTGAAGTTTTAATTTAGTGAGTCTGAATTTGTGCAAACTGCCTATAGTAAGTGAGAGCCTGGTGTCTGTACCAGGAGGCCCTGTATGACGGATCACCAGGTCCTCCAGGTCCAGAATAGACCTTGAGAAAGAACAATGGCTAGGTAACGTCCGAGGCTCCCTCGAGCCGCTTCTAGACGCGTTGGTACATGACTTTTTTTGGGGTAGAGTCTTCCGCTCCCCCGCAAGTCCGGTGAAGCTTGATCCGTCGTACTTTTTCGACTCAAGCATAGGTTAATTAAAAAAAAAGTCTACGTACCTTTGACCGCGGGAAAATTCCTCATCCAAAAAGTTCAAAATCGCCACGGGAAAAACTGTTAACGCGGGCGGAGCCGCAGTAGAAAGGTAGTATAATATAATAAGAAATAATGTTGTTTTTTTAATCAAATTGGATTACTGGCTCTTTTTCTAAATATTACACGATTCGACAATTCTTTTTGTTTTTTAATTTAGTGCTATAAATAGTGGTAACTAATTTTAGATACCGACATAATTCGCATTGGGTTTGCACGGAAGACCGAACTAATTTAGGATAAGCTAAGCTGTAACCTCCCTTTATGGACGGATAAATATGTGTAAATACTTAAACAAAATATATTTCGCAAAAAATATTGTTTCTGGAAATCAGGCGTTACTTACGCCTGATTTCCAGAAACAATATTTTTTTGGAATTAATTGGAATTAATTGGCTATTTAAATAGCTAATATTTCGGTGTAAACTCATAAGGTCCAATATTGATAAAACGACCAATACACATCAGGACCAATACGCATTTAGTTTTTATGACTAACACATGTTATTTCAAGCTCCTTCAAGTTCTACCTCTAGGAACTGTTACTTACTTACGTCATTAGTTTACATTTTCTAATTCAGATATTAAAATAAATAACCAAATAAAAATCCACTTCTTTGCCTCATCATAGTTGTAAAATTTTTATGGAGAACGGAAATGACGAAAGAATCAAAAACATGTTTTCTGTTTTCATCAATCCCTGTTCTGATGTCGCATGTCGGAATCTTAAGTAGTTTGTTTACATCAAGAGTTCAGATCGTGTTTCCGCATTTAATTTTAGCATGTAAACATGAGCGATAAGCTACCATATGCGTGATTTTAGCCTGACAGATGGTATACATTAGGTACTGTACGTACCGGCCCTAATGGTGGAAGCAAAAAAAACTGGGAAGGAATTTAAATAGAGCATATATTAGCAACTTAATAACGAATATCACATCAAAGCTTTGGGAAAAGAAAAATAGATCTACCGGCTCGCAGCGAGGGCTGCGACCATCTGTATGGCATCAACTAAATTCAAATGAATTTTACTCTTCACATTTATAAAGCTAGAAACGCGGAAAGAGGCTGCCAGCACGAAAGCGGCGAGCATGTACGACGCATGCACGCCACAGTACTTAGGTACTTAATTTGCTTTTGTAGACAGTCATCATTAACAGCTGAAATCAGGGTGAATAGGCCTTAGTCGACCACGCTGGCCCAGTGCGGGTTGGTCAACTTCACACACAACCCTTGAATTACTTCGCAAGTGTGTGCAGGTTTCCTCACGATGTTTTCCTTTACCGTAAGAGCGTCGAATTACGTACATATGAATTCGAAAATCGAAAACACATTGTTACGCGCCGAGGTTCGAATCCGCGAACTTCCGAATGGAAGTCAACGGCCTTAGCCAGGCCACCGACGCTCTTTTCTTTTTTGTAGACAGTATATGGTGAGAAAGCACGTCATTCGGTGTTTTCATAGTTTTTACAAGCCATCCGCGGCTTTACATACAACTCTAGAATTTAGAATCATATAAAAAATAAAGTAGGTAGATCGTATGTTAACACGTAAATACTATGAATCTTCATACGGTCTTCTTATTTATAGATGTGTTGCCAGTGCTAATTCACGTGAACGGGGAATGTGGAATCCAAATTCGTGGATGTAGGTCACTCGCCTGGCCTTTTTTTTTGTGCCTGCACTGTAACTGTTCTAGTATTCTTTCTTTTGACTAATCCTTTGTACTAGTGTAATCTAAAAGAATGGCAAATTACCGACGTGTTTTTTCCTGCGAATTTATGTATTTATGTCCGTAGATAATCTATAGGTTTAGCTAGAACAGAAAAAATAAAAACCTAGTCATATTGAGGAAAATTGATGTTTTAATTTTTATGTTTGAGATTGTTGCAAAATAGCATAATTAATCAGGTATCATAAGAAAATAATATTTCTTTGGTCAGTACTTTACGTTGTAAAAAAATATCAAATTTACTATTATCTAAATAAAGTCAAAAAGAAGTTTTTCATACTGATGATTGCACATAATGAAAAATAAATACTCATATATCGTAATTCGTAATTACATTACATTGCGTAAAAACTGTCTTAAAGCGATCTCTAAAGAACCTCTTATTTATACACCGTGCAACTAAATTGGTTGTTTATCCGCAATATATCGTCACCCTGCTGAGAAAAGGACAGCTCTTTTAAATTCTTTTAGTACAAATTAGAAAAAAAGAACGCGCCATTATTTGCGCTATAAAATTTACGCATTTGTTTAAAAGCTCTAAAGATAATCATATAATAACTAAAAAACAACAGAATTAATATTTACCTATCATACTATTTTTCAGTAGATCGTTTCTCTCTGTAGTGTCTCCTGTAAAGTTTTGTTGAAAGCATTTAAGTGGTTTTCTCAGCAGGGTGACGCTAATGTACCTTAAGGAAGTAATTGTTCAGTTTCATGAGTTCTACAACTATGTTGCGCATATACAACCAGTGAAATTTCACGGTGTTTAAACAGACTGTCATAGTAAATAGCCGTGTTTACAGTTCAAAGAATACTTATTTTGTTGACCGTACCAACACGCACTAATGTGCACTGTACCGGACGAAAGTCTCAAACAATTAATTAAAACTTTGACAATAACGCGAAGTAGGTACACGTGTACGGCCAGAATAATAATATAAAGTTGCCCCTTCTCATTATGATAACTACAAAGGGTAATTTCGTGGTAATTAGTTTAGCCATTGTAATTAGTGTTATAATTTAACTTGATACAATGTTCATAAAGTGAGGAAACTTGCTAATAAATGTGATGAAATTGTGTGAATGTAAAAGCGACCAACTAGCACTTTGCTAGAATAAATACGGTTCGTTCCCGAGCATCGGTGGCTTAGAGGCTTGGGCCGTTGTCTTCTATTCGGAAAGCATGGGTTCACATAGGCGTTAATTGGTTTTCCTGTGGTAAAGTAGCCTGTGTGTTAATCCAGGGTGTCAGCTATCTCCATACCAAATTTTATTAAAATCGCTTCAGCCGTTTAGTCGTGAAGAAGTAACAAACATACACACTCTCAAATATTCGCCTTTAAAATATTTGTGTGATATTATGTACGTTTATTTGGCTCTCTTATGGTGAAAGCATCTTTTTTTTGTGTCGACGAAATTACACAGGCCAAAGTGGTTGCTAAGGCCTGTTCACCCTGAATCAGGGTAGGCTCGAGACCCTCGGTGGCTGCTAACGAGGGTCCATAAAATTGAAAGGAAGGTCATATTATATTGTAAAGTTGTTACACCCGCGGCTCGTCTAGATCCTGAACGAGCCTGCGGGGCAGTAGGAATGAATAATAAAAAATGGATGATTGACGGATGATTTTGAATGAATTCCAAAATTAAATATATTTGAATTTAGACGAAAATGGTAAATGAGATGAGAAATGAAGTAGAAAACGTGGCAACGAGGTAGCACGCAATGCACCTCGTTACAAAGTAACACTTTTGTCAAAAGTCAAGAAGTAAGATATTACAAATCACTTTTCGACGTCAAATTTTAATGAAGTTGCTAAGTTTTGCTCAAACCGAGGCTGGCTCTCATCTCGCACTAATGAAGAATAAACTCTTAATTTTTTTTTCAATTCCTTGGTAAGAAATGAAGGATTGTAGGTACAGTATTTAATGTACAAAAACCCGACAGGAAAAATAAAAAACCTTATGTATTTCTGGCAGGCAACAATCTCTTTCATAAAATTACTTAAACATTTAATTGCCAATTGGTTAATAATCATGCAAAAAAGAAGAACAAAATATTAAAATTTTTCTAATATGGTGAGATTTTGTTATGGAATTTTGTATTTTTATAGTAAACGATTTGTTAAATTACATGCATATTACAAGTCACGAATGTCAGGATCACAATACTTTCTCTTGTTATCAATGTTTTATGTGAATGCATATGGAAGATACCAGGGCCGCTATGAAATATGAATGGACAAATTTGAATATGTCGGGTCAGACTGTCAGCCCCTTACGAGTAAGAGGATTGTAACCCTACAGGTTCATACTAACATAATAACATTATACATGTTTTCGTCTTCAACAGCTCATATTATAATAATATGTACCGACCGAGGGACTCAAGCCTACCCTGAAATGGTAGATAGATAGATGGATAAAACGTTTATTTATGAGCACAGTACATAGAAGGTCCTATTAACTAATTGATTATAAACAAGCAGCAAACACATTAGCACTTATGCCTACCACTTCCCTTCAGGTAACAACGCCCGCACCCGCCTGCGGGGGCGCGGCCAGAACCAAAATCAAAATTGAAAATCAGAGACGGAGGCCTCAGGCGTCGTCTCCTTCACGATGTTTTTCAATATCAACGCGCTAGGCCGTGGTCCGAGGCTCCCTTGAGCCGCCCCTAGACGCGTTGGTATATGACTTTTTTTGGGGTAGAGTCTTCCGCTCCCCCGCAAGTCCGGTGAAGCTTGATTAGTCGTAACTTTTCGACTCAAGCATAGGTCAATTAAAAAAAAAAGCCTTCCACTTATACAAACAAACAAATGTTATGTACCGCACCCATAGAAAAGGTCCTAAGCTCAGCATTATGCTGTGTACCACCCGAAAATAGTACACAGCGCTGTTATTCTGCTAGTACCTTAAAGTGTATCTAAGTTCGCGCTCAGATGGAGATACCTCATAAATGAGGTTAAATAGGCCTTATTAGTCGACCATACGCACAATTCTGCCATACTGTATCCAGATTCTCTCGAACCTCGCACGCGGGGGCCTAACGACCAATGAAAATGCGCCCTAATGTATGTCCACGGCCCATGGTTACCCTGACCCGGGATTCCCAGGAAAATAGAATATGTCTTGTCACCTTTATTATTTACAATGTTTTCCACGTATCTTTCTTCATTATTAATAGTCCGTTTACGTTTTGGTGAGAAGAAAAATGCTGGGAAGATTCTAAGTTTGTTTCGCTGTGTATTTTTATTATTTAGATTTACTTTCTTGTGTTGTACCAGTTGTATTTCATATTACAAACTATTTTTTTAATTGTGAATGTGCAATAATGTTCTTTCCTTCATGTCTAAGCTAAAAAAGCTATTTTCGAAATTTTATACGATTTGAATAAACTAGCTGTTGTTCTTTTTACTTGGTGAACTCTGTTTATTTACTCGTTGTGCATATTCTCACTCTATTGTATTTTTTTTGTCTTGTAAACATCCTCTCTTGGAAAAAGACCTCTCCTATATTTCCGTAGTGAATGGTCCTCCGCTACCCGCATCCTGCGGTTTGCCACAAAATTGAACTAGCCAGCATATTAAAATAAAATAAAATAAATAAATAAATAAATAACCAGCTAACTCACTATGTAACGTGCGCGAAACTCGAGAAAGTGCTGAACACGACATAGTGACATATTATAGTCCTGTCACTACTTCTCATTTTGATACATTTTGTTTAGCTTCTATAATTTATATAATTTAGTTTTTCTATTTTGACTGGTTGCCTTCGTCTAATTGCATATTTCGTTTGCACTGTTTGTTATATTAATCAAATTGTATAAAATAATAATTATTATGTAAAAATATTTTGAAAAGATGCAACGCCTGTGGAGTTCTTCCGGAGAGTTCATCTTCACAGAAGACTGCCAAATCGTGAACTCTCCTCGACGTCGAAAAGCGATTTGTAAAATCTTACTTCGAATAAACACATTTTGAACTTTGAACTTCTCACTTTTTTGTCGTGGATCTACACGGTACATCGCCATCTCCAAGCTAATATTCCCACTCTTTCAATTGCTTTTGTATCTCTTATACGATTCAGCAACAAACATACGCAGAGTTGATGCAAATATCGTCACACGTAATAGAATCTCCAACTATCCGGCTGTCTTTTTCTAAGCTTTTCCTCATTCTTTAATCAAGAAAACTAATCCAGATAAAAGTTTTCCGTACGCATTGTGCATCTCATGCTGTTAACGTGAGCCGTGTCACCAGGTCACGCGTATTTACGAACTCCTATACCCACTACACTAGACGGAACGCTGCTGTCGAGGTCGGTATATAATAGTACCTACTACCACAGAAAGAGTTACCAACTCTGTGGTACTACGCGACACTGATCTAGTTCCATAAACTCTTCACACTTAGTGCAATGTAAATGCTGGCTGTCTATAAAAAAAAATCATAGAAATAAAAATCTTTTAGTGTACAGAAAAACTTAAATCAATACAATACATAATACTTGAGTCTAATTTCTAAAACTAATATAACTCCATGACTGAGTAATATATTGTCTGGAGGAAAATTCTCCTTTCTTTAGGACCAACTATTGGCAAGAAATCGTATTCTATTTTATTATATTTTGAGCCGATATACTTGTTGTAATCTTATTATTTTATCCAGAATTGATAATTAGTTTTGTTTTATGAATGTTTTCAGCTATTATAAATTACTTGGTACCTAATTAAACTTTTAACATAAAAATCACTTCACGTTATAAAATAACAGAGCTACAATATGAGGTACATATTAGACTAGCTGTCAGGAAAAGCGGTTTGGAAATACGGTACTTACAGGGGATCGTAGGGCTAAGTAGAATTTTATGTTCCCCATACAAACACATTAATCCTCTCCGCCATTGTCTAAACCATGGTGAAAATGTGTTAAAACCGTTAACTACAGAAAGCTTTTAACTAAACACTTCAAAATTAAGACAATATAGCGAGCGATAGTAAAGAGGAAGATGTTTGGTGATGTTAATTCAAGTACTTATACGTGGAGGTAGAAGAGAATAAAATGGTAATCAATAGAACAATAAAAAGATAATTTAAAAAATATATAAAACCGCCTTCAAGGTCCTAACCTACACTAAAAAGTTACAAATAAAATATAAATCTAGCTGAAAGCATAGCAATTTAATATGGCTATTAATATTCTTTATTTACATAAATTGTAACATCATATAAACATGTGTAGACATTGTTATACACTTCACCTTGGAATCGGTGCCAGTTGAGGCTAGCTATTTAATCGGAACCACGTCTGATCTCAAAAGTTCAGATCGTTGAATATAAAAAAATTAAAGAACGCGGTCAGAGTACTAGGTACTGAGCCCACTATAGATGACTGCTAGCAGTAGAAGTCTTTTGGTCGAAATGATGGTGATTAGCTGGCACCGACTCCAAGATAAAGTGTATAACAATGTCTACACATGTTTATATGATGTTACAATTTATGTAAATAAGGAATATTAATAGCCATATTAAATTGCTATGCTTTCAGCTAGATTTATATTTTATTTGTAACTTTTTAGTGTAGGTTAGGACCTTGAAGGCGGTTTTATATATTTTTTAAATTATCTTTTTATTTTACCCTTTTTAGTGGAAATTTACCATTACAAGTTAGGTACTCACAAAACTTTAATTTGTTTTGTTAAGTACATAATTAAATGCAGATTTTCTCACTATGTTTCCTTGACAGTCTTACGTTTGATTTTTAAATTCTAAATCATTGCTATACTTGATTGGACTTTAACCTAAGTTTTCCGAATGGCGAACAACTGACCAAACCACTACGATACCGACGACGCTCGCCCGTTTAGTCCACGGAAAAATTCTTAAGTTGTTATCTTCATTTGGGGTTTTCAAATCTTTAATCTATGACTAGTTTACAGAATATATGAACCAAAACCGCATATTTCTTGTTATTTCAATAATAACAAAAGCAACGCAATGAGTGTGCTGTTGTTAATTGAAGAGTTTTCGCTTTAGTCATGAAGGAAGTAAAAATTTTACGCGGGTATTAAGCAACACTTCTGATAGTATACTGCTTAGTTGACGGATCAGGGATCGCAGTTGTTGCTATTGACTACCCCGGTAATAAGGTATGAAGGACGCCGCCTTGTGGTTCCCGGCGACTTACCAAAAACAATTGCGCCTCGCTAGCGTAAGGGTTGTGGGTTGTGATAATAAACAACCTAACATCCATCCATCCGTCCACTGCGCGTTTGCTTGCTTGCTTGCTTATATTTAAATAAAATAGACGAATGTATAGTTCCCGGCGCGTAACCTACAACCACTGTGAACCCCATCTCAATTGCCAAGCAGTGATGGAAACAAACAGCCTGAAACAGTCCCGCTGCTGCACTAAGGTTTCTTCAGGAGGCTTTTGGAAAAATCTTTACGGTTAGAAGGCGGGTTGTTGTTAGTTGTCCATTCTCACAGTAAGACACCCACCAGAAGAGTTTGGTTGATGCTTATTTAAGCGGCTATAAATAATAACGAATTAAATAAACAATTCAATACAAATATACACAATAAATAATACTAAAGTTAAAAAAAGCTAAATAACACACTTGATTTTATTATGTTACACTCTAACTTTTGTATCGAATGGTAGAAGCTTTCAGGTTTCCCACCAAATTATCAAAAAAAAAAGAACTACATTACTGGCACGGTTTTGACTGTATTTTTATTTGTCTGTCCCCATGCCTCTCTAGGTAGTTCGCTGCTCTCTAGGAAATAAAAGATATACCTAATATATGTATGGAAAAGCAAGAAAACAAAATACTAAATGCCCAAAGAAGTAAGCAATTCCCAATATTATTGCTAGTTGCAAGTTGATCACCATTGTATATGAGAAGTTCGATAAATAAGTCCAGTAGCCATGTGATAAAATGTACGAAAATAATCGATAAATATACGTTACGCTTCATACCACATCACATCACTATTTTCAAATTCAGTAACCATTAAGTTTCTAGTTTTTTACATGTCAAATAAAGACAAATAAATGTCGTACTTTATTGATATTTTGTTTTTAGTTGGGCATGTCATAACATGAATGTCTCTATCTTTTTCTAACGTACCGTATTCAAAGATGTGTGACTGATAGAGTTAAAAAAGAAACCACGTCTCCCGCTTCCCCCTACCCTCCACCCCTCTGAGCGGCCGCATTGGTTTCGATACAAAATCCATATGGGCGCGTAAATTTTTTTCTTCCTTCATGGTTTTAGTCTTCTACTCCGCCATCAGATATAATCCAAATTTATATGAAACCATTTTGAGTACAACTTCTATCTATAAAACAAAAAAATATTGAAATCGATTGATAAGAAGCCGAGATATTGCCAAAATAATTTACTCATCGGGTACAACGGCATCGTCAATTGAGGAGTTATTTCCTCATATCTTCAAATTTAAGTATCCGATCTTAGCGAAATTTTTATGGGACCACCCTGCAAGTAAACCTGGTCGATTAAAAAAGAATTTTGAAAATCGGTTCACAATTGGCGGAGATATCTTATAACAAACACACAAAAAAAAAAAAAAAAAAAAAACATACGCGTCGAATTGAGAACCTCCTCCTTTTTTGAAGTCGGTTAAAAACAGAATAATGTCATTGAGAAAAGAAACATACAGTAGCGGATTTGCAAAATAAATATTTAAAAAAAACTCTCAGTTTTGCGATATTGGTCAAGGGTACTGCAATGTGTGCAACCGTGGTTTCCGTGGACGTTAGTGGCCCTAAATATTTTGAAATGGCAATAAAATGGCACTAAAAAGATACAATTTTTATAATGATAGATTTGTGGATAAAATTGATCGTACTAGCCTGACACACTGAATACTCTGTGCTATAAGCTAAACCATGTTTTTATGGGGGTCGTAAGTTAATGAGTCTAGTCATTGAGTTAATTGATTCAGGCGCTGCCTAGCGTAAGTCCATAATACAAGTCCATAATGCCTTGACTGTCCCGTTAACTGGTTTGGTCAGCATTGTTCTAGACCGTGTAGTGCCGAACACAAACCATTGCATTACATAATATCGTATCAAAAAGCATCAAAAGTGTGGAAGAAATTAAAGATTCATCACATATCCGAACAAAAGGTAATTTCAATGCGCACATTTTTTTCAAACGCTACTGCATAATATAAAACTATAGGAAATTATCGCAAAATACCTAATTTGGCATACCGTAGTATAGACGGCGGCGGAGCGACCTTGCCAGACATTTTGGCGTTCGTTACATTACTTTTAATAACTTACAAGAAAAGAAAGAGGTCAATGAATTTTTGTCCGGATTTATATGAAACAGACTATAGTCTTAGTGCTTGACCTTAAACCGATACTATTTATGTAACATAGTGTATTGTATAATTCGGGGCTTTATAAGGCTGCTTTTCCACCAGAGCTATGCGAGGTAGCTAAGCGGTGTGCGTGGTAAAAATCCACCAATAGAATCACTTCATTTTCCTAGCCTAGTGATTCTATTGGTGGATTTTTTCCTCGCACACCGCTTAGCTACCTCGCACAGCTCTGGTGGAAAAGCAGCCTAAGACGCCTTGTTTACCAACTGATTACACAACAATTTGATCATTATTCTTCGTTAGTAATAAAGCCCTTAACAATGAAGTCTAAGCTACAGGTTTAGCACTAAAATATGGTAATTTTGCCCTTTTATGATAAACAATGTGAAGCTTCTGCTTAGTTTATTAAAAGGAGAAGAAATTAAATTGTTACGTAAATAAAAAGGCATTTTTTTAAAACTGTTGTACATGTAAGTTTTAATTGTTTTATTTTTTATACACCTTTGCAAACTAAAGCTAAGGCCGTTTACACATTATGCCGCACCGGCAGCGGCACCGCCGGGATTTGTATGGAGCCTGCCGCGGCGGCGGCGGCGGCGTGCGGCGTAATACAAATCCATACAAGACTAGTGCGGCGGCGCTGCTGCCGCTGCAGCATAAAGTGTAAGCGCTCTAAAGGTATAAAAGTGCAAAGGCAATAATATATTTTTTATATAATTAAATAAGTAACCATAGGAAATCCTACTCCACTATATAATGTAAGTAATAATAATAATATTATAATAATTTAAAATTACCAACACTTAAGTTTGTGAGGATGGATGTTCGTTTAACTGTTACTCTTTCACGCAAAAACTACTAAATTGATTTTAATGAAACTTAAACTCTTCAAACGGACTGACCTTAAATACAGCGAAATCGAATATAATATTGTTTAGCGGGAGAAGCATCCCGACCCCTCTATCTTAATTAGTCCAATGCCACTGTGTAATAACACAAAGTTTTTGGGGTTTACGCTGGATAGCAACATTAATTGGAAAATGCACATTCATGGGCTATGCGATAGGCTAAGCAGTGCTACGTACGCATTAAGAAAACTTCGTCCGCTTGTATCGGCTAAAATTCTTAAACAAACGTACTTCGCTCACTTCCATTCAATACTATCATATGGAATCATATTATGGGGTAATTCAACCGACTCAAACAGTGTATTTATTATGAAAAAGCGAGCCGTAAGAATCATAGCAAATGCTAAACCGCGAGAAACGTGCCGATCATTGTTTAAAAAGCTAGGAATTATGACGATGTACTCTCTATACATATATATGACGATTATGTACGTAAAAGATAACATTTTAAACTTTGAACGGAAACATGTGGAGGGGCATACACTGCGGAGCGCGGGCAGGCTGCAGACTGTTCCTCGTCGCACTAAACTTGCAGCGCAAAGTGCGCGCGTGATAGGGCCTACACTGTATGAGTGCCTCCCGGAAAGGCTACGTAACGAACCTAATGCCAATACATTCAGTCTCCGTCTAAAAGAACCTTTTGTTGGATGCGGAACTGTACTCCATTGATGAGTTTATTAAAATGAAATATGACATGTAGACCATATCTATATTTGTTGAATTGTTGTTTTTTAAGTTACCTATTTATTGTACTGATGTATACCTACTCGAAGTTATATTGGACATAAGTATTACGATTATTTGAAATTGACATGAGTTTAATTACCACTATTGGTACATAAACATAGTATTATATTCGACATTAAATTTATTTATTTATCTTTTGACTTATTATTCTGCACATAATTGTGATATTCATTATTTTTTCTATATCCTGACGATCATACTACGGATGTCCTTTTTATAAATCCTTCTAAAATGTGTACAATCTTGTAATATGAAATAAATAAATCTATCTATCTATCTATCTATCTAATAATATAACACATTAGCTATAAATTATAAAGATATTCTGTAAATTGTCCAAAATATATCATGATACTATTATTCACCAGAGAGTTGGGAGCCGCTTCGCTTTAGAAGCACCCAACTCTCTGATATTCACTTTACAATGATTATTATTGTTTTGACGTTGTTATGTCATGTTGGTTTCTCGATGAACTAAGTAGAGGAAAGTCCAGTAAGAAAAGTTTTTTACCGTGAGCGGAGCTGCGGGGCGGAAAGCTATATGGGCTAATGCCCTATAAATATAATGGCTAATAAATATAATTATTTATACGAAAAATATTATTTTTTCATGATATACTCGTTAGTGTGTAATGACATTTTGCGAAAGGGGCCTTTTGCTACCTAGGGACATTTTGCGAAGAAACGATCACAAACATCGGTCGTTAGGTCGTTCCGTTCTGTTTTACGACCGCTTACGTCTTCTTTTGTCTCTTTGTGCAATATGCATGCTGAACCCGAAGCTTAGTTTGAAAAGGTTGTATGTTACACTAGTTTTCTGCCTACTTGCTTTAAGTGTTAAAGAAAAACAAGGGTACTTTTTTATATTGCTCCTATGATGTTTCCCAATACGAGTATATGTATATTTTTTAACACGCTTTTATTTTCTTCATTTATTCCAGATACGACCATCAATCTGTTACAATTTAATTTTATGTATAGACTAGGTTTTTTGAATAAAATAGATTTTTTTTAATAATTTTACCCGTGGGAATGAAGTATTTTCCTGCAATAAAAGGTAGCCTATGTCTTCTTAATCTAGGGCATTCTAGGGTGTCAGCTAACGTCATACCAAATTTTATTAAAACATACACAATCTCAAACTTTCGCCTTTATAATATTTGTGTAAAGTGCAATAGGTCTATATTCTTTTAAGGTTTATGCATAAAAAACAGTATCTACTTAAAATTTAAAACATGATATATTAAATCTATACATGATTACTTTATTTATATAAGTCACCAATATCCGAGTGGTCATTGTAAAAATCGCTGTAGTATTTTTTTAATGAAATATACTAGTTAACAAAAACAATCATCGTCGAAGAAAATAAATCCACTGCTTTATTGCCAAAAATAATGTGGTTTATTTCACAAGCCCATCACAATTACAAAGCTTTAAAGATAAAAATAAATATAGAATAATTCAATTTATTCCAAAAGAAAAACAAAACTGGTTTTCGGAGGTTGTTATTTTTCTCGTTATAATAGAGCTGAAACTGAGATGTAAGTTTTGTTAAACTTTTCATAAAGCGCAGGTTAATTTGTTTCTTAGTAGAAACGATATTACTTCTCGTTGGAAAAACTCTGGCAATCTTTTGAATAACTTTACGTGATCGTCTTCACGATGCCAGTAAACCAGGTAAATCGGTCATTTCAATCGAGTAAGTTAACTAGTTAAAATTGAGATAAAAATGATCCACAATCGTTTATGCCTATGAAACGAAACATTTTTCATTTGCCTCTTGTCTTTCATTGTACACAAAGGTTAATCCGAAGTATTATTACAAACATGCACTAAGTGTTTAATTTATTATGTTATATGAATCAATATTTGAGTTATTTTGTACTAGCTTTCCACTCCGCGGCTCCGCCCGCGTTAATCGTTTTTCCTGTGGGAATGAGGTATTTTCCCGCGAGAAAAACTAGCCTATATTACTCTCCATTCTTTCAACTAACATTATGCCGAAAATCAAGTCGATTGGTTGCTTAGTTAGGGCGTGAAAGAAGGACAAACAAACACACTTTAACATTTATAATATTAGAATGGATTATCCTTTTAATTTAAGCTGTTACTTCCTTTATGAGTCTGGTTGAGCTAAAACGGTGAAAACAAACCTTGAACAATGAAAATTTGAGTTCCTGTGTAAGACAGCATGTTTAAGAGTTCAACTGAAACGCTTGGGAAATGAAAAGTTTTCAATCCGAGAGTTTACTTCATTTTCTTTTTCAAAGTAAATAGTGAAACATGTTTTAGAATTTTCGTTTATGCTTATGTTCTTTTATAAAATTTACTATTTCGGAAAAGCGTGTGTCATCTAAAATTTGTGATTGTTATTTGCAGAGTATTTTTCAGTTTTATAGCCACTGGTATTTTCTATGTAATTTTAAGAATTATAAAAGACTAGCTGCCCGCCCGTGGCTAGGCCCGCGTTGTTTTTTGACTTTTCAATGCAGTTTCCCGTAGGAATGAGATATTTTCCCGGGGGAAAAACTATCTATCAGGGATATAAGGTACCACCATGGGCAATTTCATTCAAATCGGTCCAAAAGTTTCGGAGCGAAATAAAAAACTTAAAAAAAAACCTGGATTAGTTCTATCACTTCTTACATCCAGAGCTCGGTTTTTAGCATTTTTTTCTATGTAAAGATTTTTTACCTCTACAGTTTTATTATATCGACGGTTAAAAGGAAGTTGGGAATAAGCGACAAAAAGTGAAATGTTCAGGAGAGCCGTTCAAAGTTTTGAATTTTAGAAAAACTGACGTATTTTTGTAATTTATTGAGATATCTTGAAAACTAAAACAGTAATAAAATCAGAAAAAAATGGAGCAGTTACTGGTATTTTTAGTTTTAATGCTTTTACGCTATTTAAAGTGATTTTTGTCGCTTATAACAATAGCTTTTAATTTCCCAATAAGGAAATATGGCATAAGATACTAATGACAAAATAAAATATTAAGGGATAAGAAGTATAAGCGACATAGAAATTTATCGCATCGGGTATAAGAGACAAGACAGTTAAAATACGTGTATAGTATACTCTATAGTCTATACGTATTAGGGTATAAGAGACAAGACAGTTAAAAGTATAACCGACAGAGTAATATGAAAATGAATTTTGTATAAAAGGTACAAGCGCCATAGCTATGTTAAATTAGGAAATAGAAGTAGGCTATAAACAACGTTTGTAATTTTTGAGGGAAAAGCTTAAAAGGCATTACCGACAAGCAAACACAAAATAAGTCATTTTTGTAGGGGTACAAGCACCTTTACTGCAAAAATGACCTGAATTTTCGTCGGTTACGAAAAATGATACTAGGAAAATGCTTTTTTTTTGCTTGGGCATAAACGCCAAAAAAGTCATCGTAGAGCCATGGGAGTAAGCGCAATAGAAAGAGCGGAAAATTTTAAGTAGGATGGCATTTATAACTCATTTTTGACCAAGACGTCGCTTATGCCCTACTTCCTTTTTACCGTCGATATAGATTTTCTTCATACAGTTTCATTAAAACTATTATATTTTGTATGGTATTGTGTCAAATCTTTTTTTGTTCCCTAGAAAATTGTTTTCTGCTCAAATCTATCGACTGATCATCTTTACACCTGTTAAGCTATCACTATACCTTGAATAATACAGTGTGTGATCGGTCATTGACCTAGCATCACTACATAGGTAGGAAGCACTGTGGTAATTTTTACCGACAAAATGGAGCGAAACGTAAGCTGTTGCATATGTATGGAACGGTTAGACCACAGCGTTTGTGAGCGTCGTCGGGCTAATCCAATTATCTGCCCAGTTGCTAACTGGTACTACGTCTAAAGGGGTAATGGAAAGGACATGAGAATATTTAATTAAAATTCCGCCATTAATTTACTAAAGAAGTCTTTTATTTTATTCATTAGCTTTCCGCCGCGGCTCCGTGGGAATGGGGCATTTTCCCGCAGTAAAAGAATGTAGTTTTCTAATGGTGAAAGAATTTTAGTAATTGGCACAGTAGTTTTTGAGTTTATTCATTACAAACATACACACACATAAAAATACAAATCTTTCCTCTTTATAATATTAGTATGAAAAATAATATTCTAACACTTATATTATTTTTTAAATGTTTTTTAAATACATTTTTCTTATCTGTTATTACAAACTATTCAAGACTAGGTAGGAGTACGGGTAAAAAGAGATTAAATCATACATAATATTATTATTACCTTTTACCTCAAATATTTATAGGGTTAGGTACACAAAACCTTTGCTTTATTTAGTTAATTATATTTATTTTATTTTATTTTACGAGGTGGTGGATATCAAGCAAACCTGAAAAGGAGGCAAGCAGAATATGTATTTCATTGTAGAAAAAAGTATAATCATTCTGTAAGTTTTAACCGTTATCCGTTCATTTGTAAATAATAATAATAAAATATGTGGGAACATCTCACACACGGTCATCTGACCTTAAACTAGGCAGAGTCTATCTATTCTCAGGATTCCGATAATATACGCACACATCTAAACACAAGGCAAAGACAAGTGCTCATCGGACGCATATCATTCATTCATTCATTTGCACAAATGAATGACCTGAGCGGGGTTTGAACCCGAGACCCCGTGCTTTGAAGGCAGGCGCACGACTGACTAGGCTACGGGGCCGTCAATTCAAAAAGGCTATTATAATAAAACAACATTTTACTTTATCTACTTAATTAGGTAAATAACGAACTACCTAGTAACAAAGTGAAGAGAAAAAATGGCTACTAATCATTTAGAAGGACGCCACTTTGATTAAATGAGTGTAATTAGAACAATAATTGCTGCTCTAACGGAGTCCTTGGTCTTTTTGCCCAAACGCGTAAAGTAAAGGCGGACTGTTCTTACGTTTTACGTTCTTTAATTTTTTTGCCTGACTGGTTTCTGTATTTAAAAAAAATCTAGTAGTTTTCTATAGCAATGCAAAGTTACTTCGAAACACAATTTTTCGAAAAATGTGTAATCATTTAACTATGGCGGGTGGCAATATCCTAAAATATTATTAACGCGAAAGTTTGTGAGGATTTATGTATGCATATACGGATTTTTTTTAGTCTTTCACACAAAAACTATGGAAATAATTTTAATGGAACTTTACAATAATATAGTTTATACAACAGAATAGCATAGAATAGGCTACCTTTTACGTACTAGAGTACCGCCGACAAACCCTCATTTCCGGAGCGGAAAGCTAGTGTTACATATTTGTTATCTACACATGATTCCCTTTCATTAGATAATGGAAATAACATTTGTTTCGGCGGTCATATATTTTGTTTTAAGGCACAAGGATTTTTGGGGAAGGTCGATTTTCGAACTGCTTAGAGCGATTTTCGTATTCAGCGATGTCTGAAATCCACTTGTCGATATGCATCTTTTATTACCTTGTATATTACATATCTTATCTTAGACTTCTACAGAAGCCTGGAGGTGCGGCTCTAATGAATCTGAAAACCTATTTGTTTTTTGTAAATTATTAATCAAATGATTTTATAAATAAAATTAAATAATGTCAATTTGTACTTACTTAGGAAAGTTCCGCTTAATGATTGCCTATTGTTTTTTTTATATCTTGGATTTTTCAAGTGCTTCACAAACAGAGAACTTTCCAATAAACATCGGCATTTCATTTTAATTTCGAATGCGAGTTCGTTCGCCAATGCATACGCGTCACATGCGTTGTAAACTGGATTTAAAAGGTTTTTTATCCCTGGTTATATAAACTATGGATACCATATGAAAAAATGGTGGACCTATAATTTGGTGATAGTTGCGGGAAGCCGCTGGATGCGGGCAGAATAGGGTCGATCGTTGTGGAGATGTTTGGTAGAGGTCTTTGTCCAGCAGTAGACGTCTACGGGGTGAAATTATGATGAGGTGTATCTTGTTTTGTACAATCAACAATCCTTTACTTTTTTTACACAAATATAATAAACTGTTTTGTCCCGCACATGATAAAAAGATACATAAACAGATAACTAACACTCG
The DNA here is from genome assembly GCA_948473455.1 of Teleiodes luculella. Taxonomy (NCBI): domain Eukaryota; kingdom Metazoa; phylum Arthropoda; class Insecta; order Lepidoptera; family Gelechiidae; genus Teleiodes; species Teleiodes luculella. The sequence goes on from OX419596.1 coordinate 3,111,530, forward strand.
AGTATTGTGTAGAGATGTAGATTAACAATTTATACTAACTTAAAAAGTATTTTATTCTTCTTTAGACATCATAGCAAAAATATAAGTGTTTCACGTATCCATGTGTTTCTCATATTTGGTACGTGATAAAGTCCGTGTCAGCAGACAATTTGAGATGTGGTCAACGAATGACAAAAACAGGCATCGTGAAATGTTTTAAATATTCGCATTTCGGTTTAAAGCTGATAGGTCAAAATATTTCCCGAAATATTCACGAGAAATATTAACTTGACTGTGGCCTTTTACACGGTTTATGTAACGATAGTTTCTATACATTTTTACTACCTAGCTTCAATTTTCTCATAAAAAGGCGATTAATCGTCGGGTAGCGTCGGTGGCCAAGTGGCTGGGTCCGTTCACTTATATTCGGAAGTTCGAGGGTTCAGAACTCAGCACGCACAAATGTGTTTCGATTTTCGAAGTCAAAATGTACTCGTACATTTATTCGAAGCTTTTACGGTAAATGAAAATATCGAAAGGAAACCTGCACAAACCTGCGAAGAAATTTAAAGATTGGGTGAGTGAGGTTGTTCACACTGATATCGCATCGCCTCTTTTAGATTGTTTGATATATTTTTCATTGCTTAGACTTGTACATTGTTTGAGACGAGAGCCGGTCTTGGTGCGAGCAAAGCTTATTAACTTCAGAAATGACGCCATGAGGTGTTCTAAGGTAGCCTATAAAGAATAAATATTTTTTGAATTTTGATGCTCGAGCACCTTGGTGACCTAGGTATGAGCCAGGCCGGGAATCGCATCTAGAAACTCCGATACAAAAAGCGAACCATATACTGGTGCGTAGACTATTAACTTGATTATTGTTTAGGCTGTGCTAAACCTTGAATATTTGCCTGCGTTATTAAAAACCCAAGTTTATGTCGGTTGAGTATTAACCTGTATTAAGCCTAAAATGATTACGCTCTGAATATTAAACGGCTTTCGCAAGATTAGGTGATAAAATATTAGTGGCAGCAGCGCATGTACCTATCCAGCTATTAAATATTTAGGTATTAAATAACTACTAGATACTAGAAATATAAAATGTGTAGTAAAATTGATTAGAAACTGTCAGATAATATATGGTCAGAGGAGTCTCAGAATTTTGTTTTATTTATTTATTTAACACCAGCTGGCCGCCTACGGCTACGCCCGCGTTGTTTTTTTTTCTTTATTTCCGTGGTAAAAAGTATCTAAGATGTTGACCGGGGATATAAGGTACCACCTTGCAAATTTCATTTAAATCCGTCCAGTAGTTCTGGAACTGGACAGACAGACAGACGGACATTTTTTTCAAAACGTGTTTTTTTTTTTTTAAACAATTCAATGTACAGACGTGCCCATTCTTCAGTTTTATTATAGTAGAGATTTTTATTGTACACGACACAACAGCCCCTATGTATATTTGTAGTAATTTACACAATATTCGCAAAACGGGATAATCAACAATATCTCTAAACACCCCATGTACGAGTATTATTACTGCCAAGTCATTACTTTTCGTAAATAAATCAAAAGGGTTTTTTCGCGTTGGTTGGCAAGACGAGGGTTTGAATACCTGTAAATGACTCGCCTCCAACATTATATATTTTCAGCAAAGTGCATTGTAACATAAAAATTAATGACTCAGGAATAATGGCTGCTGAATGTTCTTTTTATTCTTTATAGAAATTTTTTTCTTCTTAAATGGTGTTTTCTTGCTTATCGTTTCGGTTTCGAGGTTAGCCTTTAACGAGTTGCCTTGCAACCTCATTCCCGCCTCATTTTCCATTTCTTTCTCGTTTAAATTCAAATATTCGATTTTGGAATTCCTTCGTCATTCATACGTCATCTTCGTCCATTGTTCTTTAGTTTTTTCCTTGACTAACAGCCTTGACGGTCGTATTTCTTTAAGATTTGTGTAATTCTGTAAAATATTACTATAAATATAATTTAAACCGCCGAGTCTATACATATACCGTTTTCCATGTAAATAAACGTAAATAATCAGTGTCAGTTCAGCGATCTTATTATTTCACCACTAGTGCGTGAACAACAATCTACAGCCGCTCCTGACGGCTCGCAAAGGACCTGGTGAGCCGTAGGCGTGACAAACCTCACAAACCCTGCACCCGTAACATGCAGTGCTATGACAAAAGTTTGTCGCGCGAGAAACCCGTCATATTGAAATACCTATCCTCCAATAGGATAAGAGAATACGCACGACAAAATTATGTCTGTCACGCGTGGTCCGGGCATGTTAGAGGGGCTGGTGTCGGAATTATTGAGCCGCATATGGCACAACACATTGCTCGTGTAACGACTACTAGAGGACCAACGGCTGTACGCGCCTTCCGAAGCACTGAATCATAATATTTCTTTTCAATCTGGTGATTCCAGTCTTTTAAAATGACATTTACTCAACAAGTAATAAAGACTTACTCGTTGATAAATAATAAATCAAATAATTAATAATAAATAGTCATTTATCCTACCTCTGAAATGTGACGCGAGCGTTCTTACGAGTACCTACTATACTCGGTCTTGTTGGCTTAATGGTAATTATGTGTCATGAAATTTTCATTTACAAAGTGTGTTATTAATGTTGCGGTGTGTTTACTTTGAGCTTGTAACGTGGTGCTTTGCAAAATCGTTTTCACCTCATTTTCCATTCTTTTCCTCTAAATTCAAATATTCTATTTTCGAATTCATTCGTCATTCATACGTCATCTTCGTCCATTTTGTTTTTATTTTTCTTTAGCTACCGGCCTTGATGGCTGATTTTCTAGAAAATTGTTAAAAATCTTAGTTATAGTCTAAACGCCTCTAAAACGTCTAAAATGTTCAGTTTAGGCACTGAGCGGTCACTCCATACAGAAAATGTATTTTGACAACCTACTTCTTTTTGAATATCAACTACAAGTCAATGGCGCTAGGCGCTATGTAAAACACCCCCGAACACCACCGGCGGAGTCCCGCGGCGCCTGCGGGGTGCGGGGCGTGGGGCGCTATATCGGGCGGGTAACTCATTTTGGCGCGGGGGGGTGAGTGTCCTTTCTGTATGGGTTAGTACTATTTATTATTTTCTTGTGCCGCAAGCTCTTAGAATTAAAACGACCGTGTTTTTATATATGTATGTAGAGTACATATATCCAATTAAAAAAGACTATAACTTGATCCACTGAAAAGGTAATCTATTTACTAGGGTAGTCCGCTTTGACGTACGTCTGAGCGGCGCCGATTGGATCTCGATATAACCTCGTTTGCATCTGTTCCACAGAGAGCTGGTTTAGTATACATACACGAATAGTTATCTATATCGTAGCATAGGTCCCGATATAATTGTAGTACTACCGCGGAGTTACCAGTCCATGGACTTGTAACTCTGTGGTACTAATATGTATTCAAAGCTAGAGTTTACCTACATCTTTCACGTTGTCACTTCGTTTTACTGAGACTTTGGTCCTTTAAAATAAGTTTTAGGAACGTTTATGTTTCCATTTGTCTGGCTTATAGCAAATTATATTAGGCCCGGCTAGTCAAATATGTTCTTTATTTCAATTGAAAATATCGGCAAATTACGACCAATCAAGCTTCCCCGGACTTGCGAAAGTAGCAATGCCCGTACCCGACGACGGCGGGGGCGCGGCCAAAATCAAAATCAAAACTAAATAATCAGAGGCGGAGCCCCCCAGGCGTCGTCTCCTTCACGATGTTTTTCCGTATCAACGCGCTAGGCCTAGGTTTAAGGCTCCCGTCCCTAGAGGCGTTGGTTGGTACATGACTACTCAGGGGTAGAGCCTTCCGCTCCCCCGCAAGTTCGGTGAAGCTTGATTCGTCGTACTTTTTAGACACAAACATAGGTCGATTAAAAAAAAAAGTGGCCAAGTGCGAGTCGGAATCGCCCATGAAGGGTTCCATAGCAGCCAGTAACATTATATAAAAGTTTTTGTAGTTCGTTGTGACTTTGATCGATGTTTTAATACCTAATAGTGAAAGGTAAATTGCGGTTTACGATTTATGACGTATTAAAAAAAAACTACTTACTAGATCTCGTTCAAACCAATTTTCGTTGGAAGTTTTCATGGTAATGCACATCATATATTTTTATTAGTTTTCTCATTCTCTTATTTTAGAAGTTAGAGGGGGGGGACACACATTTTTCCACTTTGGAAGCGTCTCTCGCGCAAACTATTCAGCTTAGAAAAAAATGTTATTAGGAACCTAAATATCATTTTTAAAGACCTATCCATAGATACCCCACAAGTATGGGTTTGATGAAAAAAAATTTTTTGAATTTCACATCTATGTATAGGGACCCCCTAAATTTATTGTTTTTTTTTTTCTATTTTTGTAAGAAAATCTTAATGCAGTTTACAGAATACATCTACTTACCAAGTTTCAACAGTATAGGTATTATAGTTTCGGAATAAAGTGGCTGTGACATACGGACGGACGGACAGACAGACAGACAGACAGACAGACATGACGAATCTATAAGGGTTCCGTTTTTTGCCATTTGGCTACGGAACCCTAAAAAGCGCGTGGCTTATGTCACCTAAGCTAAGTACTTTAGGCAACTGCAAATTTTCTGTTTTAGTTAAATAAACCGTATTTCTTGTTTTAATGATATTTAAAGCAGAGCCGTGAGCATTAGTAGAAAGGTAGTAGGTAAGTAAGCCGATGTTTATGATGTTATATTTTTCAAACTTATTTGTCTTTTTGACCTAGTCATAAGTACATAGGGAGTCCTATATGAGAACCATTCAATATGTTGGAAGAGTTAAGCGATACTCGATAAAAAGATATGTAGTTGTAGATAATAATAATAATAATAAGATTTATTTTTAAGCTACTTCACATTGACCTTAAAATTATACATTAAATGTCTTAAATTAAATTATACATAAAATCCACAAATTTTGTGGATATTTTCATCAAAACTTACAAAACAGCCAAGGTACTCGTACTTGCGAAGACTGGTGCCTGAAATAAAAATAGGCCAGATGTAATTCCCCGTAACATATTCTTAGACATTAAGTTGTTAGTTTTAAGTATGTATGTAGGTAATTTAGTAGTTATAATTTATCACATTTTGTGGTAACATGAGAAGAAAATAAATAAAAACAACATGAGGATACGTGTGTGTGTGTGTGTGTGTGTTTGTGTGTGTATAATTTATATTTACGCAAGTTTAAGTGTTTGAGTTTGTTCTGGTTTATTTTCAAGTAATTTTGTTTCTTTCTAGGGTAGAATCGGCACTGTGTGATCTGAATTGCACTTAATTGTATAAAAGCAAAAGTCGCTTTTATTTAATGATTTTATTTACAGAATGTATCTTTAGCCGCTCACGTGACCCAGTTAACCAGGGATTAACAAATGAAATCATCCGTTAATCGACAATGTAAACTAACGATTAACAATATAAAACACTCGTTGATTGACCTTGCAAACTCCTGGTTAACAAGGCCATTTTTGCTCACAGCTGTTGAAAAATGATCCTTTTCTTCTAAATAACTAAGTCTAATATTGTTATCGTACTTGCTTCGTATTCTCTATTAAATTTGACGTCTAAAAACCGGCAACACAAGCCCACCACTAGCAAAATTAAAAAAAAAACAATGTCAAAGTGCAGTCTGTCAGTTGACCGCACGGAGTACGTCACGTCGCGTGTTATTGAAAAGTTTTGTGGGTTTTTTAATGATAATCTAAAGGAAATACACTTGTTTTTCGGTAAGTACACACTTTAATCTATTTTATTACAAGTTGTCACAGGTTTTTACTAAATTCACCTCGATTTCAGTACTTTACCAAACCCCTTTCTAACGGCTGTTCATTTTTCTTTAAACAAGGGTGTATAATTATTGATTGTCATATTTCTCAATAATGATAAAAGATTATGCTACAATTGTTATCAGTTTGGTTGAATATGAAATAAACTTTGTATTGAAGCAATACTTTGGGAATAGTTGACCAATTATTTCTTTAAAAAAGTCTTAAGAGTTTCACAACGCGCGCCGCCGATATTTTCCAAAAATTCAAACCTTTATAAACGCAAGTTATTGTACTAACATTGGTATTGTTTTTTTGTTTTCTTATTAATTATTAATATTTTAAGATATTTCTAATGAAAAAACGATATGTCATCGCTTTAATTTTTGAGTTTTGAACAATTTTGCAAAAGTCGCGCTAAAAATTCATAATCTCCATTTTCACGACTCTATATATCAAAAACTGGATCGCTTTTCAAATAAAATAAGCCATAGTAGCATGACTCATTCATTCAGCAACCCATAAATCAACACTTGATAGTGTTTTTGTAAGAAACCAAGGCACAATGAGCGTTTTTGTGCCACTTGACGCGGCGCGCGCTCGGGTTAAAATAAACAAATGGATCGCGGGCGACTTACGGTAGGTTGAGGCGGCGGGCGCGGCCGTTCAACTGGGTATTGGGATGGCGGCCTTGGGCACGTGAGCGGTTGCTAGTAGGTACTGTATTCTGTGTAACCAGAATTCTTACTAGTTTCCATACCTATTTAAAGATTTAATATCCGAAGAGCGCCTGGATTGCATAGTTTCTAAAGTGTATATGTCTGAAGTTGAGCATCAACTTTGCATGTGCATTGCACTCGGTGTAAAACTCCGATGGTCACGCTTACAGTTCACCAACTCCGTAGTTTAACTCCCTTGCAACTAGTTTATGCATTAACTCCCCAACTATATGTTGCAACATTTTTCCATCGAAACTTTATGCTCCTGTAAGTTCGTATGCTTTTTAGAAGTTGCTTTAAGACGTACGTTCTCTTAGTAGCAATTTTAAAGTTATGTTCTTTTACAACCATGGACTGTCTGATCTATAAGAAAATAAAAATTGTCAATCTAGATCATCATAATCATTTCAGCTGAAATACGTCCATGTCTGAGGCACTGTCAAATATTACTTTAAAAATAGGTACCTTTTGATTTTCGTTCGTGAACAATCGTTTTACGATTTTATTCCAAAAATAATGAAACGAGAAACGTCTTCTCGTTATATGACCAAATAAAGTCCGGCTAAACTAAATTCACTGTAAAAAAAAACAGACTGTTTTTACTCCTCTACAGCATTTTTCTGTCATATAGTTTTCAGAGTTTTCGCTACATTTGACGTTGACTTTTTCATACATTCATCTAACTTGAACTTTATTTTTCACATTGTGTATGCAGATACTACAAACTATCCTCAAAACGTGAAAATATTTAACGTCAGGCTTCTGCAAAAATTTCCTAGCAAGCAAGCAAGTAATAAAATAGAAAAGTTTAGACGTGCGAAAAGTTCAACTAGCTTTGTTTAACTTTGGTGTAGTCCATGAACTATGTAGAATGTAATAAAAAAGTTTGTAGGCTGTGCTGCAAAACGTAATATGTTTAAGTGTGTGGAAAAAATCGGAGCTAGGTATATTTCTTTCTCTCTCTTCCGTTGAGTCTCTCCGCTGTTTAAAATTGAATATTAAAAGAATATAATACTTATTCATATTTTTATTATTTATCGTAATATATAAAATATCAAAATGTAACTTGAATTATTTATTGTAGATACTATGCAATAAATTGTTTAATATGTCGAAAAATAAAACCTTTATTGCACTTTGCAAACTTGAACGTATAGTTGTAGTATTAATATAGGTACCAAAAAGTACAATAAACTTATTAGGCGGTCTTTTTTGCTAATGTAGCAATATCTACCAGACTACCTTTAAGTTTCTTCGATAGTAGGTAAATGGTGAGAGTATGTTGGACGTCATACCAAGTACATAGAGTTAAAAACAAGATAAGATAAAATAACACAACACGTTGAAGTTGTCTAGTTCGGAAATCAATAAGAAAAACATCGTGAACAGCACGTATAAGTCCCCACCAAGGGACTCAAGCCTACTTCAAAACAGGGTGAATAGGCCTAAATCAATCACGCTGGTCTAGTGCGGATTGGTCGCCGAAAAAACATAATGGGACGTTAATCGCTTGTCTAAAAAGTATTGTATAAAAAAATCTCATGGAAGATATTTGAGACAAGCGCTCACCTCTTTTTTTGTGGTAACATGGGATAAGTACATTTTTCAAATCTGACATTACACACATATCAAAACTATCGAATGGTTTTACAGCCTGAAAAGTGAGGATATAAACAAAAACTGGTTGCTTTCCGCAAACCGCAACAACAACGCAATGTTTTTAATTAATTTGTTTTAATAACAATGTAACCCCATAAAACAAATTAAAAAGTAATTTGAACGCAATTTTAACGCTCTGAACGGTTTTGAATTCTTTGATCACTTATAATTAACACTTAAGGTTAATCGGTAAACCGTTAGCCTTTTGTCACGGAAGTTTCAAGTTCGAATCCCGATGTGAAATAAAAATGAAAATGTGTGTCTAGCAAATAATGAAAAATGATAATAAATGAATAGTTTAAAAAACACTAGAAAAACACGCTTTTATAAATGCACCTAAGTAAGAGTGCTTTTCCGGGGTTTCAGAGAAATCAAATGGACCCAAATTCGGTGAGTTTACTAGTAGCCGTTGAAGAGTTCCCCTATCCACCTTCCGGCTCCAGCATCAGATCAGCTTCTTTGTGTCAAATTATTGTGTTGTCATCGGAATTACGTATACATACCAAATTTCACTACTATGGGGGTGACTATTTTCTATGTGAGTATTAGGAATTTCGAATTTTTTATCACCCTGTATTCAGTATCATGGGTACAATATTAAGGCTGTCTTTGATCAGTAAACTTATGAAAATTTCAAAGCGTTTCAATAGTGCTAGACGAGTAAATGATAAAAAATATTTCATAATATATTTCATTTTTTTAATAAAATGTTTTATGCTAAAATGAGAAAGATAACAGACAGTTGGACAGGTACACTTGTATTTTTTGGGCTTTACATAATCATGGGCGTCAAAATAATTTCTTTCAGCTTGTACGGAGCCTTTCAAATTTCAAAAAGTGTTTATTCGAAGTAAGATTTTACAAATCACTTTTCAACGTCGAGGCGAGTTCACGATTTGACTGTCTTCTGTGGAGAATAACTCGCCGGAAGAAACTCCACAGGCGTTGCATCTTTTCAAAATATTTTACAAAATTATAAATGATTATTTTTTACAATTTTATTAATATAACAAAAAATGCAAACGAAATATACAATTAGAGGAAGGCAACCAGTCAAAGTAGAAAAACTAAACTAAATAATTATAACCAATCAATCCATCACAATCACAACCGGCAATCGAGTAGAGCAGACCAGTCCCCCCAAGCAACACCACGGTCACGGGTTTGACGTATGGGTCAGCCATCGCCGGACTTGGTGGTACAATTGGTAGTGCGCCTGTATGGCCCGGATAGCCAAGGAGATTCGGGTTCATTTCCCTGCCCAAGCTCAATAATTTTCATTTTTCGTTTCGATTTATAAATAGTACCTAAATATAACAGACGACATCTGTTGAAAAATTAATAAACTATAAGTACTACATTAAACAAGGATAATATATTTATTAATCTTGCCTCCCAGATTTTTTTATTTATACTCTAAGATTCCAGATTAAAAATAATCCCACTTATGGTCATAAAATACTCAACTCTATTGCCATAAAAAGCTCAGATAAATTTTACAAAAAAACAAAGCCACAGGCAATGTTAATCTTACCTACTGTCGACTATAGTACCTTATTATTTTTTCACCCGTTTCACGAATGCTCTCTTCTAAATATGAATAATAAGGGGGATGATAACAAAAGAAAAACGGTAATAATTTCCATTATTCAAGACGCCACAAATGATATTTATTCTGCTGAGAACAAACTTTTGAGCATTGCTTCGGAGCCCATTGGGAATTACGTCATGAATGATATCTTCAAAACATTTATTTTTAGGAAAGTTGTCGTTTTGGGGTGAAAACGAAACAGAGGGATCTTAGAAATTTCACTTAGTCTATTTTAAGATTAATAAAACCATAGTTTTTTTTTTCAATATATGTATGTATGTAGATATACAAACTTATATCATTCTTCAATTTGCCATGCATGAGCGTATTGAAATAAAAGTTCACTTATCTAAAAAAATACAATGTTTCTCAGACGATAAAATCGTAAGTTTCTTTAAACATTTTGAGAAAGACACTCAAAATGTTATCTACATACATTATATAAAAAAAAACTATGATTTTATTGTAACTTGGGTCTTTTTCGTAGCTCTTTACATCGAACGAAATCAAACTCTAAATATTAAATTACAGGCTACCTTTTGTAGTAATAGAATTGTGTCCAGTGTATTCCTTAGGGACTAAATAAGCGAGAAATTTCAGTTTTAAAATATTCAAATTCGTTAATAGAGTTTGTAAAATACGTTAGGTCGGTAGATAAACTTTCTGATATATCGCTAAAAGGTTAAATGAAAACAGAATACAGAGTTACGTATGAGAAAAGTTTGGCACAGCATTTTTGTAGAAACGTTACTCTAAATTTAAAACGAAAAATGTGCTGTGTAAGCAATAGATACTTAACTTCGAAAACAGTTTAAGTAATATAGATATACTTGCTTGTTTATCTATCTACCTTACCTTACTATTACTTTATATTGTTGTAAAAGAACTGGTGATCTTTTATTGCATACTATTTGTATGCGGACGGCAGCTCACTAAAATGGTGACTCGCAGTTATTATAGACAGAGATTGGCTATTTTGTGATTAACTACTATTTCAATACTAGTGTCTAGCTTTCCGCCGCGACTCCGGATATGATACCAGTTTTTCCCACGGTAAAAGTTAGCTTAAGTCCTTTTCTAAGGTCTATTCTATCTTTGTATTAAGTTTCATGAAAATCGGAAAGAAAGAATCGGAGATTTATTATCATGACTATTATTATAAAGAGGAAATTGTGAATTAATTGTGGATTGTGAGTGTGTGTGTGCGTGTGTGTATGTTTGTAATGAATAAACTCAAAAACTACTGAATCGATTTCAAAAATTCTTTCACCATTAGAAACCTACATTCATCCTGAGTAACATAAGCTAACTTTTACCGCAAGAAAATGCCTCATTCCCACGGGAAAAACTGTTAACGCGGGCGGAGCCGCCGGGCGGAAAGCTAGTTTATAATATTAGTATAAATTATAAGAACAGTAAGATAGTTAATTGATTCAGCCAATTTTATATCGTCGCCTGTGCATCTTCATTAATATAGGTAATAACCAAAGATTCATCACAGAACAGTAAGATAATTAGTAATCGCGGTGTTAGATATTAAGGGTGTCCAACAAAAAACTTTGCTCGAACGTTGAAAAAAAAAAACATTCAAACACAAAATGAAAACAACACAAAATAAATTTTTAACCCAGAAAATTTTCTATTTATACTCTAAGCAGTCGTTATGAACTAATACGTATTTCGATCGATATTTTTCAAAGAGAAGGTTAAGTATAATGTTACTGCTATGTTACATATAAAAACACTAGCGACCCGCCCCGGCTCCGCACGGGAAAATGGTTATTGTGGGTTGTCCTTCAGTATATTATGCATGTATTATACATATAAACCTTCCTCTTGAATCACTCTATCTATTAAAAAAAACCGCATCAAAATCCGTTGCGTAGTTTTAAAGATTTAAGCGTACAAAGGGACATAGGGACATAGGGACATAGGGACATAGGGACATAGGGACATAGGGACATAGGGACATAGGGACGGAGAAAGCGACTTTATTTTATACTATGTAGTGATTATAAAGGTGACATAGGTCACAAAGTCGTTCGTGTCGTGCGGTCAACTGTTAAGTGAAACTCTCTCTGCAGCCATTTTGTCAAATAAAACCATTATCATAATTTTATTTATGGGTTTTCCAAACCACAGAGGTACCCACACTGGTCCCAATCCATTAACTTTTATAATTCTATTACCCTACGAGCTTTAAAAAACGGTATTGGTCTATAGAGAGTGCGGCCAAAAATATTACGCCAGTAGGTATGGTCCTTACATATGAAATTGCCGTTCAGTATCAAAAAAGTGAAACAAGTTTTTTTTAATGAAATTATAATTTAATCAATCGAAGTATGCGCCGTTGTTATCGATACACTTCCGCCATTTTATAGGCAGATCATTGATACCTTTGGAAAAAATTCCTGGGAGCGAGAGTCTATGAACTGTTTGAAGGCGGTTTTGACTGCCTCATCAGATTTGAAAATTTTTCCTTATAAAAAGTTATCCAAATTTTTAAAAATGTGGTAATAGGTTGGGGCAAGATCTGGAGAGTATGGTGGGTGACGCAGATCTTGCCCCAGTCAAAACCGCCTTCAAACAGTTCATAGACTCTCGCTCCCAGGATTTTTTTTCCAAAGGTATCAATGATCTGCCTATAAAATGGCGGAAGTGTATCGATAACAACGGCGCATACTTCGATTGATTAAATAATAATTTCATTAAAAAAACTTGTTTCACTTTTTTGATACCTACTGAACGGCAATTTCATATGTAAGGACCTAATATACAGGGCGTCCCACGGCTATGCCACATGGAGGGAAAGTACCTTAAATATTGTAGGTAGAACATTTTACTGAAAGAAGACATTATTTTATTTCTAAAAACTATTAAAACTGCATTCATACATTTTTTAATAATTACATGGTTGAACCGGGAATCGAACCCGCTACATGAAGAAAAAAAAACACCCTGTAGTTTTATCATACCAATCGAAAGGCTCCTTCATAAGGATTATTTTTTGCTAAATAACATAGTGTCAGAAATAAAAGAAAGATCATGAATTTCAACATTTGATGTGGTCGCCGAGATTTTTTTTATGCATGGGGTTACTAGCGACCCGCCCCGGCTCCGCACGGGAAAATGGTTATTGTGGGTTATCCTTTAGTATATTATGCATGTATTATACATATAAACCTTCCTCTTGAATCACTCTATCTATTAAAATCCGTCGCGTAGTTTTAAAGACAGGAAGTGAAATAATCAAAAGAGTGCGACTTTGTATTCAACAGCGTAGGGGTCATAGCAATTAATAAAATTGATAAATTTTGTATTAAAAATGTTAAAATACATAGTCTTCCTTTTATTTCTGACACTATGTTATTTAGCAAAAAATAAACCTTATGATGAAGCCTTTCGATCGGTATGATAAAACTTCAGGATATATTTTTTTCTCGTATAACGGGTTCGATTCCCGGTTCAACCATGTAATTATTAAAAAATGTATGAATGCAGTTTTAATAGTTTTTAGAAATAAAATAATGTCTTCTTTCAGTAAAATGTTCTACTTACAATATTTAAGGTACTTTCCCTCCATGTGGCATAGCTGTGGGACGCCCTGTATAGATTTCTTAGTGAACGAACTCGCCAATGATGTCGAAAGATACAATACATACAATATTTATTGCACAACAAAATACAAAAAAGAGATGATATATATGATCAAATGAATGTCTAATTTTTATCTATGTCTACACTATATATAAATAAAGCTTGACCAGAGAAATAAAAAACCTTGACTGGGGACGCCACGTGTATATTTTTATGGCAACAATTTCCATAGTAAAATTAGTTCACTGAAATTCCGCAATATGGCGAGGTATTTTATTTCTATGGTCAGGCTTTACTAATATTATAAAGAGGAAAGAATTGATTGTTTGTTTCAATTTTACGTATGCTTGATGAGAATTTCGCGTACCCCACATACTGTCACATAAGTCTACAAACTATGCTTCAAAACAACATTAAAACTGAAAACATTTTTCCTTTCGAAAGTACCTATATTATAACGGAAATTACCCAACACAAAAAGGACTTATTTTTCACACAGTACTCAATAAATAATCCTACTGACGTACTCATGCCAAGTACAAAACTTCGAGCTCGTTATTGCGAGAACAAACAAAACGATTGTCTGTTTGTAGCAATAACGTGAACAGACTAATTTAAAGTTCACAGAAAAGTTCTATAACGTTCTAAATTTGTGCTATTAATTCTGTTTAGGGCAGTTTATTTAAGAGGCCAATCAGAGGCAGCTACAGGAGGCCTATTTAACAAATTGGTGTTCAGATTTGTTCCAATTTCCGACATTTATCAGTTGCCAACTAACTTTTGGTCGTGTATTTTTTACGCATATTAAGCGATTCGTCTTCTCTATTTACTTTTGCCATTCGTTTAACATTGTCGCCAATTGTACGTATTTTTCAATCCGTCTTTCTTTTCATAAAACTGAGTATGTTTTTTTCAGTATTCATTAAGACATCTTCCGAAATATTTTGCTTTAAAGTTAAAAAAAAAACATATTATCTTCACTTAAGAATATAAGTAAATTTTATTGATAATTCCAGCCCTACTGTTGATAACTTGATGTTTGATTATTAAATGTAATTAAGTTACTTGTTTGTTAATTTTGTTCACAAAGGGATTCCTGTTGCGGCCAATTTAGGATTAGAGTAGGTATATTTGCCTACCTAACTGTATTAATCTGCTTTGGTTAGCTTGCGGTCTGATTAAAATAGTTTTTGTATAGATAAAAGGTTAAGTATCTTAGTACCAAGACAAATCTGATTGACAGTTCTGCCGTGACCATGATCGATGTAACTCGGTCGAAATATCGGTAAGCTCAATTTAAAACTAAATCGTGGAGAACCGCGAAAATCTAAGAATGTTAAAATCTAATTGAACCGAATTTCAAAAGTCACTTTTTATTACATTAAGGAAACGTTGTCCGCCATTTTGGTCTGAACATCTGTGACGTCGTTATAGACAAGAATGTTTGCCATAGACAGAAACCTGTAGAAGAAGTGTCTGTGTGATGGCTGTGATTGTTTGTTACTTCCTTAACAGCTCATAAATGTCCCTACCGAGGGGCTCGAGCCTACCCTGAAATCAGTCGACCACGCTGGCCCAGTGCGGGTTGGTAAACTTCACACACAACCATTTGAATCACTTCGCAGGTTTGTCCTGGTTTCCTCACGATGTCTTTCTTCACCATAAGAGCGTCGAATAAACCTACGGTAGCCAGCATATCGACAGCTATCTGCAAAATGTCAACTTCACAGAAGAGCAAAAAAAACGTTCTGTCATTTTAGTTTTAGATAATTTAAATCAATTTAGAGCAGTGGTTGGTATACCTATGTCTTTGAACATAGCAATCAATCGAATGTAGTGTTTCTATCAAAGGTGAAGCAACAACTGTGAAGTAAATCTAGATAAAAATCTAAAAATCACAAAAATGTAGATAGAAAACACATTGGTACGTGCCGAGTCTAAATGAAAGTCAACGGTCCTAGCCACTTGGCCACCGACGCGCTTGTATTGTATAAGTGAGGATTACCTATAAATTAATTAAATATACATATATATATATGTCACGGCTTTGTGACGTCACAGGCAGCCTCGGCACGTCCTGCCCGGTAAACTTCTGTTTAATCACCGCCCGGCTGTAATCAAGCCAAATGAGGGTGCGTGCTACTTTCCATGTAAACGCCATTTTGTCGGATCATCACTGCAGGAAGGTATCAAGCTTATGCGATTGTAAAATTAAGTGAACTTTACTATCTAAGTTTGCACCTTTATATTCTGCTAGTCTTAAGTAAGACTTATTATGTCCTAATTTTTTATTTATACTCCAAGGTCCTGTTGATATTGACTCCTCTTTAGAAGATGCTAGTCTCATAATTACGTTGCTTCACAAGAATGGTTTATGTAAAATCGTCAAAACATGTTGGATTTGCTGTACAACAAGTTCAAATTGGATGTAAAATGTCCAAATTGCTCAACCGTAAAACATAGTATAAATTTAATTGGAGGAAAAATTATCAATTTGCTCTATAATCCTAATTAATAGAGCAAATAGGAGAGAAAGTTTTCAATTTGCTCTATTAGTAACATTTGTGAAGCTGAAGATGAAATCAAAGAAAATTTTTTTTTATATTTACTGAAAAATACCGTTTTGAATTTATTTTGTGATTATTTTGGTACAATAGTTTTAAAAAATACGCAGGAAAAAATTAAAAGCTTTATTTTTGAGCTAAATTCCATGTAACGTTTTTCCTGCGACAGTAATATAACATACATTGCTACCATGTTGTTACGCTTTCTCGTCGCTACGTCGTAGCACGATCGTAGCTAACGTGTATTGATAAAGATTTATCTGGTTAAAGTTTTCTATTAAGTATTTAATTATTTTAATGGCCTCTATACAATTTCTTTTTTTATGCTAGGTCAAAGGTTAAAATAATCTTCTTAATACTCGAAATATTTTTTAATACAATAGTCTTACAACAAATGCTTAGACATATAAAAAATAATATTGAGCAATTTATTTCAAATCGTTCCAACCCCTTATATTATTAAAAAACTTACATTTCTGTGGTCGCTAGATAAAATAAATAAACGTATAAATGGGATAGAACCCTTATAATCGGATGAAAAGGGTGCAACGGACTTTAACTTCAGGAAATTAGGGTTCAGTAGTAACAAGTACGTAAAGTAAGTATAGTTATTTAATATCCTTATAGCTTCTATAGCCGAATGGTAAAACACTCATTTTTTATTCCTGTAGTGAGCCGATCAAATTACCCCTACATACATACATACATGTACGTAGATATAAGTATTTAGATGTAAGTTAGAAATGAAATGAAATGAAATCATTTATTTTAACTTTTGGACACTTTTTTGGACACTTAGTTAAGTCAAATAAAATTACATTTAGTGGCGAGTTCAGCAAAGCAAAATGTGCGGTCTTTTGTGGAGAAGAGCTCGCCGAATAAACTCCACAAGCGTCGCATCTTTTAAAAATTATATTTTTTTTAATATGTAAATTATAGGTACAATATATCTTAATAAATTAAATTATATTAATAGCCAACTCAAGCAACCTCATTCCCATGGAGATTCGTCTTCTAAATAATCAGATATCTTGTAATATGCATTTTTAATCAATTTTTGCTTAACTACAACTTTAAACTTATCTAAGGGTAAGTTTTGTATAATAGTAGGAATCTTATTGTAAAAGCGTATACAGTCGCCCTTAAAACAATGTTTTATTTTCTGCAATCGACTAATGTGAGATGCCAATTTGTCTTTATTTCTAGTATTAAGAGCATGTCGATCACTATTCTTTGCAAATTTTGTTATATTTTTTTTTACATGTAATAAATTGTGGTAAATGTACTCCGATACTAATGTTAAAATATTAATTTCCTTAAATTTTTCCCTAAGTGACACTCTAGGCCTTAATTTATAAATTGCACGAACAGCCCGTTTCTGCAGCGTAAATATATTATTTGCATTTGCAGCATGTCCCCATAGAAGAATTCCATAGGTCATCAAGCTATGAAAATAACTAAAATACACTAATCTAGCCGTATCTACATCAGTAAGAGCTCTAATTCGTTTAACTGCATACGCCGCTGAACTCAGTTTGTTCGACAATTTATTTATGTGAGGATCCCATTGCAGTTTGGCATCCAAAGTAATTCCAAGAAATACAGCAGAGTCCACAAGGTCCACTCTCTGTCCCTTTATTATTATATCAGTTGCTACTGGAGTAACATTTGGTAATACAAATTTAAGGCATTTTGTTTTATTTTCATTGAGTAATAAATTATTTACCGTAAACCAGTTAACTACATCATGGATAGCATTGTTTACGTCGTCATAAACTAATTGTTGTCTTTTAACTTTAAAAATTAAAGAAGTATCGTCGGCAAACAGTACCAACCCATGTTTTTCTTTTATAAGATATGGCAAATCATTAATATACACTAAAAACAAAAAAGGACCAAGAATGGAACCCTGCGGGACGCCCATTTTTATCTCAGATCCAGGCGATCTTTTCCCATTAACATCGACCAAATGGAATCTATTCGTAAGATATGATTCAAGAAGATCGAGCGCCCGGTTTTTTACACCGTAATGATTTAGTTTCCTGACCAGAGTGCTATGATCGACACAGTCAAAAGCCTTGGATAAATCACAAAAAATGCCAATGGCATCCATTGAATCTTCCCAGGCATCAAAAATTTTAGTAATGAGCTCAACGCCTGCGTCAGCAGTTGAGCGACCCCGAGTAAATCCAAATTGATTTACGTGCATTAAATTATTTCTATAAAAATAACCCTGCAACTGATTAAGAATAAGTTTTTCAAATATTTTACTAAGTGTCGGCAGTATAGATATAGGTCTAAAATTGGTGGGGTCTGTTGTACTGCCGGCTTTGAATAAGGGTATGACTTTACTCAGTTTCATCAGGTCAGGAAACACACCATTATCAACGCATTGGTTAAATATAAAACTTAGATGAGGTGCTATACAATCTATTATGGAACTTATTATTTTCACGGAAATTCCGTCAACGTCGGGAGTCTTTTTCATTTCCAGGGATTTGAATACCTTTATAATTTCGTCGCTGTTGACATGTCTAAATTTAAAAACAGTTTTGGATTCCTCAACGTTACGTTTAAGTATGGATTCAGCCTCAGTGGGAGACGAGTTCAAAGACTTGGTTGTCGAAACAGGAATATCAGTAAAGAAATTTTCAAAAGCTTTTGCAATTTCTAAGTCAGAACTCAAAATTTGGTTGTCTATTTTAAGCTTAAAGTTGTTGCTTGCTGGCTTAGATTTTCCTGTTTCGTTATGTATAATTTGCCAAGTGGTTTTAATTGTATTTTTACTAGATTTTATCTTATTATTAATAAAATTAGATTTAGCTACAATACACACGCGCTTAAACATTTTTGAATATTCACGAACATAGTCTACAAACGTACTACTTTTGTTATATGATCTTTCTTCATAAAGCTCATATAACCTTTGTCTGCTCTTATGAACTCCCACTGTTGCCCAATCACTGAACAATAATTTATTACTAGTTTTGATTTGTTTTGGCTGGAATATTATATCATATTCGTTTTTAGCTAAACTAGTCAGTGAATTATACAACGTATTTGGATTGTCACAATATGATAATTCAGGTAATTTATCCATGATATTATTTCTGAATCGTTGAAGCCGAGTGTCACTTATAGGCACGCATGTGAAATTTTTAATTGGTTCTTTTTCAATTTTAATATTAAAAGATCCTATTTGACCTGAATGATCAGAAGATAATTGATTAATAATTGATTTAAAGTAAGGTTCAATATTGGAAAATATATTATCAATACAAGTCTTAGAATTGGCAGTGATTCTTGTAGGCTCCAAAAAAATATTCTTTAAGTTATAACATAAAAATAAAGATAGCAGTCTTTGACACAAGTTACAGTTCTTTAAGAGATCAACGTTAAAATCTCCACAAACAAAAATATATTTACTCTTGTCACTTATTTTTGATAGTGCATCATCCATGACTTTTTCAAATATTTCAAAAGACGAATTAGGGCGCCTGTACACGCTCATCACAATAAGTTGCTCGAGTTCAATACAGGCTATCTCGGTAGTATGTTCAACAGAGAGGCTCACTATGTCTACTCGTTCCTTAAATTTTAAATTATTTCTAATGAGTATCAATGAACCGCCGCATTTCTTATCGGTTCTGCTGAACGAACTTCCTACCTGATGGTTGTTAAAGCTAAACATGAACTCATGCTTTTTCAGCCAATGTTCTGTTATACACAATATATCTATGTTATTACAGTTCATGAATAACTCAACTTCCAATTCTTTTGCATGCATTGCACCTTGAATATTTTGATGTACCAGATTTAAAATATTTTTACTACTATTATATACTGGTATATTTAGGATACTTGTGGGAATGCCAGAGTTATTCTCTATTGTCTTTTGAATTAATTTAAACAATTTGGAACATATTCCAAATTATTCAAGGTGTTACAATTAATTTGCTCAATAGAAGCAATAGTCTTATTGGTCAGTGAACTATGATAGGATCTGTGCTATCTGTCTGGTAAAAAATTTTGGTAGGTAGTACCTATCCTTGGTCAAATAAAAATAATTTCCAATATAAATATTGGTGTCAATAAAATGAAATTTGTCACAATGACGACATGTCAGTGTATGCATTAACGTGTTATAATTGTGTCGTTTATCATTTTCATTTGACTGGAAAGATTGACTGAAGGGAAAAGCAAACAAAACAATTTTTGTTACATTTTGTACTGAATTCAATTCGGAAAAATATTTAATAAGATCTTTCTTTGATAAATTTTCCCTTCTTCCAATTAAAATTAATAAAATAGTTGGTTTTGTAAATCGCGCCGTCAACACTTTGGCAAGTATTTGGGAATATGTAGCCCCAGGTATACAATTGTTTATTACTGTATTACCCAAATGCCGGCCTAATTGTAGAGTAGAGTAGTCAATAAACGACCGTCTTGAGACTCACACGCGTTCTCATTTACAAACACTCTCCCAGGTTCGCCCATCATCGCATTCCGAAGATCTAAGGTTCGAATCCCTGCCCCAGCTCTGTCAAACAAAAATCACTTTTTGAGACCGTCCTAGTTTGGTTAGGACAGGTTTCAACCTCCTCTTTGTTCCAAACTTGATTCCGTACTAGGAAAAACACGTATAGCTGTCGTTACACGAGCTAAATTTTATTCTTAGTTTTGCATGGTATTACATTATTTAGTTTTGTATGTTTTGGAAGAGGAATACTTCTATTTTTTTGGAAACTTCCGTTTTTTGACCCACTTTCGATTCATGGTTTTAGCTCCTGGTGAATGATGACACAGGTTTTAATTTTTTGGGCACCAATCTTACACCTATCTCAAAATTTTAGTTTCCAGTACCTATAAATAATAATAAAAAATGTTGCGTAAGGAAAAATAATAAACTATTCAATTTTATACTTTTGTTGTAGTTTATTGCACTGAAACACCCTTAAAAATGACTTTTAAAGAAACAAGACTTGTTTTAACAGCCCACTTTAAAGTTGTTAAGTCCCTCCGATGACTTAGCACAACCCTTTTCTCCCTGAAGAGATTAGTGGGGATCTTCCTTATTGGACATTTGAGTTACGGCACAAGTTTGTTCCCTTTTTGAAATAGACACTAAAGCTAATTTCAAAACAAAAAAAGCGGCCAAGTGCGAGTCGGAATCGCCCATGAAGGGTTCCGTAGCAGCCAGTAACATAATATAAAAGTTTTTGTAGTTCGTTGTGACTTTGATCGATGTTTTAATAATAGTGAAAGGTAAATTGCGGTTTACGATTTATGACGTATTGAGAAAAAACTACTTACTTGATATCGTTCAAACCAATTTTCATTGGAAGTTTTCATGGTACCTAATGCACATCATATATTTTTTTTAGTTTTATCATTCTCTTATTTTAGAAGTTAGAGGGGGGGGGACACACATTTTTCCACTTTGGAAGCGTCTCTTGCGCAAACTATTCAGTTTAGAAAAAAATTTTATTAGGAACCTAAATATCATTTTTGAAGACCTATCCATAGATACCCCACACGTATGGGTTTGATGAAAAAAAATTTTTGAGTTTCAGTTCTTTGTATGGGGACCCCCTAAATTTATTGTTTTTTTTTCTATTTTTGTAAGAAAATCTTAATGCGGTTCACAGAATACATCTACTTGCCAAGTTTCAACAGTATAGGTATTATAGTTTCGGAATAAAGTGGCTGTGACATACGGACGGACAGACAGACAGACAGACAGACAGACAGACATGACGAATCTATAAGGGTTCCGTTTTTTGCTATTTGGCTACGGAACCCTAAAAACAGACTTGAAGACGAAGTAAGCAATAAACACCGTGAAATTTAACACAGTGGTAGTACTCATGAAACTGAACAATGAGGAACATAGGTTGAAATCTCAAAGTTAAAATTCAACTTGTCATAGAAAGTTACTGTGCCATAAATTATATTTTGATTTGATTTGAAAGTGGCCGATCACGTTACTGAAGTTTATATGAAAAGTCGATTTTTTTAGATATCAGCCGATGTTCCTTAGTGAAAGTGGTTCAGTTTCATGAGATCTACAACTATGTTAGTGTGTAGCATTATAGTTATATGTAACTACTAGCTTCCCGCCGCGTCTCCGCACGCGTTAATAGTTTTTCCTGTGGGAATGAGGAATTTTCCCGCGGTAAAAGTTAGCCTATGTTCTTCCGCAAGGTCTATTCTATCTTTGTGCCAACTCCGCCCGCTTTAACAATTTTTCCCGTGGGAATGAAAAAATTTCCCGCGGTAAATTGTAGCCTATGTTCTTTCCTAAGGTCTATTCAAACTTTGTGCCAAGTTTCACCAAAATCGGTTCAGTACTTTCGGAGTATTTTCAATTATTAGGAATATTTTACGTATTTTTTTCACACCTTGGGTTACATTATTGAAGTTTTAGTAAGGATCCCTAATTTTTTGAAAATAAAATATAGCCTATGTTACTCAGGGTGAAAGTAGCTTCCCAACAGTGAAAGAATTTTCGAAATCGGTTCAGTAGTTTCGGAGCCTATTCGATGCAAACAAACTAACAAACAAAAAAACAAACAATCAAACCTTTCCTCTTTATAATATTAGTATAGAAAAGGTGTCTGACTTGAATTTTTGTAGCTAACAAACAGCATTATTCTTAATTTTATATGACTTTTATGGACTTACTTACAACTTTTAGCCGCATTGATAATTATAGTCTCACTCATAACATTTTAAGTAATCAATCATTTGAAATGTTGGTATTCATAGACGTACTTAGATCTAATACTTGCCATTTATAAAGCTGTCACATTAAACCTTTCACCTTGCTTTTAAATTACATCTCATTCTGCGCGTAGATTTGCGTAGAAAGAAATACGCCCTTTGGTATTCAAATCTACCCATTTAAATACGTAATTTCAACTTTACACCTTGATAAATAGATATTAAAGTTATAAAAAAATTGACAATCAAAAATCCATATTCTGCTACGAGTACGGAGGTTGTTTATAGCACAACAGAATCTAGTTAGTTATACGTAGACTTAATTTTGTCGCGTTACCACAAAAATCTTAAAACACGTATTTTGCGCGTGTCTAAATAAATCTATGACATTATTCATAAAAATCTTTTAGCCCCCGACGAAAATGTGGGGCGTTATAAGTTTGACTTTTGTGTCTGTCTGTGGTATCGTAGCTCCTAAACTTAGTTAGAATCAGAAAATATCTTCAGCCATTTGAAGATTATCAGCTCTTTTCTAGTTGTTGAAAGGAACTAAGTAACTGTATTGTGGCGGGGTTTTTAATTTTTAATTTAATGTTATTATTACACAAGCATTCATGTGTGTTTAACTTCTTAATGATAAGACCCATAACATAAAAAAAAATTAGTAGGGTATTTGCTTGAACTGCATCTACAATTTTATTCACTTCCTGATTGTCAATATCAAAAGAAAGGAGTATTCAACTATAAAACTCCACAAGATGCGAGTAGGATTGCTCAAAGCTGCGTCTCCTCGAGTCTGCTCGATATCGGAATCGGATCAGCCAACCTGCAGTTATATTCTGAATGCAAATACGTTTGCTGATATCGGGCGACATTGCACTATGAAACTTTGTTGGATTGGATATCACAAAATTGATTACTTTTACAAGGTATGTTTATCATTACTTCCCTTCTTCGTAAAAGCGCTGAACTAACGTCCATATGGTTCTGTTAACAGCTCATATTATGTCCCCACCGAGGGGCTCGAGCCTACCCTGAAATCAGGGTGAATAGGCCTCATTCGACCACGCTGGCCCAGTGCGGGTTGGTCAACTTCACACTCGACCTTTGAAATTTTTTTGCAGGTGTGTGCAGGTTTCCTCACGATGTTTTCCTTCACCGTAAGAGCGTCGAAAAAACGTACATATGAATTCGAAAATCGAAAACACATTGGTACGTGCCGAGGCTTAAACCTGCGAACTTCCGAATGGAAGTCAACGGCCCTAGCCACTTGGCCACCGACGCTCCATATGGTTCTACAAATAAAAAATAAAACACGCTCTTTTCGAATTAGTCTATTAATTTTAGATTTCATTAGATGAAAAAATTTATAATTTAGTTTTGATGCTGCTGCGTTGTACCTTTGACTGAGAACAGTATATTGTGATATTGTACCACTCTCCCCCACCCCAGCCTGATTCATTATTACTGACATAATTTAACTTTATTTTTTCACTTGGTCGACATAGGTATGGCTTTATGGGTTGTTTACATTAAAATGCTGTTTAGTTATGTTATAATCAAGTAACTGCTACGATTTGTATTCGTTTATGGAACTCAGTATCGGCATACCTAAATGTATCTTACAAATCACATCAATTATTACTATTTTAAATAGAAGCGAAAATTGAAAAAATATATTTAAAAACAGTAAAAAGACGGTATTTGTCAAAGTAAAAAACACATAATTTTTACTTACAAAGGAGCTATCGACCGATTTATCGAATTCCAAATTTAAAATTTATCGATGGTGATATTATCGATAGTTCGCGAAGCACTAGAGCAGTATAGACGAGAAATGCAGATGCAGGTAGATGGTAAAGACCAACTTTGTTACCGTTCAACAATGGATTCAGCTTTCATTCTGCTACGTGTCTATTTTTCCTGGAAAGCTTTTGATTGTTTGCTTTTTAAAACTAGCATTTAGCTTGCATTCCATTTTGTAGAGTTTTCTATCTCGTGGCGGCTTTACTTTTTTGCAAGAAGTTGACCGGGGATATAAGATACCACCATGCAAAATTTTATCCAAATCGGTTTAGCAGTTCCGGAGATTAGCCCGTACAAACAGACAATCAGATAAACAGAGAACCCTGGTGTGGCATGATTCGTATAACGACTACATCCGTAGATAGGATCTCACCAAAAACATACCTGTTAATAAGGGGGCCAAGTTCCTATCGGCTAATTGTTCGCTTAAAAAAGGATTGAAATCCAATCCAATGCCAAGTTTAGATGCACTTTAAAATCGATCATAATCATCGTCATCAACAGCCTGATCCACTGGTAAACATTTGCCATTCCCAAGACTCGCAACCACATTCTAAATTTGAACTTGGCAGGTTAAATTAGTTTAATAAATAGATTAATTTAATTATTATATAAATAATAAATTGCTGAGTTTGCTGTCGACTCGAAAAGAAGAAATAATAAATTTAATTACCTATACAAATTAATTAAGTATTACGCACGAAAACCTGCCAAGTTCAAATTTAGAATGTGGTGGCTAGTCTTGGAAATGGCAAATGTTTACCAGTGGATCAGGCTGTTGATGACGACGATTATGATCGATTTTAAAGTGCATCTAAACTTGGCATTGGATTGGATTTCAATCCTTTTTTAAGCGAACAATTAGCCGATAGGAACTTGGCCCCCTTATTAACAGGTATGTTTTTGGTGAGATTTGAATACTTTTTTTGAAGAAATCGTACTTATTTTTTTTCTTTTTGTCCCACGCCTTCGTCCTTTGTTAACCACAGAATAAATATATTTAATCATCCGGACACTCCATGCAGCAAATTTATTTTGACAACCTAGTTACTTCTTTTGAAAAACAAATGCAAGTCAGGGTTATCACGAGATTAAATAAAAAAAAAAACTTCTATAATACTGCGTAGCGTACATAGATTTTTGTCATAAAATCTTCTTATTAAACCTTTCTAAATAATGACAAACGTCGCTAGACTTGACGTAAGTGAAATGACGTAAAATTTAGTGACAGCGTTGTCGCGATCGCGAATTTGTTTGCATGAAACAACTTTGGAGTAGCGGGCAATATTATTTGAAATCTCTAATTTTTTTTTTGTTTTAGTCGTATCTTTATGTCAAGTGTTTACGTATTGAATAGTTGATAGTTAATTAAATGACATTCAGTACATCACGTCAAATTTATATTATAATATAAAATAAAATAGGTACAGTAGGCAGCACATGCGGCTGGACATTCGCACCACGATTTTCGCTCCTACTACTACAGGATAAAGACGCTCTCAAGGTCATTATGTCCAGCCGCATGTGCTGGGTACACGATGCATTTTAAACTTTGTCAACAATTAAGATAATATACATAATACAGAAGCCTTATTGCATCGTACTTAGCCAATCTTCATTCCCAATCCCAATGTTTACAGTGTTCAGAGCTCGACTGGTCGTTTTTTTTTTGATACAAGCGCACATTATTAGTCTTTCTACAACGGTCTCTTTCGATAAATTAAGAATAATAAAAATTGCACGATGTGACAAGGTTATCACGTCTTATAATAAACGCTACAGTGTATTATTATGAATACATGACAATATATTTTATACCCCCCCCTGCCCTCCCCCCCTCTCCTCATCGTATTCTCATTGTACCACTGGTTTAGAAATATTTTTATTATAAATTCTATATTCGATTAAGCCAATTTTCTTAAATTTCTTAATTTTTTGTTAATCTACATATAACACACGACCTGTGTGCCAAATTTCATAAGGCTAGGACAATTGGAAGTGGCTTAAACATTTTGATTACCGGTCAGTTAGTGAGTCAGTCAGTGCCTAAATTAGCTATTTTCACAGGGTTATATTTCAGAAGCTACTGAAGCTATATCTATGAAATTTGGCATACTGCTTTAGTACTAGTATATAATTACGTAGGTCAAATTTTATCTCTGTACTTGCAATAGGCACTGAGCTACAGGGGGGTCAAAAGTGGGTTGAAACGGTTCGTGTAAATAGTGCACGGCATGCGCGCGGCTTGTTGCTGGAACTTGGCCTGCGCACTCCCGTGCGCTTGGATTCGGGACCAACGGCTTTACGTGCCTTCCGAAGCACGGAATCGTCTTTCTTTTCGGACAATCAGGTGATTCTGTGAAACTGGGGAAAGTCTCACAAAGTTAGATTTGACGGATAAACCCTACCGGGATTCGAACCTGGAACCTCCGTAACGTGAGAGGCGAATATTTCACCACTCGCCCATGGAGGCTGGAAATTGAAAAGGTTGAAAAAGATCGCAGGTGTAGCCACGGGAAGATATTAGCTAGTATAAAAAGTGCCACAATTTTCCTTTATATTATTTTTTGCGAATTGCTCCGGAAGTGACTCAAAATAGTAATTTTCATCGGACAGTTTGTAAGGAGACGTTTTTTTTTTCATTTCCGTATAATGTCTCTTTGAAAATAAGATGTTTACACTGCGCATGTCCTTTCAGTTTTTGCTAAGCTGCCAGTAGCACCCTGTATAACCTGGGACGAATATTTGTAGAAAAAGAAAGATGAAAGTTGCTAATATATTCACCACTCGCTCACGTCAAAGAGCGTCTAAAAGTGGTATGCACAGTTGATGCCGTACCTTATTGTATTTATACAGGATGATATTCTCATAGTTCTAAATAAATAGTTTAGTTTTTTTACTATCTATACTAACTATATTATAATAAGGAATGATTTAATTGTTTACATTAAATAGGCTCCGAAACTAGTGAACGGATTTTAATGAAGCTTTTGACCGAGGAAAAATTCCTCGTTCCCACGGGAAAAACAGTTACCAAGCATTACCTATTTTGACGCCAAGTATGCGTATGCAACTCAAGCGATGGGTTGGTTAAGGTTTTTTTGCTGTATTACCTATCTATTTTGACTCAAAGTATGTGTATCAAGGGATGGGCAGCAGTATAATTTGCATAACTATCAAAACCTGTGATTGGGGAAATTATGACAATATGTCACTTTTAAGAAAGAGCACCTAAGTCCACTCTGTAGTGTAGTGTTGTTTAACTTTATACGATTTCATTTTACCATGAATAGGAAGATTATTATTGTGTCACTTAAAAAAAATTACGCGTGTCTTTGAAAAGGAACCTATGTAAATTTTCGTGCATAAAACTTTTGTGTGGTAAGACCGAAATACTTCAAATCCCACACGCGTTTTTGCTTCACCCTGTGTTATGGTAAAAATATTGGCCACATTTCCGTCTCATCTCATACCGTGCCGTTCGTATGCTGCCGGAATGTCACACAAGCACACTTCAGGTAGAAATCGGTCGCAAAAGCGATTCCGCTTCAAGGAATAGTGAACTTATTGGGTATTGGAGATAGATAGAGTGGCAACCAAGGGCAAACCGCAAGATGACTGACGTTATGTAAAATCTATAGGTACTATAATAAAACTGAAGAGTCGGCGTGTCTGTACATTGATTTGGTTTTAAAAAAACTGATTTTAGGTGATAAAGGGAGTGTAAAGTTCGCGTCATGTAAAAAGAACGCTGGAGAAAGTGGTGGGAGAATGCAAATCGCCTACTGCGCGCGCGACAGCCAGCGTTCCTTTTTACGTGACGCGAACTATAACTGAACACAAAATATAAAAATAGGTCTTTTTTTTCGAATATTTACGAAACTTTCACGATAAATTAGTATAGAAATAGCTCTAATTCTTTAAAAATTTATGTGTGATTAAATTTTATATTCAAAAAAGTATAAAACATAAAGAGACTTAAGAAATATTAAACCACCCGCACTTGGCATTGGCCAAGGCGTCACTCGGGGTGGTCCCCGGAAACCGTAAAATTATAAAAATAAAAAATAAAATCCATGACGGTCTCAGAGAATTTGCATTTTTACGAGAGCTTGTGGAGGAAGTTTTATAAGCTGACCGTGGTTATGTCTACTGTAATCAGTCTAGGGGGGGACTATAAAAGTGCAGCGGAATTATTATCATTTGCCAAAATATACGGGGCGAAAATTTTCACGTGACTGGAACCACAGCCATTTTCTTAATT
This sequence comes from Teleiodes luculella, assembly GCA_948473455.1. Classification (NCBI taxonomy): domain Eukaryota; kingdom Metazoa; phylum Arthropoda; class Insecta; order Lepidoptera; family Gelechiidae; genus Teleiodes; species Teleiodes luculella. Next base: position 3,140,240 of record OX419596.1, read on the forward strand.
TGTGATTAAACGCAGTTGGTTGGTTTATATATAGAATGGCTATCAAAAATAAAAATATATCACGTTTTTATGTAATTACATGCTTCTTCATAGGTCGACAGTCGATCTTATACCTATATTAAACTATTGTAAGTAGATAGAGTAAGAGCATATATATGTTATACTGGCTTTCCGCCCGTGGCTACGCCTGTGTTGTAATTTGACTTTTCCGTGCAATTTCCCGTAGAAATGAGATATTTTCCCGCGGTAAGAACTATCTAAGATATTAACCGAAGATAGGTATAAGGTACCACTATACAAAATTTCATTCAAATCGATCTAACAGTTTCGGAGATTAGTCAGTACAAACAGAAAAACAAAAAAGTTGAAAAAAATGTTCTACATAATTATATCACTTATTACACCCCCCTGACTCTGTTTTTACCTTTTTTTTTCCTATGTACAGATTTTCGACCACTACAGTTTTATTTTATAGATAGAATAGAAGACAGGATTGTACTTATTTTTCTTTGTTTTTAGTTAGATAAAATACCTATGTTCTTTACAAAGCGTTTCTTCTTAAACTATCTCGAATAAAAATAATAAGAAAGTCCAAAGCTTGATAAGTAAAAATATACTTTTGTTATTTCTTACAAAACCTCATGAGAAAGGAGGTTTATTATTTGATAAAGAAATCTTAAAAACTGCTTCAATTTTCTGAATTTCAATTTAGCATTAAAGAAAATCTCTTCTTGGCAAACATGTAAAATACTAAAGGCTAAAAAATATATTTTTTCTAGAAAAGATTTATTACAAACGTATTTAAGGACCCCGTTGTTTTCCAAACTAAAGCTGGATCTGACATGGGAACTTTTCGCAAGTCTGAAAAATCTTGATTCATAGATAGTGTCACAAGCCTAAGTCAAAGCACGGATTAGATAAAAGTACTGCAGTGCTTTCTAAGGCCGATTTCTAGTGCTCGAAGCTGAATTCGCCGTGAGTATCTTCGTTAACAGCCCATATATGTCCCCACCGAGGGGCTCGAGCCTACCCTAATACCAGGGTGAATAGGCCTTAGTCGACCACGCTAGCCCAGTGCGGGTTGGTCTACTTCACACACAACCTTTGAATTTTGTCGCAGGTGTGTGCAGGTTTCCTCACGATGTTTTCCTTCACCGTAAGAGCGTCGAATAAACGTACATAATGAATTCGAAAATCGAAAGCATATTGGTATGTTCCGAGGTTTGAACCCGCGAACCTCTGAATGGAAGTCAACGGGCTTAGCCACTTAGCCTCCGACTCATCAAGAGGTTAGTAGATACAAATTCCGGATCGGACAGAGTTCATTTTAGACGAATTCCTATGAATTAGTAAAAACCAATACAATACATTTCTGGTAGCGTTTAGTACTGTGACAAGATAATATCTCGCATTTATGTCTCAAAATGCTTTAGAAAACACGGTATATTAAAATATCTCTAATAGGGAGAGAGTGACAAGCCTAAATAACAAATTGTTGACGTTAATTTCCTGTTGTATCATTTTAAACGGTAGTTAATCAACTAACTACCCTCATTTAGAGGGATAATTTAAAACAAAAGACAACTTAATAGGTATAACAGAGGCTCGTTAGCAATCACTACTAGAGCCTTTGGTTGACTCGTTACGTAATGAACGTATCACACATTTGTGTACCCACCCATATTTGACAAACGGGGAATAATAACTTGGGCACCAAAAAATATTTGCTACACCTAATATTAGGTAGATCTATTAAACTACAAACTACTACATAGTGCTCCAGCACGTTTAGATAAGAATCAAAATAATAAGTGTACTTAAGTTTAAAATTTAGGTGCTTCGCGCTTCGATCAGATATAAAAATAATGCTGATTTAAAAGCCCTAACACAAACATTGAGGAATTTCAATAGAATTAATTTTACAATCGTACTGGCAAGCCAGTAACATGAAAATATACATGTGGCGCCCTCAGATCAGAGGTTTTTTATTTTTGCTGGTTAGGCTTTAATTCCAAGATTTAGGTGCTCAATTAGTATGTTTGTTGAATACGGGTTACAGTAAAATAAAAGGGAAAGTTAGAAGTAAGATTCTTATGTAGGTGCCAAAATAGAAACGCTAACAAAATTTTGAACTTTACTTCAAAAACAAAACGGGAAGCATTGATTAATGATCGTAGTTACGTGTATGCTCCGTCTGTGCTTTAAACGAACAAAGAGAAACGTTTTAGGCTCAAATCATATAGGAAGAGCAGTGACGCGGCGAATACTTTCAGTGTGAGTGAAATAATTTTAAACTTTATCCGCATACTAAAAAGAATTGACGCTTCGAAGACGCTTGAAATTTCGAAAAGGTCGCGGGGCTGCCAGCGACGCCGCCGCACGTCCTTCGGCAGGAGCTCTATTTCTCAAACGTTCGTGTCGCTAAGATCGCTCGATTTCTACTGATTTACACTCGTCTAACGAAAAACGGCATTTTTGGATCGTTCGATTGCAATGAGTGGTCACAAGCACTCGTTGCAGCAAGCGAGTGATAGATTTAACGCCAAGCAATAACGTCTATATTCCAACAATGACGTTCTCGCTCGATTGACATTAGGATCACACACACAGACACCCTCGACCTGAAAGAGACGCCTATACGATCGACACGGGAGTGTGAGCGAGAGCGACAATCCGCAAAGAGTTAGCGACCATAGATTTACGTTCCGTTTTAGTTTCGGAAACTACCGGTTTTTGTTTTTTCTGCGTAAAACGAACAAAACACCGTATCGAAGGCGAGTGACTCAGAAATACGGAAAAACGGCGTCCTTCGACTTGGAAGTCGACTGTGACTTATATCGCATACGCCAACGCCAAGTCATACGAACGTTTGAAAAATAGAGCTCCAGCTCGGCCCGTTTCAAGCGATACTATAGTCTCTTCAGTAGGCGGATAAAGATTAAAATTATTTCACACTGAATGTGCTTGCCGCGTCGCTGCTCTTCCGGTGTGATTTGAGCTTTATCGTTTTCAAACTATTTTTCCAATACAACATTTTACAAAGCTGGATGAATTTCATATTTTACAAAGTTTCTGAGGTTTCCAGGTAATTCCAACGTAGCGTATTGAATCTTTTCCAATACTTGCGACCAGCAACCTTAAAAAGATTTTTGTATTTATTTCTCTAAAGTTCGGAATTAAAGAAAAAGTCATGTACCTAAATATTTTCTTAGAAATTAAAATATTTTAGTAAATAGATACTAGTACAACATCCATATAAGACAACCAAAAAACATTTATGTGTGGTTGTTCCATTGTTAAACCAAAATGGTTCAATTTATTTGGAAAGACGCTGGATTCTGAAAAAGACTTACTTTGTACCCTAAAAAATAGGTTCCCTTACTGAACAAAAAGTAGCCTTATTAATTACTAGCTGTCTGCCCACGGCTACGCCCACGTTGTTTTTATTATTTATTTATTTTATTTCCCGTGGTAAAAAGTATCTAAGATGTTGACCGGGGTTATAGTACGATAATGCAAAATTTCATTTAAATCGGTCCAACGGTTCCAGAGATTAGCGTGTACAAACAGACGGACAGACGGACTTTTTAAAAACTAGTATTTTTGTGTTCAGAGTGCCGAGTGCGAGATTTGCAACCAAAGTAAACGCGCTCGAAATCGAGAGCGTAAACGTGATTTTGTATGGAATTGAAACTACGCCATCTGTAGACAGTTAGCTGAACTAAAATTTCTCCATACTAAATGCACTTATCGAGCGCGTTTGGTGAGTAAAAAACTCGCACTTGGCACTCAGCTACCACTCCCTTCATCACCTTTAATCAGTTTTTTGAAGAACAAATCAATTTACAGACACGCAGATTTTTCAGTTTCATTATAGTATAGAAGAAGAAGATGATGACGCCAAAATACGTGGAATTGGATTCTCAAAAAGACTTACATTCTACCCTAATAAATGGTTTCCTTTACTGGATAAAAAGTGGCCTTATTAAATACCATATATTAGGAATAACATAATCTTTACTATCATTTTGTATCTATTGTGTACCTGTGATTGTGTGTAGCATACCTCGCCGTCTTGCCCAACCATCAATTAAGTCCTGCAAAGAAGAATACGGTTAACCCATAAACATATCCACAAACAGCTTGATATAAAAAAAACCTTTTCACGGAAGCCCTCATGGACCCAGCCGATGTTGCCAACATCATAGATGTGTTGCTATTAAAAATAGATAAAATATTTCCTATTATTTTTTATTTTCTCTTTCTACTTTTATTGTAATAAAAATTATTGCGTGACTGAAATTCTCTCACTTTGATTTTTTTAAAGATATTTATAAACAAGAACTCATCTAAGTATGTAGGTATGGTGTTACCTAAAAAGTATTTCTTTTTTTGATAAAACTTGTTATAACTGCTTTTTTATATAATCGTATTTGGAAAATATTATTAATAATTATACTGGTAGGTAGCTAATAAAGCATCTTTTTTAACAATTTTGCTGCACTGCACATTTTTGAAAAATTATTTACTGAAGAATATTATTGTATGTTACTTTTCTCGAACAGCGTTGTTGGCAACACCGACCCCAGCCGGAGAAACACTTCAATAAATAATAAAGAAGTTCTGTATAAAAGCTTTTCGTTATAAAAAATAGCGAGTGAAAGTGGATAACCGAGCGCTTTTCTCAAGTCCATATCTACTGAGCTAGCTACCTATTTTAGCTCGGGGTTTTACTCACAGAGCGTCTCAAGTATATAGGGTGTTTGAAAGTGACGGCTTAGTAAATATATACATAGTTTAAAAAACTAAAAAACACGCTTTCTGTCCGCCATCTTGGGCGTCCGCCATATTGGATTTAAGTCCCGTGACTGTTTTTTTCGTATTCCTGACAGTAAACCCTTTCATTTGATACCCATATCATGGGGGTGGATTTCAAACAGCCAGTTCGCCATCTTAGGGAGGCCGCCATATTGGATTTGTAATGAAGTTTCTTAGCTAGTCATGTATTGTCATCAGAACTCAGAGCGTGTGCAAAATTTCATCCTAATCGAAGACCGGGAAGTGGGTCAAATTAAGATTCCAAGATTTTTTTAGATACAATAATGGGAAAGCCGCCATATTGGATTTGTAATGACGTTTCTTAGCTAGTCATGTATTGTCATCAGAACTCAGAGCGTGTGCAAAATTTCATCCTAATCGAAGACCGGGAAGTGGGTCAAATTAAGATTCCAAGATTTTTTTAGATACAATAATCCGAAAGCCGCCATATTGGATTAGTAATGACGTTTCTTAGCTAGTCATGTATTGTCATCAGAACTCAGAGCGTGTGCAAAATTTCATCGTAATCGAAGACCGGGAAGTGGGTCAAATTAAGATTCCAAGATTTTCTTACATACATAGTTACTTACAAGTGAAGCTAATATAAAGCGTGTAAAAATACTAGCTTTCCACCCCGCGGCTCCGCCCGCGTTAACAGGTTTTCCCGCGGGAATGAGGTATTTTCCCGCGGTAAAAAATAGCCTATGTGTTATTCCAGGGTGTCAGCTAACTTCACACCAAGTTGTATTAAAATCTCTTCAGCCGTTTAGAGTTGAAAAAGTAACAAACATACACACACTCACACACACACAAACTTTCGCCTTTATATATAGTGTGATATTGGTGTTTATTTATTTCAGTATTATCAATGTCTCTACTCTAGCAACGAGAACTCAGAAAATGACTTACCTAGAACACCATAGAGTAAGAAAGATTTTTTTTTACTAAAACATGACCTTCTTAAAAATATGTCTTAGAAATTGTGTCTTATTAGAAAATATCCTACCTCGTTGAATTGGTTTTATTAGGTATTTACGAAAATATTTAATAAATTTACACAAAAACTTTCATTTAATAAATAAATATATTATTGAATTATATACGTTATACAATTGTGTGACCAAAAATGTACGAAAAATATTTAAAATACTCTAAATCAATTTTATTTACCGTGCCATCTCAGAAAATTGAGAAATTTGTTTTTTTTCTTGTTCTATTTTTATATAACAGAGAGGAAATCTTAGAATCACTTTAAGTAAAATCTACCTTTATCCTTAACATTTGGGAACATTTTTCTATAGATTTCAATGAAAATCTAGAAATCCTAAATATTTTTGTAAGAAGTACTCTAAACGTAGTGAAGTGAAAGGAAAGCGATGAAAAGTACTATTACTTTTGGGGTTCCGTAAATCGAAAAATAATATCAGCACTGTTATGTTAGCTTATTCCTTTGTTTGGTCCGTTCATTTATAACTGGTTGTATGAGCTACAGTTTGCAGCCCGTACTCCTTTTAATAGTTAAGTTAGTTTAGTTAAAGTTGTATACAAGTTCGAGTGGCACGTTATAAATTAAAGATGCGTGTTGACATCCAAAAGGTTTATTGCACACTAAATTAATTACGTTTACAATATTCGCGCGACGATCAAAAGTAGGTCGCCGCATCGGCGTAAATAGTTATGTACAGTTTGTAGCTCGTACACTGGTTCTAGATTTCGCGCGTTGTATAATAATGCATTAAAGATCTGAGTGTTAGACAAAGGCCTAATCTGGTAATACTAGCAATCTTGATCTTGGCCATTTTTATCACCTATGAGATTTTGAGAAAAATATTTATCTTCTCTCATTACGATAACTACAATAAATTCAATAATATTGAGGTATGTTGTGATCAAAAATAAATAATGTCCTGTGTATTGAACAATAACAGAAACTTTAAATTGTAATAATTATACTGAAAAGGCTGAATATCGGGTAAAATCCGGTTCTCACTATTTATTATACCTAAGTCAAAACAAAAGACAAGTAATTGAATATGAATTCAAGGTACCCCTAATAGGGGGGGTAATTTTGAAACTTTGTAAGTTCACAAAATTATTAGACAAAACAAAATGCAAAACAATTACAAAATTAAAAGATAGTGTAATATTGAAAATTTGTAAGTTCCGAAATTAAACAAGATGCAGAACCTCAAGTACGCAAACGCTTTTTACGTTTGACCAATCCTTGTAGCGGATTCTTGAGCTATGAAAAGCTTACATGTTCAGCTTTGGGTAGATCAACTTTGACCTTTCGACAGCTTTGTACAGAAATACCAACAAGAAAGCTTATGCGCTTATCGAAAGTTCGGATTTTTCGAATAAAGTTTACAATTTGATGCGTCTATTTCTAAGGAGTTGTTTGTAGTTTTTTTTTACAGTTATCGGAAATCTTTTTATTAGTGTCGTTAGAATGAAAGTACCTACAGTGAAGAGCAAGTCGAGCTGGTTACAAGTCTCGCGATTCTGTATCTTGTTTAATGGTTAAGCTTAATCTGCTCTTGACTGTATTTACAAGTATAATGACGCAAAGCCCGACCAGAGAAATAAAATACCTCGCCATATTGCGGAATTTTAAGGGAACTAATTTTATAAGGGCAATTGTTGCCATAAACATAGAAATTTTCATGTGGCGCCCCCAGACTAGGTCTTTTATTTCTCTGGACAGGCTTTACAGTTATGTTTCTTTACCTCAGAAATGGACATATTTTTATTAGGTTATGAGGGTTTGTAACATAGGTTAACCTCGAAACCCACACGATAGGTAAGCAAGCATTCTTTATATCCATAAGAAATAAAAAATGTTTGTAATAAAAAATGTTTGTAATAAATAAACTCAAAAACTACTAAACCGATTTTAAAAATTCGTTTACCATTAGAGAGCTACATTCACCCTGAGTAATAGCTATGTTACGCTCAAAGATCTAAAACGCTCAGTGAGCGAAAAACTAGCTCACAACGCGTTTTGGTCACAGTAAAACATCCACATTGCGAAATTCGTGTTATGGCTCTAATGAAAACGCGCACGACGCGTTGTGGCAATCACAGAAAGACCAAATAGCGAAATTCATGTCGTGGCTGACATGCTATTCGATCGATCGAGTTGTGGCAAAGAAGAAAAGCATGAAGGAAAAAAAAATCTACGCCCATAAAAGAAAGAAAAAAACAATAAACAAAAAAACAATATTTTTAATTTTCGGATCTTTTGGAAAACTGCGATTAATAAATGAAATTAAAAAATAATAAGCTGACGACTCGATTGTGTTGTTGATTTTTAGTGATGTGAAGTAGTCGATAAAAAATAATATTATTATTTTTTATCGACTACTTCACATCACTAAAAATCAACAACACAATTTTCTGCTACAAAATTGACCACGAAAATTGTAAAAACCAAGCGGTTTACTAGTCACCAGAAAAAGACACATAAAATATAGCCTTGCTATTAGTAGTGCAGTGTTGCCACTACTTTGTAAATCTTCCCAGAGGTGAACTGTTGTGTTGCCTTTGGATATCATAAACGCTTTGAAATCGTGAGGGTTGGATCACATCTTTCAGCTCGATAAAATGCATTTTTTTATGAATATTGTAAGTAATTTACTAGAGAAAATAAAAAACGAACGCGAAAATGTTATAGAAAGAAATTCTGCTAAAAAGCCGACGTACTAAATAAAGAATCTAAAATTGAATAAAATAAATTAAAATAAAACTCTATTTCAAAATTAATCTCTATGAATCTATATACTTTCAGAAAAAAAAATATTGTTTGGAAAGAGAATTAAAAATGCCCAATTGAATACATATTGTAATCGTCTTTTCAATAACGACGATTGCATAATTATATATTTTTAACCGACTTCAAAAAGGAGGAGGTTCTCAATTCGACGCGTATGTTTTGTACTTTTACGCAAATGAAAATTAATAATTATATTTTTTAATTTTCATTTGCGTAAAAGTACAAAACAGTTTCGATAACTCACACACGGCCATCTGACCCCAAACTAGGCATAGCCTGTACGATCCAGACACATGGCCAATTAAGCTACTCATCACGCTAATGTTTGGGCGGGATTTAAACCCGCGACCTTGCGCTTCGAAGGCAGGCGTAATACCAACTAGGCAATGGGGCCGTCAAATTTATTGAGATGTCTGGAAAATATTACCGCAACTAATAATTTCCAGACATCTCTATAAATTTGAGATTGCACAGGCAAATGTGATTCATATCTTATATAAAGCAATAAAGTTTCATGCACTTTCAAGCAAAACTTTTAACTTAAAAGTTTGCTATTGGTCGAGCTCGTGGCGTTAAAAATTCACTCACTTTTATCGTTTCCCATAAATAAACCGAGGGAACAAAATTAATACTAGTAGAGCAGGTGCGATTAGGTATTCAAAGCGATTTTCTGACTAACTTTTTTAATATTTGCGATTGTTTCTAGTCAATCAGCGATTTTATAATCATACATAAGATCACTATCACTACATAGTATAAAATAAAGTCGCTTTCTCTGTCCCTATGTCCCTATGTCCCTCCCTTTGTACGCTTAAATCTTTAAAACTACGCAACGGATTTTGATGCGGTTTTTTTTAATAGATAGTGTGATTCAAGAGGAAGGTTTATATGTATAATACATGCATAATATACTGAAGGATAACCCACAATAACCATTTTCCGTGCGGAGCCGGGGCGGGTCGCTAGTATCAGAATAAAAAAGATCTTTATTTGAAATTCGCACTAACGAGTAATAAAACAAATAGTTTATTTAAACATGTTTATTTTATATACTGAAATATGTCATCGTGTTTATAAATAGATAATCATCTGGGTTCTAATTTTTTTTGGTGGTGAGCTGAATATTTTATTTAAAACGTAATATTTACAATGGTTTTGGTTTGAGGTGAGTGTTCGAAATTTCGTGGTGTCAATAAAGTATTTTGTTTGTATTGTATTGTACACATACATCATAATACTTAAATGTAATAATAAAAAAATAACAAAAATCGTGATTGGAGTCTTATGCGTACAACTAGGCAATAATTCCAGTGAATACCCATTCGGCCCCGTAGCCTAGTTGGTAGTACGTCTGCCTACTGAGCACAGGGTCGCGGGTTCGAATCCCGCCCAGGGCAAACATTCGTGTGATGAGCACTTGTGTTTGCCTTGTGTCTGGATGTTGTATATTCATATAATATGTATGTATATCAGCTGTCTGGCACCCATAGTACAGGCTCTGCCTAGTTTGGGGTCAGATGACCGTGTGTGAGATGTCCCACATATTATTATTTTTATTATTCGTCGTTATTAGGGTGAACAGGCCTCAGTCGACCACGCTTGCTCAGTGCGGGCTGTGCGGGTTGCTAATCTTCAAACACAACCTTTAAATTACTTCGCAGATGTGTGCAGGTTTCTTCACGATGTCTTTACGTCACCGTAAGAGCGTCGAATACATACTGAATTTGAAAGTCGAAATGCAACTTAGTAATTTCATTAAAATTTGACATTGTATGTTTTTCAAAATCTTGCTTCAATCTCACAAACCTGATTGTTATTGGTACGTGCAGATGCTTGAACCCGTGAACTTCCGAATGAAAGTCAACGACCCTAGCCACTTGGCCACCGACGCTTTTAATACTCATTGAGTTCAATCAAATAAATACTTTATTGAACACGTGCAGCAATGTTTGATCTGTGGCAGCAATCGTTCATTCGTGGCATATTTGCCCACAGGGATCATTACTGAAATATGATTGATTGATATATAAAACATATCGGTGAAATGATTATTCTTGCGAAAAATTAGTTAACCGAGTATGAAAGCGCTGCGTTCAACGTTTAAATCTAAAGTTGTCTTGTCATAAACTCTAAAACAGGAATTTAAGATTTATACCTAGTTTTAATGAAGGCATCACTAAGTGCGTTTATTTAGCTTGCCCTGTATGTATAAGCCGTAGTTATGGTTTGTTTCATATTTCATATTGACAAAAGGTCATTGACGCCTGCATACAATGCGCAATTTTTTTTTCAAACGAAACGATAAGACTATAGAAATTATCGCAATATACGTAATTTGGCATACCGTAGTTGAAGGCGGGGTGAGTGTGTGACCATGCGAGACATAGGCACAGAAGAAAATAATAGTACTAACCCGTACAGAAAGGACACTCACCCCCCCCGCGCCAAAACGAGTTTCCGCCCAATATAGCGCCCCACGCCCCGCACCCCGCAGGCACCGCGGGACTCCGCCGGTGGTGTTCGGGGGTGTTTTACATAGCGCCTAGCGCCATTGACTTGTAGTTGATATTAAAAAAGAAGTAGCTTGTCAAAACCATTTTCTCTATGGAGTGACCGCCCAGTGAAATAGGTTAAGTTAGGTTAGGTAGGCCCGAGCCCCTCGGTGGGGACATATATGAACTTTTAACAAAATAGTTTTTTTAGATAAATCTGATTATACTCTTTGAGCAACTCTTTTTAAGTGTGATCACTGATATTTTTAGGACCTGCAATAATTATAATAATATGATCAACAATATCTGCATTAAAAAAAAACCGTTTAACTAAAAAAGATCCTTATAGTATTTCCTACAAAAACAAACATCGTTTTAAAAAGATTGTTATACAAAACAATGTTCTTAAACATTAAAAAGAAAATCGGCCCCAAGTCCGCCACTAAACCCGCGATATTTAATTCAGGGGTACTCAACCTTTTCTTCTAAAGGGCCGCACACCTTTTGTTTAAATTCTCGCGGCTCGCAAAACGAATAGAAACAATGAATCCGTTAAGATTTAATGACAGTCGTGTACTGACAATTGTTTTTTGAGGCAACAAACTTGTTCGAAATAACAATGAGGTTTACAGAATTACTTAAATAGTTAATTTAGAGCAGAGTTAATTGATTTACCCTTTGTTACAATATAAGTTGAAACACTAATAAATGAGTAACGAAGTAAATAATTCAATTTGACCACAGTGAGTTGTATTTCTGTCTTTGTCAAGGCGTTTTTGGTGAAATTAAGCTTTTATTGAAGACTGTGCTTATTTAATATGACGTGGCCTTATATGGAACATATTTTATTCCTGGTAACAATATATTGCCCGTAGAAGCGACGGACTTTGGGGCGGAAAGGTAACCGTGCACTGAAATAGCGTGGGCAGGGCACTGGGCAGGCCCCTTACAAGGTGGACCGACGACGTTCTGGTGAGGGTCGCGGGAAGCCGCTGGATGCGGGCAGCGCGGGACCGATCGTTGTGAAGATCTTTGGGGGAGGCCTTTGTCCAGCAGTGGACGTCTTTCGACTGAAATTATAATAGTGAAGACTACGGTCTATTTCATATAAATCTGGACAAAAGTTCACTGACACAACCTCTACTAAGTATCACACATTAGTTATAAAGTAACGTCAAAATGTTTGCTGCACCTGGCAAGGTCACACGCTCACCCCGACTTCTACTACGGTATGCTAGCAATTACGTATATTGCGATAATTTCCTATAGTTTCATCGTATCGTTCGAAAAAAATGTGCGCATTGGTACGCAGGCGTCAATGACTTTTTGTCCAGATTAATATGAAATAGACTATACTATCGACATAAAAACGCATATACCGCCTCCGTTCCGTTCCGTCCGTCGTGGGTAAAAAGATATCTATTACAGTAAGAAATAAATACTAATTCACAGATTGTCATATCTGTAAGTAATTGTAATATGATGATAATTTACGACTCTTTGGAGTATTTTACCAAGTCTATTTTTGGGATCCAAAATTATATATAGCCTCTGTCGCCGCAGCCAGACAAACGTTTGGAATCGTTCCAGCATTTTATATAAAGCCTAGGCGTCGTTCGGAACAGCCTTTACAAAACATAATATTATTATATTAATTATCTATTTTGACATTGGAAGAGTGAAAATTATTGTAAAACTGACGAATAATGCAAGTTAGTGTGTCACGACGCCCGCGTTTCGCCTAAGTACAGATGAATTAACGTGTAGAACTTGACGCACAATGAAACTAACTCAAGGTGACCAGCACAGTACGATTTTATTATTCATATTCAAATTTTCCGCACATTATGGATTTAAACTAATACAAGCCTTAAGAAATTATAAAAGATACATTAAGAAAATGGCCGAGTAGTAAGAGGCCTGATGGAAAAGTGAAAGTAATAGATGAAAAAATGACAAAGGAATGACGAATGAATTCCAAAATTAAATATTCAAATTTGGATAAAAAAGAAATGGTAAATGCGATGAGAAATGAGGTAGGAACGAGGTGACATGCAAGGCAAACTATAATTCATAATATGATCTTTACCAACTGTGCGGAGCCGCGGCGGGAAGCTATAGCATAAGAGTTTTTTTTTCAGAAGTGACAAGTAATCTGTATGCGGTCTTATTGCTAAAGTAGCAATCTCTTCTTTGCGACCAAACTTTCCAAATACTCTTTGTAAAATAACCTATCTGAGTAATCCATTATAACAAGTGGTTTTCCGTGATAACGTAGGTCACTTTACGTCGCAACTTTTCCTTTATCGTAAAAACAAACCACGGAAACTGAATCACAGCAGAAACAAGATACATGTTATCAGATGTCAAGGTCAGTAACCGCAAAACAAACTAAACAACACAATAACAGCAAGAACTAACGAAAAATATCACCTTTATCTCGCTTGCTATAAGGTACAGGTAATTTTATCTGAGAAAATATTGTTGATTAGACATCTTAATGGAAATGGTAAGAGAAACCAGCTTTTGTTTTCCGGACAAATACTTACGGAAATAAGAAGGGAACTTTTGGTTTAGACAGAATACTCGTACGCACTCTGCGTGAGTTTCTGTGGAGGAAAGATATTAATGTATTGCTTATTACATAATGACAGAAGTGATTTTGTATACCAACAAATATAGAGCTAAAACATCGACATTTTTGGCCTACTTTGAGGCGGCTGACTGCGGTCCCTGCCAGGGTGAGGGGAACTAACTTACAAAATACCCCATCTAGGAAGAATATCTTTCACTGCATTATGATTTTGAATTGAAATCTTATGATGTTTTGGGCAAAATTTAGGATTTTTAACTGAAAAATAAACAATGTTCTGCCAGGTTTCGGGAAGAAAAGAATATAAATACCCCTACTCCGCAACATTATCTTTCACTGCATTATGCGTCTTGGTGTATATTATGAGGTAAGGATTGCTGCGATGGGAGCCCGGGCCAATAGATAGGTGACACGGGCAAACAAATTGAACAACTTTTGAACTGAAATTGAAACTATACTAGAAATTAAAATAAAAAATCAATTAATTAATATCACTACATAGTATAAAACAAAGTCGCTTTCTCTGTCCCTATGTCCCTATGTCCCTATATATATATGCTTAAGTCTTTAAAACTACGCAACGGATTTTGATGCGGTTTTTTTCAATAGATAGAGTGATTCAAGAGGAAGGTTTATATGTATAATACATGCATAATATACTTAAGGATACCCCCACAATAACCATTTTCCCATGCGGAGCCGAGGCGGGTCGCTAGTAAATAATAAACCTATCAAGTATACAAAATATATTTGATTTGGTTTGATTTGATTTGATAAAAAAATTCACTAGGTAACGTCACATCATGGATATTACGGGTCGCAGTGGGGCATTCGTAGAGCAAATATCACTTTTTGATACTTTCTTCAGTTTTTTAGGACATTGCAGGCTGAATCACCTGACAAACGAAAATCAAAGAAAGGTATGTCAAACTTTTGATCCCGGCTATTTTCTTTCGGACATGGTCGTTATACGAGCTATGTCAGAAGCTTTAGGTGGTTCAATAGTAATTCTGATGCCAAGGTTTTTGAGGTAGGGTAATTTAGAAACCGACAAGTAAAAAGGACATAATTGTGAATACGGTAATCTAGAACTTAAATCTACCTCATCGCCTTCTCCCTTCCTCTCAATATGTCAACTGATAATAACAGAGGGCTCTAGAAAGGAAATAGAGTGGGGCTCTCTGAATAGGGATAACCATTTTCGGTCAAATTACCGGACCCGGGGCTAATTCTACTATATTTCCGGTAAAAAAAAAACAAAATCTCTAAGTTACAAATATAAAAAAATGTAATAAAATAAAATGAATCCTTTTTATTTTATTTTTATTTTGTTTTATTTTATTTTAAAATGTTTGGTTACAGGTTACAAATTGCAACATCTATAGCGAAAACAGGAACAAAATAACAATAACAAATCTGTAGCCCACTATAACTACTACAACCAGTTTTTATTCCAGACAGTGCCCATAAAAAGTTATGAATTAAATCCATACAGGCTGAGACTATTGCTGGGAGGTTATTGTAACGTGCAAGACAGATACCAACCAAAAATTGAGCTAGCACCTTTCTACGAAAATCTTTGATTAAAATAATATTTGAATTCTTGTATACCTCTATGAATTCTTGGAATATATTTACGTAATCACTATGCGAGAGATATATTATTATGTAGAGAGCTGTCAACGCAAAGATAACACGAACATGTTTTCTTTGAATCGACTTTGGTGAGTCAATCTTGTATGTAGCTATAGGTACTCGTAGAATAGGGATGATGGCTGTATTCAAATCTATTATTTTACAAATTTAACCGTAACTAAGTATTTTAGTAACTAAAAAAAATAAAAGTCAAAGAATGATACGATGGTATGTCTACAAAGGCGTGACGTTACAGCTATTTAATGCCATATTATCTTCCAAAAGTACGTTCTTTTGAAGGAGTAGAATTCGCCTTCCGATTTTTGCGAATGTCTGAGTACAGGAAGCAGAAAATATCGTTTTATATGGCGACCTCTTGGCATCGTTAGCTGATATTTGGATGTCGCGAAGATAGTGGACGGAGCAAACAAAATATTGCTACGTTTATTGACATTGCTATTCGATAAAACTTGTTTTATGGTATGACAAACAATTGCTAACGTTACCAAAAATAAAAGTTTGCTTGGAGGAAATCTTGGAAGAAGATGTGTTAAAAATTATAATAATTATGTTTTGATATCCGTATTTTTTATTTATATACAAATTAAAGACAAATCAGAGATATAATGTGATTGAATTTACTTTATACAACGCCTTGCATGTTTTAACACCTATAATTCCGGTCATATGCACCGTTAACTGCCCATCAAGCTGCCCATACATACATATCACACCGAGGGGCTCGAGCCTACCCTGAAATCAGAGTGAATAGGCCTTAGTCGACCACACTGGCCTAGTGCGGGTTTGTCAACTTTACACACCACTTTTAAATTTCTTCGCAGGTGTGTGCACGTCCACTTGCGATGTTTTTCTTCACCGTAAGAGCGTCGAATAAACGTACATATGAATTAGAAAACTGAATCACATTAGAAACGTGCCTAGGCTTAAACCCGCGAACTTCCGAATGGAATTCTACGGCTCTAGCCGCTTAGCCACCGACGCTCTTGTCATAGTAATATGCACTGCAACCTTTTTATTTCGATTATTATTATTATTTTTTTGTATTGGCGTCCGATCGTTAAGATAGTCTTTGGGTTGAAATTATGATGATGTATAGTACATACTTACCAATTTGCAAAGTACCTACCGCAATTTTTTTTTAGGTTTGCAAAGACCTACCTACCGTAAAGTTACAGACATGAAGGAAAAAAAAAATTACGCGCCCTAAAATTTTTTCTTCCTTTATGGTTATAGAGCTCAAAAAGTGAAAGACTTACTGCCGAATTTACAAAGAATTCTTTACAAATTCAGATGCGTACATTCAACCGTTTATCAGTGAGCCCTCTTGATTTCCGGGTGAGAGAGATATAGGAGAAATAGAGGGTGTGAAAGGGACAAAAGATAAAGAAGAAATCTGTAGATTTGATACCATTCTTCAGATCGCACGAAACGCGACCAGAAATGGCTTCAGTTCAATCGCATGTATTGGAATTTCACTGGAGAAATCGTCTGTAAATTCTCGACTGGCAGCGAAAAGAATTGGATATTGTAGAATTTCCCAATATCAAAGGATGAATTACATCAACAGCTTCCCTGGTCGAGTGGTAAAGCGCTTGCCTCACATTGTGGAGATTCTGGATTCGAATCCTTTAGTTATTTTTTCAGTGCACATATTTGGGATAGACATAGATTATGAAAAATAAAAAAGTAGTATATTTTTATTTTATCACGTTTCATACAAAAACCGTAATATCGCCATTTTACGCAAAAAATAGGGGGGGGGGGGTGTGAGGGAAGAAATTTAATATGCTCCAATTTACTCGAAACTCTCTCATGATCATCCCACTCTTTTTAATTGGACTTGTATTTTGGCGATTTTATAATTCGGGTTAATAATAAATAAATAATGCGCATTGCTAAACAAATAACTTCATATTATTATTAATTTTGTCAGACTTTACCAGTTAGGTTAGGGCATTGCAGGCTAAAAAACCAGATTATAGATTATTCCGTACTTCGGAAGGTGCGTTAAGCTGTTTTGGTCCCGATTACTATCTACGCGGTTGTAGTCGTTATACGATAATTTTGACACCTCGGTTTGTGAGGTAGGTTAACCTCGGAACCCATACGAAAAGAAAGCAATACACCCATAATTTAGTTTGTTGGTTTAATGTTTACTCGTTAAAAAAATTACTATGTTAGTTACTAGTCAACTTGAAATTTGTTGATGTGGGTAGTTAAAGGTCACACGAAAGGCACAAAAAAACAAATTTCAGCAATAAAACTGTTATTTTGTTGTAACACAAACAATAAAAGCAAATCTTATTAAACTTTTGGAATTGCTGAGCTGACAATAGCATGTAGCTATCTACATTCTTTGTCCACATCGTGTAACTGTCAGGATTTTCAAAGAGAAACTTTCTTTTTGCATAATTATAATGGTTTTATTTTATTTATTCTAAAATCAGCTATTTAGTTGGATATGGATTGCTCACGATCTATCAATTATATTTATACGATACGGGGTTTTATTTGATGTAATTTTGGTCCTTTATTTATTAGTGTAAAATAAAAAGAATGATTTATTATAATATAAATCTCGTTTTGAGGGTCAATAGCCGATATTAAGTAGTTAAAGACATTAATTAGTAAGATATTTCAATTAATTATAAGTTTGAAAATATGGATTAAACTACACTACATCCCTCTTCATGAAATAAAAAAAACCTAGTTCATATTTTATAATGTTTAAAGTACCCTGCCTTGAGGTTTGTTACTTCGAGACAAAATACCCATTGAATTCCAAGTTTCAGTACATAAATATTTTTCGCTAATTAATTCAAGTTAGAAAAGTTTGCGAGTTTTTCATTCAAGTATGCTAATTGAGTGTTCAAAAGTGTCGCGGTTTTTTCGTCCTTGAATAGTTTTGTTTTTACCGTAAGGCTCTCTTTTGCCACTGATCACGATTCAATTAAAAAAAAAAATAGTCATTTTCTTAATTATTCAAAGAATTTCGGCACCCTTCGTCCATTCCCCGCTCGTCCTGTGGCTTGTCTATGCACAACTTTTTGACTATAAGTTAGTGTCAAGTAAGTCTTAGTAAAAACAAATATAAAACCGTGAAAGCGTACTACCGTTACTTATATATAACATCCATGAAAAAAGTATACGACAATAAAAATAAACTATTTAAACGTTTGAACTTTGACATTCCTATAGAAATAATAATTCATTGGGTTCCGAGTTAAGTGACAATAAAAATTTACAGGTGGCGCCAAGTATTTTTATTTTCCTTGTGTTGTTTATAAAAAATAATTCATATAAAAATCTAGGGGGAATGTATTACTGATGCATGGAGGACCTATTTAAAAGTTAAAGTGATCACTTAAACAGGGTTATACAAATATATATAAGTATTATGTCAACTGTATGTAATTTAAAAATTTAGAGCCAATCGCTGTAGGTCATGTGTGATACCTATATCACTGAATGTGTTTTTACTGCTACGGCGTAGCTATCGTAGCAGTGTCTCGTAGTAATTGGCTACGATATTTAGTTCATACGGAAAAAAAGCTACATAATTCCTTACGTACTCTTATTATTAAATGTTTATAATAAGTGGCCTTTTATTTGTTTATTTTTATTAAGAAAAGCTTGTATGAAACGTGAATGATGTCCTTTATGTTTCTTTTTTTTATCATATAACTCACTATTCGCCCCGTGACTTCTTCCAAAACACAAAGTATTTCACCGGAGCTCTTGTTCTTTCTTGTTATATTGTCATTTACGCTGCGGTTGATTAGGTAGTTTTGACGTGAATAAGGGCTAAAAAAACTAATAAACATTCATTTTAACACGTAGTTTTATAATAACGTTAAATTTATAAATTAAAGACGTTTTTAATTTTTTTAGCACGATTTATAATAGTAACAGCCGAACACGTTTTTATACTGAATTTTAAATAATATACTTACTTATAAACTTCCATCTAAATAATCATACCTTATAATACACCCGCTAATATAAGAGTATTTTTCTTTTTAACAAAGACAGACAAAACTGCAGCTTCCATTAAAATTAAAATTTTCAAACTGCTGTTGACAAACTTCATCAAAAAAGCGATGAGAAAACTAAATAGTTAACCAGTTTTTTCCACTCTCCATTCCAACTGGAAAGAGTGACTCCAACTCTTTTATATTATTAGCGAACCGAGTGCTAACTTCGTTTTTATGCAAATTGTGCATTTAAAATTTAAAATCTCCACAATTTCTAAAATCTTTTGGTAAACAAATTATATTATTATACGCAAACTAGAAAAAGTAAAAATTAAAGCTATTCGAATTAAATAGATAAACGTTTATAAATTATTTAATATATTAAGGTGAAAATGTTTCAATTTTAGCCTTATTTAACATTATGTCACTTAGCTAACCATTCTTGTCATCTGAACCAAACAATAATAGAATAGACATCTATTTAAAATTTCGATATCATAATCTGCTTCAAAAGGATGAGCTTATGTATGTTTTTAAGAATAAAACACCTTTGACATCAAAAAACTTCTAAGGAACAATACATGAAAATAATTTGAAATATTATGCCATTATTACGAAAACAGCTTTCACTAAACCTTTGTCAAGTATATTTCTTAATACAGACTTAATTTACCTACTTACACAAATTTCAGCATACATTGACGATTTTAGTACACAATTTACTACGCTATTCAACTAAGATTCAATGTAGTTTGCACTGAATTTTCAATTTGCAAGTGTGCTATGCTAGAAACGGTCTCTCGTAGGCAACGCTTGTTAGGATAACGAGGTGGCATAAGTGAGGTACCATATATTCTAGTGTTGTCTGTCTAGCTAACGATATTTTTTACAAATTCTCTAATATTGTATAAAATGTTGGTAGATACGGCCTGGTAGGCTTTGAATCCCGCCCAGGGCAGACATTTGTAAGATAAGCAGTTGTGTTTGTCTTATGTCTGGATGTTTTATATTGATATATGTATGTATATCAGCTGTCTGACAGCCATAGTACAGGCTCTGCCTAGTTTGTGGGCAGACAGCCGTGTGTACAGTAAGCTGACGAATAAGGTGACCCCCCTCCCGACACTCCACGCTACTTTCGCCACGCTGTAACTTAGAAAGACCGTTGAAATAAGGCAACGCAATCTTAACTACACTGATATAGTATTATTAGCCATTAGTTGGATTTTTTCTGCCCCTTTGTAGCGATTGATGGCGCTTAACGGCGGCTCGGGGGGGTCACCTTATTCGTCAGCTTACTGTACGATGATCTCATATTGCTACTTTTTAACTACATAAAGTATGATTAAAAATGACAACAACAGAAATGGTATTAGGGTCGATTGTAGAAATAGCAGAAGGTAAATGAGAAAAATCGATTTGTTTATGACTTTAGAACAACATGATATTGTTTGGAAAGATGCAACACGATTTGGAACCGTGGATTTTCTTCTAGTCGTTCTTCTACAGAGGAAAGACCAAAATATGCGATCCTGTGGAGTTTCTTCGGCGGGTTCTTCTCCACAGCAGCGCACACATTGCGCAAACCTGCCAGTTCTGTTCAAACTGATATAGCATCGCCTCTTTAAATTTTAAGAGTTTATTCTTCATTAGTGTGAGACGTAACTTTATTCGAAGAGTGATTTGTGTCATCTTATTTCGAATAAAAGCATTTTGATTTGATTTGACGAACACGTCTTCTTTGAATGAGCAACCATGGATAAATCTGGTCCTTCGTATTTAGTAGTTTTGACGATGAAAAATCTTTTTCTTTCTCCGGTCTTATCTCACGTCTGGTTGGGGTCTGCTCTCATAATCAACCTTCGCCAGCAATTTCTGTCAGAGGATTCACGTCCAATTCCTCAAGGTCCCTTTTTACAGAATTAAGTCATTGAAAGGTCTGCCACATCGGCTTGGTTCACACTGCATTTCGAGGGGCTTCCTGGTCAAGTGGCTTTCAGGCCTTCTCATCACGTTTCAGTTTCAGTTTTGAAGATAAAAAATTGTTTTGTAAAATCTTACCCAATCAAAATCCTTGATATTTTTAAAACTACACACTTTAACGTTTTTTTTATAATGGTAAAAGTTTTATGATGAAACTAGAGCAATGTAATCTGTTATTTCATTTTAACAAAATGTGACTTTTCACTAGCTTTTTCGCAACGTCTTGTTTACCTACTGGCAACAAAAGAGTCAAAGGTAAAGAAAGGAAACGGCAAAAGAAACTGTTTGGAGGGTTGTAATATCTACCAACGTGTTTTCTTTACGGAGAACAACAGTTTATACACGAGACGCTGGGTTCTTTGAAAAATAAAGATAAATAGACTTATCTTTGAAGTTACCTACGAACCGTGGTTGAAGTTTTTTTTTTTATTCAGTATTACGACCACTGTAACGAATTATATCCCTACTAACTGAAGATTTCCCATTATTACTAAAGACGGGGCTGTATGGGCTTTCAACCCTTTGCCTTTCTCTTAAGGGATAAACAAATAAATTAATTATGTTACTGAATCCACGATCCTCCGATAGGATAGTATAGACATGACAAAATTATATTTCGAAACCGATTTCATTTTATCTGGTACGTCTTTAAAGTCTCTCAAATTTCCTGTAATTTTTCATTTTCCAATCAATCAATCACGTTCATCCGGAATAGCAAATAATTTCAATTTATTTAGGTACTTCAAAATTTATGTTGTTTTTGTTTTCAGATCTGTTTGTTGTTTAATTAAGCTTACTACCTAATTTCTTCTTCAGTTTCAACGAGAATGACGTATTTTCCTGTAAAAACACCCAACAAATTATCTCGCTACGAAAAATCATACCATGTTAACAAGCTCAGTTGCGCTTACGAGTGAAAAAGTATAGGATAGACAACTAGCGATTTTTACAAGTATTTCAGGTTTTTCAGAACTTTCAGAAATCACTAAAAATCTACGAATATGATTTTCTTGAAAAAATTTTTTTGCACCTTATAGTACGCGTTTTTTTAATCTTATGTCTTCACAACATGGACGAATTACCATAGTTACACTATAAACTCTTCGAGATATAACCTTGGACGAATTACCATAGTTACACAGTGTCACAGAAGAAAATAATAGTACTAGTACTAACCCGTACAGAAAGGACACGCCAAAATGAATTTCCGCTCGATATAGCGCCCCACGCCCCGCACCCCGCAGGCACCGCGCCTATTGACTTGTAATTGATATTCAAAAAGAAGTAGCTCTATAGAGTGACCGCCCAGTGACAGTGTAACTATGTTACTAAGTCCATGGATATAACTGATTGGTGCCTACTGTAGCGAACGTCAAAAGACCATTTCCAATGTCAAAAGAGCCCAAAAAGTATGATGCCAAGATCTCTATTCATTCATAACTACTATTCCGTTCAAACGTTGTTGTTTTCAATTTCTCTCATTTATAATATTAAAACGGAAGATTATATTCGAAAATCCTTTCATAGATAGGCGCAATAAATTTGTGCGACACAGACTGAGGGGCAAGTCGTCGCTATCTAATTGTTTCAAGTCGAAATTGGTTTCGCGAAACTTCACATTCTATGTTTATTTTGGGAAGAAAGTAATTAGTTTCCAAGCTTTTTGTTTGTATTGGTTCCAGTGGAAAGTTCTCCAATTTTGACGAGGACTTCACTGTCGTTCATCAGCGTAAGATGCGGTTGTTGATATTTGAATGCTGTTACAATGTAAACTCACAAAACTTTGATTTGTTCCCACTAAGAAATGAGACAACTAAATTTATTTTTCTGATGTATAGATATATATTATGTACTATGCGTCTACGGCGCGGAGAGGTGGGAAAAAGCCATGCGGCGAATTATAGACGTACAAATGTTTCAAAAAAATGTGTATGTCTCGATACATGTAGATTTTTCTAGCTCTTTGGGCCTAATCTGAAAAATAAACAGCGTTCTTCTAGGTTACGCCAAGGCAAAATGTCCCCCAAATTTTACACAAATTGTACCTCTTGTGCTGTGAAACAATAATCTTTCACTGCATTATGCGTTCTTGTTGAAATCGGCTGAGGTAAGGTTTTCTGCAATGGAAGCTCGGTCTATCATACGATATTTACATTTTCTTTTTTACTTTTTGTTGCGTTGTGACGCGGTAGATTAAATTAAGTATTTCTCTTTCTTTCTATCACGTCGTCGCCCATCGTAATGTACAATTTTCTATGGATAAAAAACTTTATCTAATTAAAACTATATTTAAAACCAAGTCAAAAGGACAATATTATTCATAGAATTGCAGCCCAAAACAAAGGAAAAATTTTGCCTAAATTATCTTGCTGTAGAAGCAGTTACGCCCAATGCCAATATTTATTAACTATTTATCATGCATGCGTGTGCACGCTTGTACACCACCCTATATTGTTTTCGAGTTTCCGGGCTGAATTATAGCTACCAGAAGACAATAGTACCTTACTATATTATAATACAAGTATTAGTATGTATGTATGTGAAAGTACTTACAAATAAAGGGATTTATACATGGTGTTATTATAGACATTGTACCTTTGAGGGACTTTTGTCATTAAAAGGTTATTATTATATACTACCTTTCACCGAATTCTAACTCAAGTTACTGTATCCTTACCTTATTTAGTCGATTGCGAGCTCAACTTCGCATCATACAGCGAAAAAAACAGTAGTGAAAATTTCATTTTTGGTGCAGTATTACGAAACATTACATATCTTTTTGGAGATCCCAAGAGATTTCCTATTGGAAAAATTTTCACATTCACGGTTTACAATAGTCAAGCTTGTTTGAGGAATTACCCTCGTATAAAAATGGATAAGCTCGAAGTAAGGCACAATCTTTTCTATAAAAAGAAGGGGACATACTTCCCATTCCTGAATAAGAGGCTGAATTGTTTGAAAGACTCTTTCGGGTCAAGGGCGGTCGCAGCCGGATCCTTTCCTCCCTTTGTACCACGAAGCAAAGATTAAATCAAAGATCTCAACATTCAGCCGCCATTGATCTTCTAATTGAAAAACCGGTCAAGTGCGATTTAGTTCGTATGAACAGCACCGTAGCTAGAACTAAGTCTTTCTTCAAAGCTCAGGGTCGCAGGTTTGATCCCGCCCATGGCAAACATTCTTGTGATGAGCACTTGTGTTTGTCTTGTGTCTGGATGTTGTATATTGATATAATATGTATGTATATCAGCTGTCTGACACCCATCGTACAGGCTCTGCCTAGTTTGGGGTCAGATGGCCGTAGGGACATCACACACACGGTTATAAGTCTAGTCATATCACGTGCATTTATAGGTACTTCTAATTATTTATTTTTCAAAAGCATTCAGGACATATCGTTTGAATAATAATAATATTTAAATTGCAAATGCACGTGAAATAACTACAATTATGAACGTGGACTGTACGAAGACTTTCACTATCAGTGGATAATTTGGACTGATGGAATAATAAATCTGTGACCCAAAGTAGGACACGTTAATTAGTGAATTTCAAAACATGACACAACCCAAAGGTGGTAAACTACATTTTTTTATTTATACTCTAAGGTGGTAAATAAGACTTTGTAGCTGTATGATTTGTTCTCGTCTTGATATATGATAAGTAGTTTTGATAAGTAAAATTCTTGATATAATCCCAAATAAATTGTTTATTATAAACTTGAAGTAAAATGACGTGTGCACACTTATAAAGGTAATCGTGAACTGAATCAATGCAACATAAGCAATAAATGAATAACGCTGATCAATAAAATAATGTACTTTGTACATATTCCCGGGCACGGGATGAGGATGCTGTGGTGCACAAGTCAAAGTTAATAATTATGTTCACATGTCAAATGATTTAGTAAAATTAAACATTAATAATAAAAATCTTGATTAATAGAGCACATTAAAAAATAAAATATTCTTATAAAATTTTCCAATAATTTTCGTAATCTTCACTTGATTTCAACCATCTCGAAAACATTTCTGTTGCCTGTTACGCTCTCACGACGACGACGACGCTCGCGCGGTAAAGGAGGCGTATGTGAAGGCTCCGCTTCTGTAGGTACTCGCGGCATCTGCCAGCAGCATTGCACTCTACGAATAACGATGATTATTCCTGTGAAGCCAAGTACTCCAATAATCATATATATCATCACGTAGTGATGTACGTCGTGGTATGATATATTCTCTGCTTCTGCTAATACCTGGTCTTCCTCTTGCTTTAATGTACTTATTTTCCTTCCAACTTGTACCGTCTCTTGATATGCATCGTTCTGTGACAGGTTTCCATTTGACCATTTCGGTAAAGTAATATTGATGATATTGTTTATAGATGCAATCGTAGGTGCGTATAAATGTGGAGTAATTTTTATTTCGCTTGAATGTAATTTGTATGGATATATAGTCAGCTGATCTGTCTTCAGTAAACATCCATTTTCGATATAAATAAGACCAGATCCTTTCAACTGGTAAGCTTTCATCTCTTCCGCACATATTGTTCGTACGTTACATATTTCGCAGCAGAAATACAAGTAAGTATTTATTGCGTAACTTTCCATCCATATATTTCTGCATGTCTCAATAACAGTCTTACATTCTTCTCTTTCTAATAGACACAAGTTGTCTCCTTCTCTCATATGATACTCCGGCTTGTGGCTACGGCAGAAATATGTAGTTGACTGTGCCTTGCAGTGCTTGACGTCATTTTCTGACATATATATATAGGTATCTTTTCTCATGTTGATTGCTATGTAATCTGATATTGGCACTAATGATATACTTTTTCCATCTTGATATTTTGGAATCGGCATAATTTTAAAAATCTCAAACGCGTCCTTGTTGATCAATGGCAGTCTTATCTCAAAGATAAGGTAGTCATCCAGCATCCTTGTCTTAACGGTAAGGAGATGATAAATCTTATGCAGATCCGAATGTATATTATCTATAGGTAGGGCAACATCTCTTGCTAATTGACTTGATATTGTACTTAGCTCTTCTCTAATTTGGTCTGGTGTCAGTAAATGTAAATTGATACGTTCGTGGTAAATATCCGTTATTGTGTCTAATAAAGTACTTTGCATTATTTTCAAATTATTCATCATGTTGCTCGCTACTAGAGCTCCAATTGCAAAGCTGTTAAGAGCCGTATTTGTTTGCACTGCTGTAGTTAATTTATTTGTGTAGTTTTCTAATGCAATCACATGTTGATTTAATATCTTATGTTGTTGATTCATAGTGATTTCCGCTCGTTTTAAAAGATTATTTTGTGCCTCAATTATGGATGTCTGATTTTTCCATAACAAAGCCATGTGCCTTTGATTCGTTCGTATTAAGCTGATATCTTTCTTGTATTGTTCAGCGAATCTCTCGTCCAATACGCCGAACAGGTCGCCTGCTATATTTCCGATAGCGTTGATAATGCCTCTACGTACGCGCAGTCTGGCCGAGGGCTCTCGGAACTGATTAGTCATGAACAGCTGATTGTAGTACTCCAGTTCCTTGAGTCCGTGATGTAATTGGAGTAGGACGGAGTTGCATTCTTCATGTATCTTTATACATATTTGATCCAATGATGTTGTATATGAATTTAGCGCTTGTATTCCTTGCCAATAAGGTTTCATTTCGTAAAAAACTACTATCTTCCATTCGTCTTTGATTAGCTGCATGTTAGATATCTTGTCAAAGTAGAGACCTTGATTTTCTCTAAAGCTTGTCGTATTTAACTTGCATTCTGAGCTTGATATTAGAGTCATGAAAAACAAAACAGCTGTGCATATAGCAGATAAATGTTTTCTCTTGTTTGATGATACTTGCTTGTGTTTTTTGTTAACTTGTTTGTTTTGATTATTTTCAGAATTTTCTTCTTGTCCTGTTAATATTGATAGCTTAATGACGGGGCGCCGAATTTGTCCATTCTTTGTTTTTAGCGTTACTACGCGAACAAAGCCGTCTTGGCCTGGATGCAGCTGTATAACTCTACCCATCGCCCACTTGCCTGGAGGTAGGTTATCATCATGTATTAGAACCACATCATCTATGTTTATATTTTTATGCGGTTGTCTCCACTTGCATCTTGATGTCAGTTGTGTAAGATATTCTGAGCGCCAGCGTTTCCACACATCATGCAGAATTTTTTGAGTTAATTGCCAGCGCGTCCGCATGTCTCTCTCCGTTTCGACCAAGGTAAGTGTTGGACCTCCGGTTAGAAAGTGAGAAGGTGTCAAGTAATCCAGATCTTCCGGGTCTTCAGTGATGGCACATAGAGGCCTTGAATTCATACACGCCTCTATCTGAGCAAGGAGGGTCGACATCTCTTCGAAGGTAAGTATCTGTTCGCCGATTACTCTCTTGAAATGAAATTTGAAACTCTTGACGGCTGCTTCAAATAAACCACCCGCGGATGGCCAGGAAGGGGCGTTAAAATGCCATGTTATATCCATATCCGTGATCTGCTTGATAAAATCATCGTTGAAGGTTTGTTGTATTTGGTGGTATTCTTCTTGAAGAATTCTGTTCGCTCCCACGAAATTCCTTCCATTATCACTATATAAGTGACGGGGGGTTCCGCGTCGCGCCGCCATTCTACGTAGCGCTGCGATAAAAGCTGATGTTGATAGGTCAGAGACCAATTCTAAGTGGACAGCCTTTGTCACCATGCAAACAAAGACGGCCACGTAGCCCTTGATAGTTTTTATGCCGCGTCCTTTACTGGCCTTGAGATAAAAGTGTCCTGTATAATCTACCCCAGTGTGTAGAAATGGTCGGGAAGGATTAACCCTTGCGCTTGGTAAATCTCCCATTATTTGCTGTTGCCTTAGCGGGTTTTGTTTCTTACAGGTCACACACTGTCGAATGTACTTTTTCGTTGCTCTATTGCCACTTATAAGCCAATATTTCTGCCTGATAAGCGCCAACGTAACACGTGCCCCGCCGTGAAACGTGAGTCTGTGCGCATCGTCGATTATTAATCGGGTCAATCGACTGTCGTATGGAATTATAATCGGATGTTTTGATTCTTGACTGATATTTGCATGTCGTAATCTTCCACCCACCCTCAGAACCCCTTGCTCGTCTAAGAATGGTGTCAATGCCAGTAACTTGCTTTTTGATGATATTTTCTTGTTTTCTTGTATATTTGATACTTCTTCCTCAAATTCTATCCATTGTGCTCGTTTGACAATTCTTATCTTAGCTTCTTTCAGTTCTGATAATGTTAAATATTTTTCTTGCTTTCTATCTTGCCTTTTAGTCAAAAATCGTCGCACCCATGCTAGTACTCGGACAACTTTTGTGTAAGAACTGTATTTAAGCAACAATTCATCTAAAATATTTTCTTCTTGATTTGCAACGTTGACTTGTTTTACTTGTTTTTCTTCTTCCTTTGTCGTGTACGTAGGTTCTATTTTTAACTCTTTCTTGTAAGTTGGTAGCCACGAAGGCCCGTGCCACCATAAATGGTGTGTGTTTAATTGCGTCATAGTTAACCCACGACTTGCACAATCAGCTGGATTCTCTGCGGACTTGATATACTGCCAACACTTCGGTGGTATTACTTCTGTAATATGACGAACTCTATTTGATACAAACGTTGTCCACCGGTCTGGGTTTCCTTGAAGCCACCCTAATACCGCCGTGGAATCCACCCAGCCATAGGTTGTTATATTATGGCTTGATAAACATTGCTTGATCTTAAGCATCAATTTTGCCAATAAATGTGCGCCACATAATTCTAACCTTGGCAATGTGACATTTTTATTGCGTGCTACTAATTTTGATTTTCCAGCCACCAATGTAATTTTAGGCTGTCCTGCTTCGAATAACTTGATATACACGACGCACGCGTAAGCTTTTTGTGATGCGTCACAAAAGCCGTGCAGTTCGATATTTGATACTGTCTTTGTACCTAACCAGCGTGGTACTTTTACTTGAATAATATTTGCCATATCTTGCTTGATTTTAATCCATTCTGAATTAATATCTTGTGGAATCTTGTCATCCCATTTAATATCTGTGTCCCATAGTCTTTGAAACAGTATTTTTAGTTTGGTGGAAACCGGCGTAAGCCATCCTAATGGGTCAAATAATCTTGATATATCTGATAAGAGCTTGCGTTTTGTATGATCTTCGTCGTTGCCAGTTGACGTCTCAATTTTAGTTTGGAAAATAAAAACATCTTGTTCCGGTTTCCAATGGACTCCAAGCGTCTTGGTCGATTCTGATAGTTTGAAAATGTAATTTTCTTGGTTATGAAACTCCGTGCTGTCTTGTAGCAATTCCTGATAATTAGAGTTCCATTTTCTTAAATTAAAACCGCCATTTTTTAGCAGCTGAACCAAATCTTGTTTTAACTTTTTTGCTGACTGTACTGTATGACCACCGTGCAGTAAATCGTCCATGTAAAAGCAGTTTTCCACGACCTTTGCAGCTTCAGGAAAAGTTTTACGTTCATCGGCAGCCAATTGACGTAACGTCATCATTGCAAGGAACGGCGCGGCCTTGGTGCCGTATGTCACCGTTGTAAGCTGATACTCTTGCATTGTGTCTGACGGGTCGTCACGCCATATTATTTTTTGAAAACATTGATCTTCTGGATGGACCCAAATCTGCCTGAACATCTTCTCGATGTCTGCTATGAATGCGACTTTATATTGACGCCATCTCAAAATTAGCTCTAAAAGGTCCTGTTGTAAATTGGGCCCCTTTTCCATGAAGTCGTTTAGGCTTGATCCCATCGACGTATTTTGAGAGGCATTAAATACAACTCGAAGTGCCGTAGTTATTGAATCCTCACGAAGTACGCAATGATGCGGCATGTAATATTCGAGTGACGACATCGAGCGGTCAGCGCATATCATATGACCTAACGCTAAGTACTCCTTGATAAACAACTTGTATTGCTCGGCTATGCTTGCATTGTTTTTAAATTTTCTTTCTAGCTGAAAAAATTGAGCTATAGCCTTGTTTTTTGATTCTCCGATTTCTCCAATATTCGGTTTTAAAGGAAGTCTGACTCTGTATCTGCCGTCATCCAACCTAGTTGTTGTTTTCTTGTAATTTTTGATGCATTCGTCTTCACCTGTACTGTGATAATTTTCTAATATGCCCTCTATTTGCCAAAATTTTTCTATCTCGTCGACGTTATTTAGAACCAGGTTACATTGCATAGTGTGTGCCTTGCCGCACAGGATCCACCCGAGCCGTGTGTGTTGTGCAATAGGGCTCGAGTCGTCAGCGTCCGCTCTACGTATGCCTTCCAATATTATACTAGCATAAACGTCCGCCCCTAAAAGTATGTCTATGGGACGACATATGTTATATTCAGGGTCAGCTAGTTTAAGATGATTTAGATGCTTCCATGCTGGAGGTGTAAATGAATAGTGAGGCAGATTCTTTGTCAAATTCTTCATGATAATAACATTGGTTTGGAATTGATAATCTTCTGATAGCGATGTACAGTTAATATTGACCATCCCTTTACATGACGTATTTTTGGTGCCAATTCCTGTTATAGTACCGCTGCACTTCTGCCTCGGCAAGCCTAGTCTTTGAGCGGCGCTCTCTGTGATTAAAGATACTTGAGAACCTTGATCCACGAGAGCGCGCATTTTTTGGCAGGTTCCATCAATTCCTTGCACATTGATAATAGCTGTTGCTAACAAAATTTCCGCCGCGTCTCCTTGTTGAGCCACGTGCACTCCCTTTGTTTTTGTCTCGCTCGTGCTCGCGTTGTTCGTGCCTTTCGTCGCGGAATTCTCAGATTTCACGAAAGCGTCATGCAAAATTGAATTGTGACACCCGTTGCATTCACGACATCGCTTGTTCGATATACACGGTTTACCATAATGATTGTATAAACAATTATAACAATAATTCAGTTTCGCAATCATTTGTCGTTTCTGATTAGGTGTTTGTTCTAAAAACTGCTTGCAATAGTATATGCCATGTTCATTGCTGTTGCAAATAGGGCAGTTTATCTTTGGATACTTTGAAGCGGCAATGAATTGCGAAGTAGCCTTGTTGCTTGAGTAATTTCTGTTCTGATAAAATCTGTCTTGTTTGTATGATGAAGTAGAAGGACTTGAACTTGATTTTTGGCTGTTTTCTTGCTTTCGCCGTGACGATTCCAGGGTAGTGAACTTGTTTTCCAAAAACTCCAAGAAATCGCTTAGTAGTGGCAGTTCTCTGGGATGTTTCAATGACGTCATATATTCATTATGTGTTTCCACATCCAGCTTCTGGGACAATATGTGAATGAGTATAGGGTCCCAACTGTCAACGTCTACGCCCAAATTCCTGATTGCGTTTAAACATTCTTTAGTGACGTCATGAAGCCGCTTGATATGATTTGATGAAGGCTGTTGCATAACTGGAAGACTCATTATCGTGTTCATGTGTGAGGTGAAAATTAGCTTCTTGTTGCTGTATCGATGATTAAGAATTTCCCAACTTGCTAAATAGTTTTCTGAACTAATCTGTAAATGTTGGATAAGGCGTTCTGGTTCACCTCTCAATTTTCCTTTAAGAAATTGCATCTTCTGTGCGTGAGGAAGGGAAGGATTGTTATGTATAGCTTCACAGAAGAGGTCTTTAAAAGATACCCACTGCTGGTAGTTTCCGCTGAATATTGGGATATCTAGCTGTGGCGTCGACTTTTCTCGGTGAGCCACAGACCAAAGCTTGTTGTTAATAGCTTTAATGATATTGTTATATCGCCTTTCATTCTCAGTAAACTTTTGTTCGTACTCAACGTTGGAATTGTTTGACAGACTGTCGATTTCCCAATGTAACGAGTCGACAACCCTCCAACGCGCCTTGATATTATTTAAAGCATCTTCATATTCCCATTTGTCGTTTAAACTATCCACATCAATGTTCGCAAGGGTTCGTAAAAATGCTTTAAAATTAGAAGCTTGTTTTCTAAAGATATCGTTGAATTTTGTTTTGTCGTCAGATGATGAATAGTAAGGATTTGTAGTGTAGTAGTCACCGCCAGCCGTTCCTGAAGACGTGCCTGGCTGTTCGAGCCTCCCGCCGCCTGTGCCTGCAGACGGGCCTGGTCCCGTTTGCAAAGACGACGATTCTGCAAACTTTATTTCTTCTAAAGTAGTTAAATACATCTTTTTAGTAGTCATATAAAACATTTGCATCTCTTCAAATTGATTTTCTGCAAAATATTCATGTTCTTTATCTAAAACGTTCATCAATATATCATGATTTTTCCTGAATTCGGACCAGTACTTATCCAAAGTGTTTATACGTTTCTCCATATAATCTAATGTCTTGCGATCTCTGCTATCCTTCTTGAAATTTGAAGCTTGCTTTTTCATTTCCTCTATAATGTTGGCTTGTTTTTGTAGAGTCTCCATTATGATCTTGATAAATGATAAACTTGCAAGATTTAGTTTAGTTTTGTTCTGTAGCGCTACTCTTGATATAATATTCTTGATTTTGTTTTGATTGAGTTCCGATTTTAACCTTTCACTTGATTAACTTGATGAGGTACGTACCAACTTGATAGTTTCTTGATATATATACTTGATATTAAGACTGATGTCCACAGCTTGATGTACTGATTCAGTGTTTCCACGGGCTAGTGTCAAGTGATTCACGCACAGTATTTGCACCTTCTCAATCCTTTACCGGTGAGACCCGCTTGTGGGAGGCCGGCGGACCGATTCGCTACTGCGCACAAACACACGAAACACAAAAACACGTGGTCAAAGTTCGAAGGACCAACTTATGTATGATTTGTTCTCGTCTTGATATATGATAAGTAGTTTTGATAAGTAAAATTCTTGATATAATCCCAAATAAATTGTTTATTATAAACTTGAAGTAAAATGACGTGTGCACACTTATAAAGGTAATCGTGAACTGAATCAATGCAACATAAGCAATAAATGAATAACGCTGATCAATAAAATAATGTACTTTGTACAGTAGCCATTCTATGAAGATTCAGTTTTTTTTTCTTTTTGAGTACTGAACTCTAAAAATGAACAGTCGACCGCGTTTTAACCGGGAACTTTGATTTTCGTTTGTTATTTTGTCACTGTACGACCGGTATATGAACTATGTATTGCAGAGCGTCGGTAGCCTAGTGGCTAGAGTCGTTACCTTTCATTTGGGAAGCGCGAGTTCAAGCGGGAGTACCAATGTGTTTTCGATTTTCGAATTCATATGTACGTTTATTCGACGCTCTTACGGTAAAGAATTAACGTTGTGAGGAAACCTGCACATACCTGCGAAGTAATTCAAAGGTTGTGTGTGAAGTTGACCAACCCGCACAGCAGCGAACTCGACTTAAGTCTATTTCTACTAGCTTTCCGCCCCGCGGCTATGCCCGTGTTGGCAGTTTTTCCGTAGAAATGAGGTATTTTTTCGCGGTTATAGGTAGCCTATGACCTTCCCCAACGCCCATTTTATCTTTCATCATTAACAGCTCATACATGTCCCCACCGAGGGGCTCGAGCCTACCCTGAAACCAGGGTGAATAGGCCTTAGTCGACCACGCTGGCCCAATGCGGGTTGGTCAACTTCACACACAACCCTTGAATTACTTCGCAGGTGTGTGCAGGTTTCCTCACGATGTTTTCCTTCACCGTAAGAGCGTCGAATAAACGTACATATGAATTCGAAAATCGAAAACACATTGGTACGTGCCGAGGTTCGAACCCGCGAACTTCTGAATGGAAGTCAACGGCCCTAGCCACTAGGCCACCGACGCTCCTTTTATCTTTGTGCTAAGTTAATTAAAATCAGTTCTGTAGTCTCGGAGCCTATTCAATGCAAACAAAAAACAAACAATCAAATATTTCCTCTTTATAATATTGGTACAGATCATTTACTTAAATTGACTTTCGATTGCTTTTCAATTTGAAAGCCTCCTACAAAAGACTTTCTCCAACATTTACAAGTAAAAGAACTTACTTATTCCAGTACATTTCTAAAGAAAACGAAATCAAAGTAGAACTCGAGGTCACCATAATACACTTTTCAACTAAAGTGTTTTCTGATACTTAAGACTAAAGTTACGAAAAAAAATTAGCCGACAGAAATTCAATCCAATTTTTTCTTTAAACTAAGTGTTATGATAGAATTGACCAAGCTCGCCTAAAGGGAAATTTCTACCTTAGCACTAAGGCCGCCTTTTGACTCTTCTGTTTTGTTCTGTTTTTCTTTATATAATTATGTTGTATTTCTGTTTGGTGTCAATAAAGTATATTTGTATTGTATTGTAATGAAACCAACTTGAATGTTTCTAGAACAAATTATTCTTATGATACTCGTATTTTTACCAGTGTTATTAAATACATACAAAATCATATTTTTTATTTTTAACTACAAAACTGTTGTAATTGATAATATCGACATACAAAGATACCTCCTACTTGGAACTCCTAATTGTTTTGTCTTGAATTTCGTTCGCATGACGGAAAGCGTAGCGTGGATAGCTCCCCTACAAGGTGGACCGACGATCTGGTGAGGGAGGTCGCGGGAAGTCGCTGGATGCGGGCTAAGCAGGACCGATCTTTGTGGAGATCTTTGGGGGAAGAATTTAATATTGTCTAGCAGTGGACATCTTTCGCCTGAAACGTTGATGACGAAAATTGTCTCTGAATTTTTTTAAACGGATATTTGTTTTTAGATGTTAGACAGTTAGTTCGAGAGAAAAACTTATTGCTTTGCGCTGTCGGGAAAACAGGCTGGAGCGATGCCAAATGTTGGTGTTGTTGGTTACAGGGACACTTCATATCTTTGGATCTTGAAAATAAAAGGCTCTTGCTCTCTCTAACTGGTATTGAAAAGGACATTAAACGCTTCTTTATAATAGTCTGCATTATTTGAACAGATATTTCTTTTTATTAGCCTACCCTGAAGTCAGGGTGAACAGGCCTTAGTCGACCACGCTGCTGGCCTAGTGCAGGTTGGTCAATTTCACACACAACCTTTGAATTACTTCGCAGGTGTGTGCAGGTTTCCTCACGTGGTTTTCTCATCGCTACCGCCCTTTTTTTAAATTTGTTGTAAATTGAAAAAAACAAAAGCAGCGGGCATACGCTGTTTACAATTAATCCAAAACCTAACTCCGTCAGACTCTACTCCGACAAGACTCTACTCCGACAAAACATAAAACCTAACCTAACCTAACCTACCGAACTCGTCGGAGTAGTGTCTTGTCGGAGTACTGAAATCGATATTATTGGGTAAGATATAAGAGCTTTGATATCTAGTAGAATGGTCACTTATTTTTACGAACAATTACCTTAGTACCTTAATAAGACTGTCACAAAAGGAATGTGTCAGTGTGTTATTTGTTACAGTACGCCTGCCTTTAAAGCACAGGGTCGCGGGTTGGAATCCCGCGTAGGAAAACATTCATATTGTGATGAGCACTTGTGTTTGTAAATATAATTATAATTATGTATGTATATCAGCTGCCTGACACCCATAGTACAGGCTCTGCTTAGTTTATGGTTAAATGGCCGTTTGTGAGATGTCCCCACATATTTATTCATATTTTATTAACCCCCGACGAAAAAGAGGGGTGTTATAAGTTTGACGTGTGTGTCTGTCTGTCTGTGGCATCGTAGCTCCTAAACGGATGCGCCGATTTAGATCAAATTTTTTTTGTTTGCAAGGTGTCACCATCGAGAGTGTTCTTAGCTATGATCCAAGAAAATATCTTCAGCCATTTGAAGATTAGCAGCTCTTTTCTAGATGTTAAAGGATCAAGTAACGGTTTTGTGTCGGGGGTTATATATTTTTTTAATTTAGTGTTATTTACAGTACGATTAGAGAAGAATATAATTAAAGTATACTCGTAGTTTCCAAGACTGGTTTCATCCCTTTCCTCTATTTTCAAATGACTTTAGCTCAAGCAAAATAATTTATCACACTTTACGGTCATCTTACCCTAACCCCACGGGCCATTTCAACCGAAATGGGAAAGTAACGTGACTCCGAAGGGAATGTCATGGGAACGATATTTTCAGAGGAAGTACATATTTTATTATGTAGTATGTACTAAATAATAAAATCGGGGTAGCTCGACGTTTCGCGTACGTTTTGGGGGCCTACCGCCGGTGACGTTTAATAAGTCTGTTTTGTGATAACAGTGATAAGACATCACTACATACATAGTATAAAACAAAGTCGCTTTCTCTGTCCCTATGTCCTTATGTATGCTTTAATTTTTAAAACTACGCAACGGATTTTGATGCGGTTTTTTTAATAGATTGATTCAAGAGGAAGGTTTATATGTATAATACATGTATAATATACTTAAGGATAACCCACAATAACAATTTTCCCGTACGGAGCCGGGGCGGGTCGCTATAGTAGTTTATAAATTTGCTCACAGAATATTTTGAAAAAAAAAAGTGTAAAA
Organism: Teleiodes luculella; assembly: GCA_948473455.1. Taxonomy (NCBI): domain Eukaryota; kingdom Metazoa; phylum Arthropoda; class Insecta; order Lepidoptera; family Gelechiidae; genus Teleiodes; species Teleiodes luculella. The sequence goes on from OX419596.1 coordinate 3,176,966, forward strand.
AATATATCGCAATTTTGTAAATCGTTATGTAAGTTGGTTTTGATTGCTAAATCCTCATACCTACTCGTATGATTTGGCTGAGCGTAATTGAACCCATTATAAAAATTTGCATGAATTTCGATATAAAATGTTCATACCCACTATCCTAAAAACGGAAACGATTTCTCAGATTTTATTAAGGTCAACAAAATGTCCATTATCTGCAAGAAGTTCTGAAACTACTTAAAATTGAACCTAATAAATCACTTTTCCGAATAAGACTAGGTAATACCAAGAAGTTTCATCGGAAATTTCTAAAAATAACATTTTAAGGTGCAGTGGGGACGCAGCTGCTACACTTAATTTTGTTCCTTCCGTAAATTATGCGACGGCACGGTACAGTCAAGAGCAGACTAAGATAACATATTGAATAGTGCACCTTTTTAATACAAATAAAAAAAAATGCGGTGAGGCGCCTCGAACAGATGGCTTTCTCCATACAAGTCGTCTGGTCCCGCACGCACACATTGACGTGACATTTACAGGCTAGATCAAGCAAGTTAAAGCAGTACTAAGACAGTGACAACCCAGCTTACGTCATAATATTCGAAAAGGCGAGAGTGATCTTTCTGTAATTTTTATGTCGCTGAATAAGGGGCAGTTTCGCTAGACGTTTTTTTTAACCCCCCACAGAAGAAAATAATAGTACTAATCCGTACCCCGAAAAAAGGAGGAAAAAAAGTGGGGTGTTAAAAGTTTGACGTGTGTGTCTGTTTGTCTGTTGCATCGTAGCTCCTAAACGAATGCGCCTATTTTGATCTAGTTTTTTTGTTTGCGAGGTGTTACGATTGAGAGTGTTCTAAGCTATGATCCATGAAAATATCTTCAGTCATATGAAGATAATCAGCTCTTTTCTAGTTGTTGAAAGGATTAAGTAACAGTTTTGTGGCGCGGGGTTTTAAAAGGTTTTAATTTAAAGATAGTATTTAACCGTACCTCAAATTATTCTCTTGTTCCACCTAAATATCTTCACCAAATTATTCTCTTGTTCCACCTAAAATACTATTTGTGCACCAAAACATGCAAACTTGAGACTTCTTGAGTTATCAATTTTGAAAAATTCAAAACTACGGCGGTCGCCGACCGCTGCCGCGGCACGCTCGCTCCGCTCGCTCGGCTCCCTCCGCTCTGTTATTGACATCAGTCTAACCTAACCTAACCAACCGATTTGATTGATTCTGGGTAGATTTGTTTTTTTTTAGCAGGGGACTGCGCCCCCTGTCCCCCCGCTTTGGTTCACGCCCTTGGATATTTGGTGCAAGATTAGTATTTTTAGTGCACGAATAATATATTTGTTGTAAAATTCGATTTTTTGGTTAACAGAAAATTATATTCCTTAATTTAATGTTATAAAATTTGATCTGCTGTTGACAGTACTGAGATAGAATTTTCTCGATTTTACGTCTTATTGTACTCATCAGCCGACTAGATTGCGAGGTGATTTATTATTTTACTAGCGACCCGCCCCGACTCCGCACGGGAAAATGGTTATTGTGGGTTATATTTAAGTATATTATGCTTGTATTATACATATAAACCTTTCTCTTGATTCACTCTATCTATTTAAAAAAACCGCATCAAAATCCGTAGTGTAGTTTTAAAGATTTATGCATACATAGGGATATAGGGACATAGGGACAGAGAAAGCGACTTTGTTTTATGCTATGTAGTGATAGTGATACTGGTGGACTACCTCATTTTGGAGCATCGTCAGTGGCCGAGTGGCTAGGGCTGCTGATGTTTGACTGGGTTCCATTCGGTAGTTCTCGGGTTCAAGCCTCGGCGCGCCAAGTTGATTATTTATTTTGAGCCTACCCTAAGATCAGCAATAATAGGCCTTAGTCGACCACGCTGGCTCAGTGCTGATTGTTCGACCTTTGAATTACTTCGCAGGTGTGTGCATAAGAGCGACAGCACTCTTTGCATATTGAAAAGCTATAAAACAACAAATATAAAATAAAACGATAATATAAAATACTTAAGGAGTTTTAGTTTGAAAATATTTAATATTTGCAGCTAAGTTTCACAAGGAACGCAATAAAACTGCCACAAATGACCTTTTTCCACGTGAAACTTTCCTCCTAAAGTAGTAACTTATTCTTCCAAAGTATTTTATTATAAGCGAAGTTGATTCATAAGATTTGAATGCATGCCATAAAGTTTAACTACCAAAATGCTGAACGCTACCTATTATTTGGGTATTGTTAGGTGAACTTGGTCATTTTCTATGCATGCCATTTTAAAACGATGTCATTTTAATCTCAAGACATTTTATAAGTAGGTTAAATGTTTGGGACGTAATGAAGTTTTAGTGCAGTAGAAGACAGAATAAGTTTTATATATAAACAAGAACATTAATAAATAAAAATACCATAAAACAAACTTAAAGGTATTCCATCTATACTATAATTAAACTGGAAATCGGCGTGTTTGTACATTAATTTGTTTTTCAAACAACTGATTGTAGGTGATAAAAGGAGTCTATCTGAACACAAAAATACAAGTTATGAAAAAAAAAAAACCGTCTTTCTGTCTGTTTATACAGGCTAATCTCTGGAATCGTTGGACCGATTTAAGTTAAATTTTGCATGGTGGTACCTTATAGCACCTTATATCCCCGGTCAACATATTATACACTTTTAACTACGGGAAAAAAAAGTACTCAACGCGTGCGTATCCGTGAGCGAACAGCTAGTAAATAAATAAAAATACTATAAATCAAACATAAACTACTTAAAGTTACTTTTTTAATTTAATTTTGATATTGTGGTTTTTTATAAAACGTTAATTGAAATTACCTTGGTAAAAAAATACACAAACATAGAAAAAAATATTTAAAATAATGAAAACTTTCGCCTTAGTTTTTGTAGGGACTACTATTTGGTATTCTGTGGTTTTTGTCAAATTTTTATAAGTACGGTGACCCCCTAAAAATCACTTTGTTGAAACAAAATTTCTTATTTAGTTTAGCAAATAATATCCATTTTCAATGCCAATTATTAATAACTAACTTTCCGCCCGCGGCTCGGCCCGCGTTAACAGTTTTTCCCGTGGGAATGAGGCATTTTCCCGCGGTAAAAAGTAGCCTATGCCATTCTCTATCCTTTCAACTAACTCTACGCTGAAAATCAAGTCGATTGGTTGTTTAGTTAGGGCGTGAAGGAAGGACAAACAAACACACTTTTGTATTTAAAATATTAATATGGATAATAATAATAAATACAATCCAATAAATAAATTATTACCAGTTGCTTATTCAATAAGCCACATTAGTTAGTAATTAGTTTTCTACAAACTATAAATTTAATACTCAAACACGAATTTATTCAGTATCGTAATAGCGTAGACCACAGTAACCAGGTGATTGTGAACGGTATCCAATTCTGGCAAGCTTTGTAGGTTAACTAGATTTTGACGCTACGTTACCCGTCAATTATACCGGTCTACTGGGCACCGATAATATTGTCGCATGATCGTGCCTTCACTGGGTTGACCAGAATAGGTACCTATGCTAATAATACCCCTTTAGAAACCCTTGTCACGATTGCCTCGTAAAAGGTTTTTTTTTTTCATATTTTCATAGATTTGCAATATGATGCTAGTGTCCTTATCTTAGTATCCAAGATGTTGACCAGAGACGTAAAGAACCACCATGTAAAATTTCATTAAAATCGGTCCAGTAGTTTCGGAGATTAGCCCGTACAAACAGACAAACAGACAGAGAAACAAAAAAAAGAAAATTGTCTGGATATGTTCTATTTCACTTCTTACATTCTCCTGACCAGACTCGGATTTCATCATTATTTCCTTATACAGACATTTGACCTCTATAGTTTTTTTATATATATAGGTAAGATTTGGTAAGATTAGACAAATCACTTTCTCGCCAATATTGTGTGCAAGTACCAATGTGTAATCAATTTTCGAAATCATAATAATATTATGTTCATTTATTCGACGCTTTTACGAAGAATCGTGAGGTGGGAACCTACACACACCTGCGAAGAAATTCAAAGGTTGTGTGTGAAGTAGACCAAGGCGTGGCTGACTAAGGCCTATTCACCCTGATTCAGGGAAACCACCGTGGTCGAGTGGTCAAAAGCTCGCCTGATGTTACGGAGGTTCCGGGTTCGAATCCCGGTGGGGGACCTGTCGAACAAATATCACTTTGCGAGACTTTCCCTAGTTTGGTTAGAGCATTGCAGGGTGAATTAACTGATGGTCCGATAAGAAAGATAATTCCGTGCTTCGGAAGGCACGTAAAGCCGTTGGTCCCGGCTATGATCTACGGATGTAGTCGTTACATGAGCCATGTCAGAAGCCTTAGGCGGCTCAATAATTCTGACACCAGGGTTTGTGAGGTAGGTTAACCTCAAAACCCACACGAAAAGCAAGCAAGGGGAACCTCTCGGTGGGGACGTTGTGGACGCAAAGGGAAGATCTTCCTTGGGGCATGGTGGTGACCGCGGTCCAACTGTACTTCGTCGGAACTTGTATTTGTTCTATGTCTTGCGAAAACTCTGATAGCGCGTTTCAGGCCTCGGCTTCTAATTGGTCGCTCTTCTAATGTACAACGTTATATGAAATTTCAACGAACTAGCTTTCTTTCCTTCAGCTCCACCCATCATCTCATCGCAGCCGAAAGACGTCCACTGCTGGACAAAGGCCTCCCCCAAGGATCTCCACAATGATCGGTCCTGCGCTGCCCGCATCCAGCGGCTTCCTGCGACCCTCACCAGATCGTCGGTCCACCTCGTGGGCCTGCCCACACTACGTCTTCCGTCGGCCGCCATTCAAGAACCTTTCTGCCCCAACGGCCGTCGGTTCTACGCGCAATGTGCCCAGCCCATTGCCACTTAAGTTAAGCGATTCTTTGTGCTATGACGGTGACTCTGGTTCGTCTGCGGATCTCATCATTCCTGATTCGATCACGCAAGGAAACTCCAAACATAGCCCACCCACCTTTTATAATATTATACGTATTACTTTGAAGTTTGTTTTGTGTTTTAAAAAGTTAATATGTGACGCTAGTAGGTCCATGTTTGTTTTTCATCAACCCGTGGCCTCAGCTTCTGGAAAGTTCGCCCTTTGTATGCGTAGAATCATGGCAATAGGTAAACAATGTGGTTATACAAAGAGTGTTTTAAGGGATAAAGATTTTTAAAAATCTGTTTTTATTTTTTACAAAATTTTAGAAGGCCTGTTGTGCGCGTGAGTTCGCGTGAATAGTTTTTGTTGTGAGAATACTCTTAAATTGAATCAAATTTTAATATGACATTTTTCTCAAAGTATTTTCAACTAAATAAGAGATATTATTACATACTAGCTTCCCGCCCCGCCGCCGCTCCGCCCGCGTTAACAGGTTTTCCCGTGGGAATGAGGTAATTTCTCGCAGTAAACCATAACCCATGTGTTAATCCACGGTGTGAACTAACTCCATACCAAATTTTATTAAACTGGCTCTAGTTGTTTAGGCGTGAAAAAGTAACAATAATACACACTCACAAACTTTTGCCTTTATAATATTAAGGTGATATCTTTTTTTTTAGTGTTCACCGGGACAGTACTCTACCAATATAGATTTGATTTTGCTTGTGTATCGCACTATCTTGTAATGTAATTTTCTGTATTCAAAATATTAATGAAAATTATTAGTTTTCCATCCAGGAACTTGTGTAAATACTTTTTCCGTCGTAAATGATACACAAAAAACACTAAAATAAAAATAAAAACAATCTATTTTAAAAATCTGATCATGTTTCGACCAGCATAAAAAATATTTTTGTTGGAAGAAATAGAGATGTAACTCAGAAATCAAGACATTATTTTCTTAAATACATCATTATTTTGTCTTAAAAAATCACGTTAAAAGGGTATATCACCGCTTAAATATTATCCACTTAAACGCACATTTTTGTATAAATTCAATGAGATTTGTACAGTATAATTTAGTTAAGTACCCACTTAGTTCGCTGAGAAATAGCAAAGGATCACATAAAACAACACTTCGGTACACGTGCCACGCTAAGCTCGTGACGTCACAGATTTACAGAATTTATTTGGAATTCGTAGTGGATGTAAATTGTCTTTGAAGATATTATGGAAAACTGAGTACCTACCTATTCCCTATTTTGTCAAATTAAATGAGGCGTCTCGTCAAATCCAGTAATGGTCTTCATTAAAACTGGGTCTAACAATAAGTGGTCGAATCCAGAACTGGTCATTTTTATATTCACATAAAAAAATGGTCACTGACCGCCTGAACGTCTCTAAGTAGTGGTTTGGGCGTTTACTTATAGTACGTCTTTGAGCCTCACCAGATAAATTTGTATTTAAAATTTAATCGATGCTTTGACAATGAAAGGTAAAATCACGAGGAAAATAATAATTGGGATTCCTAGAAATCGTGGGCGACAAGAAATTACCAGCGATCCTAGCATACACTTTAGTGTAAAACCATGACATTACTAGCATACTCGTATTGTTCGTTGAGACACTGTCCGAAGTTCGTGTTACTCGAATATTCTAAAGGTCTAAGCAGCGAAACGTCTAATAAGCAGTAAGTCTAATTAGAAAAAGGTTCGTGTAGCAAAAAGTCCAACTCTCAGATGGTCAGGAGGGGAATATTCGACGTTCAATGCTCATTATAACACGCGAGTGATCTCAGTGATAAATCACCTCAAAAGTGTGTCTGTTACTTTACATCTTTATAAAGCCTCAAACGCAAAAAGAGGCTGCCAGCATGAAACGGCGTGCATGAAGGACACATGCACACCACAGTAAGATCGTAATTCGAATATAAATATTAAGAACTAGCTTTCCGCCCCGCGGCTCCGCCCGCGTTAACAGGTTTTCCCGTGGGAAAGAAGTATTTTACCGCGGTAAAAAGTAGTCAATGTGTTATTCTGATGTATAATCTATATTATTGTAGTTTAATTAAAATCCGTCCGTTCCAGAGATTAGTGTGTACAAACAGACAAACAGACAGACGGACATTTTTTCAAAACTTGGATTTTTGTGTTCAGCTATAGTCCCTTTATTACCTACAATCAGTTTTTTGAAAAACTAATCAATGTACAGACACGCCGATTCTTCACTTTTAATATACCTAGTATATATGTTAACGGAAAAGTATGAAATCCGTCATTGTATACAATTCCTAGGAAATGTATAAAATGCCTAAAGTCGCCCGGAAATGTATGAAATAAATTATATTCGACACATTTCCTAGGAAATGTATACATTTCCTAAATGGCAATCGGAAATGTAATACATTCAAGATGTCAATGGGTAATTGGGGAAAGCGGAGCGAGGGGAGGCTATTGCTACTGAAGTATATAATAGTACTACTCGTACAGAAGGGATATTTACCTCCCCGCACCAAAATAAGTTCCCCGCCCGCCCTCAACTTACTGCATCGGCGCTCGCGCGCCGCCAAACTCCGCCGGATGGTGTAGCGTGGTATTCGATGAAGCTTAAAGACTATTTTTCTTTTATTTTAATTTAGACATAGACATAGACATAATTAACGTCTGGTCGTTGTCTGTTATAAAAATTAGAACCACGTTGCGTAAACATTCATTGCCTATATACCAGCCATAAATAAGAATAAATAGTAAAATTTTAGAAAGCCCTAATAAATATTTTATATTTATGTTACCTGGGTCGCTTTATTTACATAGTAAAAAAATGCTTTTGCTTTTACGTTGTGGCGTATTATTTACTTAAACGATAGTTTACTTATCATATTAAAATTTGAGCTTCACAAGCTTTATTTTATATTTTTGTGCTAGATACGCTGTAAAAAATAATAAATCGCTGATTTTTAAAGGTTAATTAACAAAAAGCCATAAAAAGATATTATATTTTACCTTATGATTGTTGCATTACTTCAACGAGAGCCTTGAAAAAACATTATAATTGTCAGTTTAACAATGATTCTCAGTTTAAAAGGGAGCTTTATTCATTTTATTCACAGAAAGCATTAGTTTTAATACATTTCCTAGTACAAGTTCGGAATTTTATACAATTCCTAGGAAATTCATACATTTCCTAGGATATGTGTGAATTAAATAAACTTTGAAACATTATTTCATACATTTCCTAACGAGCTCCGGAATTGTATACATTTCCTAGGAATTGTATACAATTCCTGGATTTCATACATTTCCTGTAACATATACAAGATAATCATCCAAGCAGTACAATAGTGGACCTTAGATTGGCGGCTTTTAAGTTTCGAAGTACAAACATAAAAGTGCACTATAATAGATCCTCAAACCAAATACAGGCAAATATATTGTACAAGTTTCATCACACAAAGCATGATCGTAAACTAAACTAGTTCTCAATATACCTTTTGTATTGTATAGATAGCTTAAATATAATTTTCAGCGGGCTGTTTCCAATCACCGGTAGATAGATGTGTGAATGTGGGTGATACAGGCTGATAGATTCCAGCTCCGGTTAACCGCTGTCATATTCAGTTTGGAGCGACCCTTTTTGGCCGACGGCGAGATGCAAAGGCCGTGTAACTGGCAACTTTTTAAAAATAGCATATGATTTACGATGATTGCCAAGTACGCACTCACCTTTACCGACTTAAGATCGTGGAAGACCCCAAATGCGAACATTATGGCGACGATGAAGACTTGAGTCATATAATATTCTGTATAATATGCTTCAAATATTGCTGTGTGGTTCCGGCATTAGAATAGTACCATCCCATGTCTTTCGTACATAGCCCGAAGATTCGCGAAACTTAAGTGGCAGTGGGCAGGGCACATTGCACGTAGAACCGATGGCCGTTGGGGAAAAAAGGTTCTTGAATATAGACCGATCGTTGTGGAGATCTTTGGGGTAGGCCTTTGTCTAGCAGTCTACTGGCTGAAATGATGATGATGATGATGTCTTTCCATTGGGTGTCGTAGAAAGCGACTAAAGGATTCGGGTGTAGTTGCAGCATATGCGACGGGCTGGCAACCTGTCACTAGGTGCACTACGAAACACAAAGATCGGTGTATCTATTTTAGATGCGTACCGAACCTTACCCCAAACCGTTTGCTAATAATGGTTTTAGTTTAGTTAGGTCTCCTTGTGAGCATACTAACTACTAAAACCCTGCTCAACCCGTTAGGGCAAAGAGCGTGCCTTTATAAAATATGGCCAACAAAAATTAACGCTCGTAGCGGTGTTCCAAGTAGTAGGTACATGATAATGTACTACTACTGTACGGTGTTGTACTGTTATCATCTGTAAAGTGTGTCTTTGTGCTAAATAAATGTTTGTCTATGTCTGTGTCTATAATGTTGAAATACCCTGTACAGCACAAGAGCTATTAAATAAGCTGAAGGTTTTAAGCCGCTCTACAAATACTTGGTTTCGACTTTTGACATTACAAATACAAACAAATACAAATATGAACGTAACACATGACATTGACAAACATGACATTACATTTAGGACAAATATGAAGTCACAGAGAAATATAAAGCTATTTGAGTGAACTTGAATGATTGATTGATCTAAATACGTCATACGGCTGAAAGGATTAGGATCCAGGCTAGAAAAAAAAGCATATTTAAAGCCGAGAATTTTATTTTGAACGTTAAGGAATGGATGTAATATATTTTAGTCTTTAGTCGCCTCGTACGATACCTAAAGGGAGAGATTGATTTGAGTCAGCAACCACATGACAAACATTTTACACCACAAACTTGCTCCATAACAAACCAGGTAATTTGAAGCTGATGTATTGGAAAACGCGTTCAAAGTATCAGAACTTACGGTTCATTGTCTCCTGTGCAGCAGTCTTGCTTCGGTTTACGAGCTAACTTTCCAGCGGTTTATCAATAAAATTGTTCTTCGAGCGTAAAAGGAGAAACACAAGTAAATAAAAAAGTGTTTTAAGTCATGAAAATCATACAAACATTAGCAACGTTGTTTGAAATCCAGCTGTTTTCATCATCGGTTCCTTACACAGAATTGGTATTGGACTAACCTAACTCTTTCTGTAGGATTCATACGAACTAATTAAGTTTCATTGCTTAGGAAATTCTATTAAATAACTTCAATAAATTTAGAGAGGACTACACCCAATACGTTAGGCACTATTATTATTTATTCAACTCCAAAAACGTCTAAATAATTAGAAAGATTTTTTAAAACAGATTAACAAAAATAGTATAAACAATAACAAAAACATTTTTAAGCCTTCTAAGCCTTCTAGTTTAACCTATATGGATATACAATTTAACTTCTGCAACGTCTCGAAGTACCTACATGAAGATAGTCTGTAAATCTAGACTTAGCAGATGCCCTGTAGTGTTCTAAAGTTCACCCAACTAAGTTGTGCCTCAGTCTCGTATCGTACGTGCTCCTTTGATCGAAATCTGCGAATCCAGGTCATTGAGGAATTACGTAATAGAGAAGACACCTCAAATAGGTACCTTCTATGCGCTAACATGGTTGCAGAAGGAGGCGGGCGGAATGCACGGCAAGAAAAAAAAACAAAAGACAAACGACATAGAAGTTGGAGACTGCGAGCTCAAAGTCAAAGTCAAAGTCAAAGTATTTATTTTTTTACTTTAGGATATTTACATTACATAGTTAATTCAGTTACATATTCTTTTGTGGCAAATTCATAAGTTTGGCTGTCTTCTGTGGAGAAGAACTCGCCGGGACAAACTCCACAGGCGTTGCATCTTTTAAAAATATTTTTACTAAATTATAAATTATTTTTATACAATTTTATTAATTATTCAAAGAGTGCAAACGAAATATACAATTAGAAGAAAGCAACCAGTCAAAGTAGGAAAAATAAACTATATAACCAATCAATCTATCGCAAGCACAACCGGCAATCGACTAGAGCAGACCAGTCGCAAAGCAGCACCCGTTCACGAGTTTGACGCATGGGTCAGCCATCGCCGAGCTTGGGTCAGCCAGCTCCAATTCATAATACTATGAGTGCAGCTTGACGGTGTCCTTTCTATATACGCTAGTACAATTTTATTAGTAGTTCAATGATCCAGGTCTGATCTGGCGGTATCTGCGCTGTACGCGCTGTACAGTCGAGAGAGACGGCACAGAGAGAGAGAGAGTGAGTAAGAGTGATAAGACTCTACTTTTCTAATTAAATAAGATTCGTCTTAAAATAATTATGCTTCGATATAAGCCATTCCGTTATTTATCTAATAAGTATGTTAATAACCGCGGTTCCAGCCGCATTAAAAAATATATTTTAGAAATTATTTGAAATGTGTGGAGTAATTTCTCTAAGAATGATAGCCCGAGCAGAATAGGAAAATTAGAGGAACTAACCTATGTAGTTCCAAAAGTTTTAGGATTGTGTAGGGGTAGGTCCCCTGAACAAAGTCTAATAAATTCCTCTCGATAACACGCGCCGCCGGGGGTGGGGGGGGGGGGGGTTAAAGGTCCCTTTTTTCTGTTTTTGACTCGTAACTCGAAAACGGTGCGCATTAGCGACCTTACTTCTAAGAAGCAATTAAAGCTTATTAAATTTCCTACAATTTTGGTCATATTCTTAATTACGAAAAATGCATGGTTTTTAAGATATAACCTATACAAAGTATGTATGTAATTTAAGAAAAATCTATAATTTGTCACTTTTTTCTCCAAACTTGACTATCTAGGTCCTCGCTCGTTTGTTTTACAGACTTATCATCTTAAAAAAGTTGTTGACCATTAAATTTATGAATATTTTTAAAGAAAAGTTAATGGTCAACAACTTTTTTTTAGATGATAAGTCTGTAAAACAAACGAGCGAGGACCTAGATAGTCAAGTTTGGAGAAAAAAGTGACAAATTATAGATTTTTCTTAAATTACATACATACTTTGTATAGGTTATATCTTAAAAACCATGCATTTTTCGTAATTAAGAATATGACCAAAATTGTAGGAAATTTAATAAGCTTTAATTGCTTCTTAGAAGTAAGGTCGCTAATGCGCACCGTTTTCGAGTTACGAGTCAAAAAAAAAAAGGGGGGCCTTTAACCCCCCCCCCCACCCCCGGCGGCGCGTGTTATCGAGAGGAATTTATTAGACTTTGTTCAGGGGACCTACCCCTACACAATCCTAAAACTTTTGGAACTACATAGGTTAGTTCTCCTATTTTCCCCTTTTTGGTTCAGTCTGCTCGGGCTATGATCAACCCATAGATATAGAATGTTTTGACGCCGCAGAAAAATCCACTTCTATAGATCAACCAGTCAAAAAGTAAATTACTGCAATATTTAAAACTACATCAGCTGTCTGATAATCATAGTAGTACAATCAAGAGAGGCTCAAAATGAACACTTTAGACTTATACTTGCGATGTTCGTGTTTAGCTTTACCTGCTATTTCCAGTACTTACATTCTGTGTAATTTGGAGTCAGATTTACGTGATGATAGGTTCCCAGAAGTATTTATTTATTTTGTTTGAGTCCGAATAAAGGCTATTATCTTATCAAGCAATCGATACTTATAACTTCAAATAAACAACGTTTTTCGAAGAACGTCATTTTAAAATTTGACGCTAACGTTTAAAAATAATTATCATGATTATTGTTATTAGCTGATAATAATCATGATAATTTAAATATAAAGGATCTTTCAACAAGGACGGGTCGATGTTAAAATGGAATAAAACAAAATGTGTGTGAGATATTAACGAAATTTATTTTTTATTTGAAAGGTCCATTTATGCCAATTTGGATGGAATATGCCTTTGTTCAAATGTCCGCCGCGGCTTCGTATGGTGGCACGAATCCGAGAGCTCAAATTTTTAATGACTCTGCTAAAATTGGAGCTCTCGGATTCGTGCCACCATACGAAGACGCGGCGGACATTTGAACAAAGGCATTTCCATCCAAATTGGCATAAATGGACCTTTCAAATAAAAAATAAATTTCGTTAATATCTGACACACATCTTGTTTTATTCAATTTTAACATCGACCCGTCCTTGTTGAAAGACCCTTTAGATGGATGACTTGACGATAATTGACTGGTTCACGTTTGAGACTGACTAGGCTAAAATATTTTATTTTGATAATTATCGAACCTGCTGACAAAATGTCAGCTGCTGAAAGCATTATGGCCGCGTACAAAAATAGCAGGTAGTACTATTATTATATTAGCTTACATTGACGTTCACGTACGTTTTTGTTGGCGTGAGGACAAGTCTCTATTTGAGCCTACCCTGAAATCAGGGTATTAAAAACATTTGTGAAAAATAGATCGTTTAAAAAAAACGTAAATAACGCAATATGTATTATTTAATAAATAGTCTCAACAATTCCAATATTCAAAGACGAAACCAAGCTTATTAGCAGAGTTGAGTTGTTACCTACAGTTTCCAACACTGACCGTCTATATTGTTATTGCCAGTTGTTACAACTAAAGTACTTGTAAGCAAAGTACGTCTTTACTTTTAGAGCTTTTTGCTCGACAGCTGAAAGTAATAAAGGCCAGGCTACAAATATACTACATGCAAGTAAACTGCAAACTGCATTGCAAACCCAAGCAAAGAGTACACGGATGTAAATGTTAATTCATTTTAAAAATAAATTGCATCATACAATTTATCTATACTTACTAATATTAGAGGAAAAATTTGATTGTTTGCATTGAATAGGTTCCAATCTATTGAACAGATTAAAAAAATATACTTTTGGAAACCTACATAATCTCCGGGTAACATAGGCTATTATATTTTCAAAAAATAATAAAGATCCTTACTAAAACTCCAATAATGTAATGTCCACAGGCGTAACCATACCAAAGAGGTGGAAATTATTTTACGTTTAATACCTACTTTAAAAATATTTATAGAAAAAGGATTGCGTTATGGAATGAAGTTAAAAAAAATACTAAATCAAATAATAATTATAAAACACTCTCATTGAAATAATTTATTAGTCGACAAGTCAGGAATATTAAGCTAAAATTCAGTTTTCAATTAAAATTGTCTCGAAAACATATAAGATAAGAGAAGAGAAGCCAAAGAGAATTTTTGTATTAATTACAAGGTAGTATCATAGTAAAAATGTAAAGCTGTAATATTTTACACTTTTCCACAGTTAAACAACAGCTAAGCAATCATTTTCTGTGCTGAACAACAAAATACAACAAACTTCAGTTACATTACCCTTCTTTAATACCGTCTTCAAAGTAAAAGTACTATTTGAAAGAAAAACATTATTTTCAAACTGCGAGAAACAAAACACGTTTACTTTGCTTCTAAACAGTTTGTAACTAATTTTGTGCCTTTTTTACTACCATTTTGTTGGTCTGGCCTCTAAACTGATAAGGACTAGCGCACACGATATCCGTCCATCCATCTTTCAACAAAACCTATAGACTTATAAATAGGTACTTACATTTTTTATAATTTAAAAGCTGGCAAGTATGATAAAGTATTTATAGAAGTATTACTACCTATAGATTGTGAAATTTCTAAGGCAGGATACAAATTTCTAAGGCAGGATACAAATTTTTTAAAAGGTACCAAAGCCGGTTGGATATTTGCACTACGAAATTCGCCCCTATCACTACGGAATACGGAGCAGTTTTTTAAATTTTTTGGTCAGATTTTTGGTAACAGTTTAAAACAGTAGTTTTAATGATAATTTTTATTTTACGTGTTTCAAGGTGAGAGTGGTAGGAACTAGGAAGTGTTGGAAGGGGAAGACCAAGACGAACGTTCCAAAATCAAATCGGGGACGTTCTGAAAAAAGGTCCATGACAGCATGAGTACTCTAAACCGACGGGCATGCATGAGGAGATTAATGAATGTTGATGAAGCGAAAGAAGTGTGTCTGGATCGTAGCAAGTGGAAGGAAGTGGTCTCTGACTATCCCTCCGGGAAAGAGGCGTGACTGTATGTATGTATGTATTTTGTGGTCTTGTGAAAATATACGGCTGGTATTTCGACTCCAAAACCCGCATTTTTTCGTCCTACAAAGGAGCTCGTTGCCATATAACTCTTGTGGTCGCCCTCGGCTGTGGGACGAGCCCTATGTTTTTGAAAACTGAAAAGGTTAAAATGGCGCCTCTTTATAAAAGCATTTTTGGGCTATTGTCCGTCGCGGTCAAACCTTTCTATTAGAACAGAAATGCCAGCGTGGCTGTGATAATAATAGGAAAAAAAGAGTACCCATTCTTTTGGAAATATGATGTACTTAAATTGTTCAAATATTCGTTAATTTGATGCAATAGTAACAATACGAACCAACGAACAAATTCAAAACGTTACTTACTCGTTGACGGACTATGTAAAATGTCTTTACATCAGGCACACATATATATATTTAAAGAAAAATATTTAAAGAAAAAATTGTTACATCATTTCTCGCTCCATACAAATTGTAATGAAAACAGGGAAATGTATTATGCAACTAATTATCTTACGCATCTAACCGCTTCTCTCTTCGTCTCATTATAATATTTTATTCAGACACCTCACAGACAAACACACCTCTACTGTATTTACATATACAGTACTAATATAAGAAAAAATGGCGGCGGTGCTGGGATTATTTAGTATAATAGTTAACTCAACATGTTTTAAAACGAATGTTTTTTTTTTAATGTTCTAATTTATTTATTTATCAATTTAAACACAAAGACAGAGTATAAAAGAAAAACGACACAACTCAGCAGACCTACAGAAGGAAGTATGAAACAAAAAAGTTTTTTTTTTCTGTTTTATTTAGTTTTTTACCTTCTACAAAGAAAAACTAAACAGAGCTTATATGAAATGAACAACCTCTTTTCATACAAGCAAGGCGGCCTCAATAGCTATAAATCTTGTTGGAAAACACGGTAAGAAGGGACGGAGACTGCCATTCTATCCCCTTCTCATATTCCTTCATGTTTTGCACAAACATGAAAAACAGGGTAAAACTAGGTGCCTGCCTACTGAGAAAAGAGAGCGATGCAGGTTAAACTGAATAAAAATTGGGTTAATTCTATCTTCTATTTGTCTATCTATAGGTACTATAATAAAACTGAAGAATCGGCGTGTCTGTACAATGATTTGTTTAAAAAAAACTGATTGTAGGTTATGAAGGGAGCTGAACACAAAAATACAAGTTTTGAAAAACATATCCGTCTGTCTGTCCGTCTGTTTGTACACGCTAATCTCTGGAACTGCTGGACGGATTTTAATGAAACTTTACAATAATATAGCTTATACATCTGAATAACACATAGGCTACCTTTTACCGAGAGTAAATACTTCTTTCCCACGGGAAAGCCTGTTAAACTAGTCTATCACTCCGAACTGAACCGTCGTCAGTTACCTATGCAGTATTTTATTTGAAAACAACCTACCTGTGAAGTGGGATCCGTGGCCATATTGCCTTTTTAAGGTATATTCCTTAGCTCAACAGGAGTCTTTGTTATGATGTAGTAAAATAATACAATAATACAATAATTCAATTACAATACAATACACTTTATTGACACCCAATACAGAAAGACACATGATATAGAAAAACCAAACAAAAAATAACATTTTATATTTTTAACTAGAAGTACCTAAAAAAAATATTTATTAAAGCCTTTTTTGTAGCGTAAATGAAACGTTTTAGTACTTACTTCAATCCCAAATAATAAAAACACAAAAAGAATACGCTTGACAAAAACCATTGCCCAGACACATAAATCATGTAAAACAAAGCCGAAAGTAAGACAACAGGTAACATTTACAGGACATGAAATAGATATAAATAGAAATACAAGATCCAAATGATTTTAGACCTTTACTATGCTAGTTTTTTTTTTTCGCATAGAGTCAGATAGCTGTTTGTTCATAAATATTAATTTATAGCTTTTGCATCAGAGCTACGAAGCGGCGTCTACCTAGATTTTAGAAAAACAATATTACTTTTTTAAATAAACAAATCAAAAACAGTTAATAAATAATAGATATTGAAATATGTTTGAAAAATAGAAACCGAGATAAACATTTGGGGAAGCTTTTCTATATTTTTTTACTATAAACTATTTTTGTCAAACTACATAAATATTTTGAAGGCCTAATAAATCAACATTTAAACTTACGATACATTTGTAAGTTTTTACGACCGAAAGGAAATGAACTAGGAAGGTTAATAGAAAATTGCTGCAAATCGTGTTAGATTAGGCTACATAATGATGAAAATTTGAATATTTACAATCACAGTGAATTACTGGTACTTTAGTAGGTATTACAATCTTGACCTCGACTTTAACAAAGGGTGTAACCACGCTTCTACTATCGTGTCACCACTTGGGCTGATTTCGGCAGAAAGGAACGTACGAATCGATCCAGACAAATTATTTTGCGGTTTTAAATAAAACCTGCTGGAGAAAATCAGTTGGACAGAAAGGAAAAGCAATAAAGAAAGTCTTACAACTTGTGGATGAGGAAAGGACTATTTGGAAGATCATTGCAAATAGGAGGAGGAAGATGCTGGGTCACCTAACACGATGACTTTATCAAAAACATCATTAAAAGAAAGATAGAATGGAAAAAGGTAAAAAGGACGACCTAGATTATATTAGAACATAATATGGACCAAATTCAGGAAGGAATAGATGTCGTGACGTATCAGGAGGTCAAACAGAGGACAGAAGACAGAACAGAATGGCGTAGACTCCACCAACAAGAACGCGGATCTTAAGTATAAAGAAGAAGTAAAAAAAAAATAGTATAAAGAATATTGTATTGTATTGTATTGTATTGTATAAATTTCAATTAATACAAGGTGTAAAAGGGCAGCATAATAAATATTGAAAGGAAATGCTTCCTTGCTGCTAATGTGAATGTTTTAATCAATTTCCTATTTTTATGGAAACGAATAATTAAATCAATTCTCCCTTACAAAATGGTCATTTAATCGGACAGTTTGAATAGTGAAGTAGTTTTTCTTCGTTAAAGTATTTTTTGTTTTCCTCCTACTAATTGTTTCCTTATAGCGGTAAAAGTAATCCACTGTTCGTCATACTTATTTATCAAATGAAATTCAAATCCGTTAATCTTTATAGCGGGAAAATAGTTCACACATTATTATTGAGAAAGGATTATAGTACAAGAACGTTATCATTATTCAATCTCTTTGATTTCTAGCTAGCCATATAACTTAAGTGTGATAGAACTAATAATAATCACGATATTTGATTTGTCATATTGTGGCAATACGTACGTCATGTATCGGACAGTAATAGCATTTAACGCATTTTTTATTGCTTTTTACACGAAACATTGATATAGCATATAAGTAGGTCATAGGTACAGATATTTTTTTAAATTAAACATTTTCTATAATAGCTACATAATACTACATTATAGGCCAAAAAACAATTTAATGATGATGATAATGATGATGATCGCTTATACAAACAAAAACACATAGTTCTTTAATACGGAAGTTGCCGGAATCGGGGTCTATAAGACCATTATTTTTTAACCTTCAACCTATTCTTTGTAATCGAATGAGCTATAGTTAGTTCCATGAACAGTCTTTGTTATCGTTCTTTAGTATAATATATAAGTACTTTGTTACTATTTACCTCACTTACAAAGTTTGTTAGCAGCTCATCTAAGTCACCATCGAGGGGCTCGAGCATACTCTAAAATTAGGGTGAACAGGCCTTAGTTGACCACGCTGGGGTTGGTTTACTTCACACACAACCTTTGGAGTACTTCTCAGGTGTGTGCAAGTTTCCTCACGATGCTTTCATTCATTCACCGTAACAGCGTCGAATAAACCTGCATATGAACAGTTTTTCCCATGGGAGTGAGGCATTTTCCCGCGGTAAAAGGTAGCCAATGTTATTCAGGGTTGATGTAGCTTTCTAATGGTGAAAGAATTATTGAAATTTGTTCAGTAGTTTTTGAGTTTATTCATTACAAACATACACACACACAAAAATACAAATCTTTTTTCTTTATAATATTAATATGAAAAATCGAAACACATTGGTACGTGCCGAGACTTGAACCCGCGTTGGAATTTTGGAATAGAAGATAGTGTTGAGTTGAGAATAAAATCGGTAGGTAGTAGGTAAATATAAATTGTAACACAATATTATAACAAACACATTTGTAATATTAGATAACTAACTATTTACAACAATTGACTAACACACCTTATCTGCTTGTTTTACAGTGAACTGTGAGTCTGTGTGTCTGTGGCTCCGCCCGCGTTAAACATTTTTCACGTGGGAATGAGTTTTTTTTTTAATTTCTCTTTATAAAAACCCTCCTTGAACTTCAACGAACATTAAAAAAAAAGAGTTGTTTAAATTGATCCAGGCGTTGCTGAGTTATGCGCTTACCAACACAATTTGCGATTCATTTTTATATTATAGATGATAGATATGTATTTCTCTCAGAATAATGAATCCAGAGCTAAGCGCGCTTTTCCCACCTCTATGGTAATTTGACATATTCTGCTTCATCATCATCATTAACAGCTCATACATGTCCCCACCGAGGGGCTCGAGCCTACCCTGAAACCAGGGTGAATAGACCTTAGTCGACCACGCTGGCCCAATGCGGGTTGGTCAACTTCACACACAACCCTTGAATTACTTCGCAGGTGTGTGCAGGTTTCCTCACGATGTTTTCCTTCACCGTAAGAGCGTCGAATAAACATACATTATGAATTCGAAAATCGAAAACACATTGGTACGTGCCGAGGTTCGAACCCGCGAACTTCTGAATGGAAGTCAACGGCCCTAGCCACTAGGCCACCGACGCTCTATCTATTCTGGATTTCGAGGTTAACCTCACAAACCCTGGTGTCGGAATTGTTGAGCCGCCTTAAGCTTCCGACATGGCTAATATAACGACTACATTGGTAGATAGTAGCCGGGACCAACGGCTTTACGTGCCTTCCGAAGCATGGAATCATCTTTCTTTTCGGACAATCAGGTGATTCAGCCTGCAATGTCCTAACCAAACTGGGGAAAGTCTTACAAAGTGATATTTGTTCGACGGATCCCCACCGGGATTTGAACCTGAAACTCTGTAACGTCAGATTTTGACATTGGAAATGTCTTTTCGTTCCCTGCAATAAAGGCTCCGATCTCCGATTTCACGAAAAAGTGCGATCCCCTCTTATCTCGGAGCGTTGTGAAGTTATGTTATTTTAAATAAGGCTCAAAAGACGCGTATTCATGAGAGCTATAAGGTGCAAGAATTATTCGAGAACGTTATGGCCGAAATAGTGCAAAAAAATATATTTTTTGCGTCAATTTATTGAATTTTATACTCGATATTTCGGAAACGAAGAATGCTATCAAAAATTTTTGAAATACCCTTTGGACTGGATAATTATGACAGCTACAATTTGAACATAAAACAAAAACGAACGGGTTTAGGGTTTACTCTGTAGCCAAAAAGTCATAACGTCAAAAAGTAAGAACGAAATTTTCACATTACTCAAAAGCATCCATCCATCCATCTCTATCGTTTCTATTATGAAATTAATATCCATAGTTTATAAATTTCATATATCTAATACTGTTTGTGTTTTGAACTAATTATATAAGCAAACAAATTTCTTATTTTTAAATTAATAACAATTTAGATCATTACATTCGTGTCTTTTTTCTGTTTTGGATTGTATTTGAATAGGTACTTGAATTTATTTTAAAATCACCAGATGTCTATTGACTTAATATCCTATGTCCCCTGTGCTACCAGATGTCTATAATAATTATTAATTATAATATTTAAACAATTATTGTTTACAAACGTTTCTAAACACCGGTGGAGGCGCAACTTTTGTTATTTGAGAATTTGTGTCGTTCGAAAATTGGCCGGCCAAAAAAAGCCATTGGCTCAATACGATCCTAATTAATAAATTTATCCTGAGTACCTAATATCTTAACGAAAACATACATCAATCACACAACTTACCCTCTGGGACAGAGGAAAACCATTTTCTCGTATTTACTCTGATCTTGATACACTTTTTGCCTTAAATAATAGATAACCAGGAAAAACATACAAAATGGCTGTACATTTGTCAAATTAAGCAAAAAAAACGGTAACTGCTACTGATATAAAATATGTGTTTTGTTTATATTATTTCTACGTTTTCGTACATAAGATACTTCGGAGTTAGAACGCATATTTTGTGCAGTAAGTACCATTAATCACAAATAACGGAATATACACATTTCGTTTGTTTAATTTTTAACAACTATTTCACTCTTAACCTTTTCAGCTATGAATATGGGTCATGTTAATTGAAAAGTGTTAATATTATTAATTTCAAGAAAATTTTAAGAAGCGACGGTATTAAGTACAACTTAAAGCCTAGTCCATCAATATTACTTCAGTCAAAACACTACAAACAACCAAATAGACAAACGAGGAAATTGATGCACCTGAAAAATTATTTGCTGGAAATGGACGAACGGGGAACTGGGCGAACCGCTAAAAGTACGAGTAGACGAACGGGTAAATGGACAAACGGGGATCGACTAGACGAACGGGGAAATGGACGAACTGTGAAAAATACAATCAGTGAAATGGACAAACCGGGAAAGTAACAAACTGGGAATTGGACTTACGGAGACCAAGTTGACGAACGGGGAAATGGACGAAGGGTGCCGAAACGATTCATGCTTCAGACGCAAATATGTCTATTTTGTCTTGTTTCATACAAGTAAAAACCCCGACGAAAAAGAGTTAATAAGAAATAACAAAAGTAAAGTTGTTCAATTTATTAAAATATGCTGTGCTACGGAAAAATACTCTTAAAACTTAACGACTTAAAGTATAAATTTTATGAGTAGATTTTAATATCCGAAGTGCGCATAGCTCATACAACGAGCTAAATTATATGACAATCTTTTTAAGTGGCGGAAATAGATATAAACTACTCCTTAATAGAGATAGCCGTATAAGAATTAATAGCCACTATTAACTGCAGTGCAGGCAGGCCTCTTAAAGGTGGAATGACGATCTGAGATAGAGTATTTAATTGATGGCAGATTTTTTTACTTAAAATATAACACTAAATTAAAAAATTTAATAACCCCCAACACAAAACCGTTACTCGATCCTTTCAACTAAAAAGAGCTGATAATTTTCAAATGGCTGAAGATATTTTCTTGGATCATAGCTAAGAACACTATCGATTGTGACACCTTCCAAACAAAAAAACTAGATCAAAATCGGCGCATCCGTTTAGGAGCTACGATGCCACAGACAGACAGACACACACGTCAAACTTATAACACCCCTCTTTTTCGTCGGGGGTTAAAAATAAAAGCTTGTGTCGCAAAATTGATATATGAAGCTTCACCGGATTTGCAGAAATGCAAAGGGTTCAAATCTGAAATAGTGTGCACAGCCTAACCTCTAAAGGAGCACAAATTGATTAAGTCAAAACCCGGCTTGCTACTTCAAGTCCGGTGAAGCTTGATCGGTCGTACCTTTTCGACACAAGCATAGGTCAGTAAAAAAAAAAACCCGGCTTGCTACCAGAGAAGGGCATAGTTCAGATGTTCAGTGAAGCAACGAATGCTTCCTATTCAACATTCAACAGCTGCTATAACAGCTGGTATAGTATGTCCCCACCGCGGGGCTCGAGCCTACCCTGAAATCAGGGTAAATAAGCTTTTCTCAGCAAAACATAAACAACAAAACAAACAAACAAACATAAATAAATAAAATATATAGAACATTACACAGCCATCTGACCCCAAACTAGGCAGAGCCTGTACTATGGGTGAAGAACTGATATACGTACATCCAGACACAAGGCAAGCTCAAGTATTCTTCACACGAATATTGGGGCGGGATTCGAACACGCGACCCTGTGCTTCTTAAGCAGATGTACTGCCAACAGGCTACGGGGCCTAGGAATGAATCAGAATATGTAGTAGTAAATTAAGATGCATTTCGCTCCGACTCAAACCTATACCACCCATGTCTAGAAAGAATTGCACTGACAACTCATCAACGCTTCACCACTAGAGATTTGTAGGTAATGCGTATGATATCACAAAAGTAATATCACCCCAAAGGGTAATGTAATGTCACACATTACGCGAGTATTGTAACCAGTACACCAGTACACATCACATATTAGCTATTATGAAGGAAAATCAACTTCTTTCGGGTCAGTTAGTAAAAAATGAAAACAAAAACATTTTTTTTGTGTGCTATATATCTCGAGTGATACGGTCGCGCGCAGGTAATGTTATAATGAAGTAATATGTACTAAGTGACACCTTTTCGAAAGTAATGAGTAATGTGATATGGCATTAAAACGTACTGTTTTGCGCATGTCTATTCACCACACGCATTCCTTGTTCCTGTGATGCGGGCATACCGCGAGTGTGCTTAGTTCGAGTCCCCGTTCATTAATAAAACATGGCGTCTTAGACAGCCCCCACACTAGCGCCTCTCTAGCGTCGACGTCACGCGTCGCGCATACAATCATTAGCTGTATCCTGGATATATGATGGCTACGGATTTTCGGGAGTAATAGTTAAACACCGTTGGAAGGTTTGATCGAATCTGTCTATATATTTTTATGTATATCTATATCTATCTATCCACAATCTCATAAATGTACTAGCGACATCTCGCCTTCCGGGTTCGAACTTGTATCTATAGTATGAAATCAATACCCGAGGCGATGCAAATTAGCCTGATCTATAGTATTCTAGTACGTCAGTTCATACAAGTACCGGGAGATGGCGCTAGTAGGAATACAAAATAAACTACTGTCTGTGACATTAGCGTCCGTCTTTTGTTTCACTCGCCTTGCTGCCTATGATTGTATGCGCGGCACACGACATTGACGCTCGAAAGATGTTAGTGTGAGGGGTATCTTACAGTATTATTGCCGCTGTACGTTCTTTGAACGACGCGGTAGACAATTTTAGAATTCTCTGGAATTTGTCGTTATATGAAACTTATAGACTTTTAACTTTTGTCCAGCAGTGGTTATGACGATTCTGTATAAACTTATAGTTTTAAGACTCTTTTAAAGCACTAGCTTACTATTGCCTGCATTTATTTATTTTCCCATGGAAATGGGATATTTTTCTGGGGTAAAAAGTACTTTTATTTTTATGTCCTTTCCCATAATTTTTATGTCTTTTATCAATCTGCCTTTTTTAAAACAATCCGTTCAGTGAATTCAATATTCACAAAGAATAAATTTATAATTTGTAAAAATATATATAAAAAAATCGGAGCCTTTGGACTTTCTTTCGGCGAGTTTTTCTTAAAACTGTTTTAAAAACATACTACGTTCAAAGATAACCGGTGATTAATAATACTTAAGATAATTTTCTGTTATCTGGAAAACTTAGTTCTATTGTGTGAATATGCAAAAATAATTCTATGTATATCCTTCCAGTGATATACGGTATCACCCAATAACTGTCCAGTTATTTACAATTTTACCATATAGTTTAACCGTTTAGTAAAAATCAAGGCTTGACAGCCTTAAGTGCAACTATTTTTACAAAGTATTTTGCATAAAAAATATTATAATAATTTGAAAAAGAATAATTACATTGTATCTTATTGTTGTAACGAAAATCTTTTGATTTTATTGTTGGCATCGTAATGTCAAAATAAATTACTTAAAAAAAAATTGTACTTATATACGAGGTGAAAAATATAATACATAACTTACTCATAGGTTCTACGCACAATTCAAAACACCAAAAATGGCGCGAAAATGTTATTAGTATCCAAAAAACTATCGCGAACCACCTAAAACTTTTACACTGCACTCTACGATCTTTTCATTTTAACCACAATTTTGTGAAAACTACAACATTCCAAATACGAATTTAAAAACATTTTCAAAGTCTTGTAACTTTCGTAATAAATTAGTTCAGCGCGAAAAACAAAAGTCGCACAAAGGTCTTGCTTTGTTGGCGATCGCAACCCTACTACCGCTACGAGGGCTACGAGGTGCTACGAAACGGCTACGGGCTACGAATCTTGCTACGGGCTCTGTAAACCATTTGCACACGCGCAGAAGGAACAAAAGTTTGGAATTACAAATTAGCTACATGAGATGTCTAGGGGAAAAACACTGTTATAGTAATAATTAATGCTTAATGAATAAGAGTTGAAAACAGTCTTTTGGTAGTTTTTGCTGCGGAGAAAAGAAAATTGTGGTTGTTGTATTTCACGAGATCGTACAAAATACTATATTTTTTTACTACATTAAAGTCGAAGCCGAAATATATGATCACTGCAACGATCTTAGTCAAGTTGGTAGACAACCCTAATATTACGCCAGAAGATACTTGTATCAAGCAACATTATTAGCTAATAATATTAATTAATCTCCTAATATCCGATATTACTCCCCAAAGATTATAAGCTTACATAATTGAATAAATTTCCGTGAGGAATTACATATAACTGCTTAATTACATTATTGTAATTTATCTTCCAAGTAATAATACAATAATGTTTGAATATAATTTAGCTGAACATAATAGCTGCTCGATTATCTAGTTGGTCATCAATCAATAACTGCCAGCCCCAAACAGTTTGAGGACCGCAGTTGTTGATTACACAGGTTCTACAGGTGAAAACTTATACACCTTAAACTTGTGATAAAGCACAATGAGTAGTTATTTAATTTAAACATGAGTATTTTGGGGTCCGCAGTTGTTAATTAATGATTACACATGAGAATATTAGTCCCCATTCTTTTCATATTATAAACACACAATATCCTCTAATGCCTTAATTAATAGGATTGGCCCAATTAGAAATTGGTCTCGAAATAAAATCGGCGAACAGTTCTTAAGAATATATTATATTTTTGAAAATAATTGAATTTGCTACATCTAAGAAGTCTTATTTTTATAGGTAGCTACATTCTGATCCAATGAGTCCAATCAGTTAGTAGGCATCCCAGATAAAAATGTGCAAAGGAACGCAAAACACATGTTTATCCTCTTTCATGTTCGCTAGGACCTTTCAAAACTGATATATCAAAGGGATTGTGTTTGCTGGAGTGTGTATTTTTAATACAAGGGTACTGAGGTTTCTTAGTAAAGCGACTACAAATATCTATTCTATATTCATAAAAATCTAAATAGAATATAATGTACGTAATGTATTACATACTACACAAAAAAATTGCAGGAACAGAATTAATCGGCGAATCGAAGTGGATAATTATTTTTTCGTTGTATTTGTTTGTTAGCTGTTTCTGGTTTGATACCCCGCGTTAAACTCCGATATCATTGATTGGACGTACACTGAAAACCTAAAAATTGCCGCATAGCCCAAAACTTTATTGAGTGGAGTTTCTTCTTGCCGTTTATCTTTCGCAGACGAATGCCACTTTTGAACGGGAACCATGGACTATGCACAGTCTAATCCTTGGTATTTATTAACTTTGACGGCGAAAAATGATTTTGTAAATCTTCATCATCATCATTAACAGCTCATAAATGTTCCCACCGACTACATTACTACGACTACTTTACTACATTCGTAAGAACCACCCTTGCATTTCAATGATCCCGTGACAAGAAATGAAACTGCTGAAGACGTTTATTTCAGAAAGTGCTCATTAATACCGATCAACTCCATGTTAAAATATCAGACTCGTAATAGCAACAACTAAAGCGAAAAAAAAACAAACTTGTGTTCCTCTTCAGGACTGCTTTACGACACATCGGTTGATTGTATCGTCTCTATGTGATTGTCCTTTGTCTGACTATGTGTGCAAATTGCAATAAGTTGTTAATCATACTAATATTATAAAGAGGAAAGATTTGTATTTGTGTGTGTATGTGTGTGTGTGTGTATGTTTGTAATGAATAAACTCAAAAACTACTGGACCGATTTCAAAAATTATTTCACCATTAGAAAGCTACCATTCACCCTGAGTAACATAGGCTACCTTTTACCGCGGGAAAATGCCTCAGTCCCACTGGTTAAAACTGTTAACGCGGGCGGAGCCGCGGCGGAAAGCTAGTAAATAAATGAACTGTCCAATGGAAATGGTTTTATTTTATAGAAGGGTCGAATATTTTTCCGTTTCCTACATATGTGTGAGGGCAATACGTACGCTGACTTTATATACAAACTAGCGACCCGCCCCGGCTCCGCACGGGAAAATGGTTATTGTGGGTTATCCTTCAGTATATTATGCATGTATTATACATATAAACCTTCCTCTTGAATCACTCTATCTATTTAAAAAAAACCGCATCAAAATCCGTTGCGTAGTTTTAAAGATTTAAGCGTACAAAGGGAGGGACATAGGGACATAGGGACATAGGGACAGAGAAAGCGACTTTATTTTATACTATGTAGTGATTCATAGATGGTCAGCTTCGCGGCGCAGTTTGTCCGACAAGAAAGAGTGTTCACCACATGTTCAACACTAAAATTTTGGAAATCTAGGGACTTTTTCGGTGATTTTGATTTTGATTGCCTGAAGATTTGATCGTTTCTGATGACGATAGCTATCGTTCGTTATAATGCTCATTACAATGCGATAATGAACCAATAATCTGCACAGGGCATATGCTCGTGACTTAATGAACGAATATATTTTTTGTAATCTTTATTGTTACACTCATTGTATTGGTTATAATACAATTATTTTTAAAATTAAACATAATTCAATAATTTAGTAGTAAAATTTAATAATCAAAATCGGCAATTTTAAAATTCCCTCTCTTTCTAAAACGAATTCTATTGGTGGTGAAACAAAACGTGACGTAAATGGTCTTTCGACGTAGTCAGAGAGATGGGAGCCGCGAAGCGGCTCTTCAAATCTCTTTGGACGTAGTACTATTCTGCTTTCTTTCTTTTTTTTTCTGGCCTGGATCCAAGTCCTTTTAGCTCGACGTCTAACTAACATCGAATTCGTGTATCATCTGACGTGTGACAACTAACGTCACACCAAGCGCGCCAAATGGCCGCATTCAAATCAAAGATGGTCTAAGAAAACAAAGAGATTTGAAGAGCCAGCTTCTCTAAAGCGAAGCTGGCTCTTCAAATCTCTTTGTAAGAAAACAAGGCCATTAGACGACGTGACTGACACGAGAATACGACATTTCTACGTCGTTTTGCCTATTCATCCTTGTCGAATGCGTGCAAGGATGAACAGCGAAAAATGACGTAGGCTTGTGTCAGTCACGTGGTCTAACGGTTATAATAGTCCTTGTTTTCTTAGACCATTAAATCGCCCGAAATTGATAGTGATTTAAACATATTTTTTTACATTATAGTATAGATGTGTTATTTTTTTTTCGCAATGAATAAAACGTAGAAACGGTTATTGTTTTAAAATTTAAAAAAACGTATGTACATACGTAGGTACATAATATTCCCAGAACACACTGAATGGTACCTACCTAGATAGATAACTGACGAAAGTATAAATAAAAAAATAACACTATAATTCATCTATAATTATACCCACTGATTCAAATCAGTAATCGGAAATTCAACAACCGGTACTCTGGAAACGTGATAACTCCGATCGATTTCTTGATAATTGCAACTAGTATCATGATTGTTATCAATGTGTTGATGACTTCGTTGTGGTCGTAGTATTTAAAAGGCATTAACGAGGAGTTAAATACAGTACAGATACAATAGTGCAGTGACAAACAACTAAAATGAGAGGTGAGTGAGTTACTATTAAATGGACTTAGTCAAAAAATAATTACATGCATATAAATTGAGAACTTTTTTTTTTTGAAGTCTTAAAAAAGTATCTAATTATATTTTCTAATTATGCTATTATGCTGACGTTACGGAGGTTCCGGGTTCGAACACTTTGTGAGACTTTTCCCAGTTTGGTTAGCACATTGCAAGCTGAATCACCTGATTGTCCGAAAAGAAAGATGATTCCGTGCTTCGGAAGGGACATAAAGCCGTTGGTCCCGGTTACTATCTACGGATGTAGTCGTTACATGAGCCATGTCAGAAGCCATAGGCGGCTCAATGATTCTGACACCAGGGTTTGTAATGTAGGTTAACATCGAAACCCTCACGCTAAAGAAGAAGAATATTCTTTAAAAAAAATCTTCATTTTAGGGCTTTCTTAGGGCAAATTTTAATTTAAATTCTGCATAAAAATTTATAATATTGACCTTTTAAAATCGAAGATGAAATGCTGATGTTCCTTTTGTAAAAAACAAAAAAGACCATTGAACATAATAATAAGAAGTTACTTTAAAGTGTAGTTGCAATTTGTTCATATTTAATTAAAAATACCCATGTAAAACTTTAAATAACAGCATAAACAGAAAACAATTAGGACCTTTTCGCTCAAATTTTTAACTCTTCAATTAAACTAAATTATTTCCATTCCCAGGTATACTAGTAGTTCTATTTGGCGCTTTTGCTCTGGGGAGTACAGCAACTACCCAGGCTTCATATGCTGAGAAAATCTGCGCTGCAGAAGGGTCAGACAGCATTCTTGTAGAACATGAACAATGTAACAAATTCTATATTTGTTCCGAAGGCGTTCCCGTTGCACTTGACTGTCCCAAACATCCTACACTCTACTACAACGATAATTTAAAAGCCTGTGATTGGGCTGCTAATGTTGATTGCGGAGATAGAATCATAAACGAAGAGTCTGATGATGACGAAGAGCCAAAAGCAGTTGAAATACCAGAAGTTCCAGCAGTTTATGATGATCCATCACAAGCACCTGAACTTTGCGCCGCTGAAGGTTCCAATGGCGTATTAGTAGCACACGAAGAGTGTTATAAATTCTACATCTGCTCAGGAGGTGTACCTATTGCTAGTCAATGCGGAAATAATCCAATTTTGTACTATAACCCTGAATTGAAAGCCTGTGATTGGCCAGAAAATGTCGATTGTGGAACTAGAACAGTAGACATTGAAAGCGAGGATAAAGTTGTGGAAGTTGAAACTGAAAATGAAAAAGATGATGCTGGTGAAGTAGATGACGATGATGACAGATCTTACGAAGAGAAGGCAGTAGAGGCTTGTGCTGCAGAAAATTCTGATGGTGAATTGTTGACACATGGAGACTGTGATAAGTTCTACATGTGTTCAGAAGCGAGACCTGTTGCGTTCCAGTGTCCTCAAACTCCTGTTCTCCTTTACAATACTCAGCTTAAGTACTGCGACTGGGCTGACAACGTAAGTTGTGGAGACCGCGCGATACCAGAAAATGTTTTTTCGCACAAATAATCAAGTTTCCAAACTAAACTGATAGTTATGTGTAAAAATTATTCCAGTTTAATCTGCCTCACTTATAAATTTTAATCTCGGTCAATTCATGTGTTTTTTTGGGCTTAAGAGATTTTACATAAAAAACGGTTTAAAGAGAAATATAACATAATTTTTAGATAATATATCTGGAGTTTGGCACATGAAAGTAGACAATGAAAAAACGCGGCAAATTTGAGTAAAATCATCCTGGCAACACCGATTCTATAGATTTATCTAATTCGATACTTTTTTTTCTATGTAACTTTGCTGCCAGTGCAATGTTTTCCAATTTCATCGTTTTTCTACTTTCATGTGCCAAACTCTAACAATAAATTTTATTTTTATGAATTTTGTTGCCTATTCTCTATTTTTTCGATTTTGCATTAAACCTAGTAAATCAGGACGTTTTCAAAAGATAAGCAAGCACACAAGGACATAGGTAGTATTAAAACCAAAACGGTTTTGGATAATAGTAGGCCCATTATTACACTGCACATTGTGTAGTGAAAATACGTGTATATCGTCACCCGGCTGAGAAAACCTCGTAAATGACAAAATTGGACAAAAAAACGCGCAGTATTTGGACTATAAAATTTACGCATTTGTTTTAAAGCTCTAAAGATAATAATATAATAATTAAAAAAGTACAGAATTATTATTTACCTATCATACTTTTTTTCAGTAGGTAGTTTTTTGTGTCTCCTGTAAAAGATTTTTTGAAAGAATTTAAGAGGTTTCCTCACCCGGGTGACGATAAGTACCAATGCTGAATCGCGTTTGCTTCGCTCGCTACTGTACCGTATGTAAAGGTTAAAGTTAAAGGTAAGGTAAAACCGTAAGTAAAGGGCCTAAAGAACCAAACTGTTCCCTTTCTTTTCTATAGTGTTTAATTTTGGTTTCAAAAATAATTCTTAGCGTTTTCTTCTGCATGATAAATAGCTTAAAGCTACATCACTATTTGGAATAACTCTACTAAAGTTATAAAAATACAGCATCGTTCTATATTAACTATTAATTGGAAGTAAGTTTGTATATCATTTTACGATATAATAAGCAGGCCAAATCAAAATACCTTTACGCCAAGGCAAAGGTAATGAAAACAAAGCAAACATAATTTAAAAGATAGAATCGGCAAACATACTTGTTAAAATGAATAATACTTCCCACATTTATAAAGAAAGTTTATAAATGATTAGGACTATCTTTTAAAATCAATTATATCTACTGAGGTACTAATATTTTATAGAAGAAATATTAAATTTGATTGTTTGTTTGCATTGAATAGGCTCCGAAACTACTGAACCGATTTCAAAAAATATGTTACTGTTAGGATGCTACAATATAGGCTATATTTTATTTTCAAGAAAATTAGAGATCCTTACTAAAATTCCAATAATTTAACCCAAAGATGTGAAACAAGTTTCCTAAAATATTCCTAATAATTTGAATAGGCTCAAAACCAATAAAACTTGGTACAAAGATAGAATAGACTTTGGGAAAGAATATAGACTATCTTTTACTGAGGGAAAATTCCTCATTCCTATGGAAAATACTGTTAACGTGGGTGGAGCCGTGACGGAATAATAGTATAAATATAAATTACTGGATTTCTCCCACAGCCTTATATATTTTTTTTATGTCGCAATTTAGATTATTTTCTTCGTTCAAATTTTGAACTGGTGAAACTCACAAGATAATAAAGTTTAAAAACGTGTTCCATAGCTTATCTTAAAAACATAAACGTTTTGTTAATCATAATAGTCTGTTTCTTGATAACATAATACAAGATGAGATGGATTGAAAGAGATGCTAAAATAATCTTTTTCTTTCTTGCTTTCTTTCTTTCTAATAATGTGTTCCATCTGAGCGCTCCGCCGACCAATAGGAGGCGAGACGACACGGCTCGAAGGACCATCGAGAGCACTCTCGGGGTAAAAGGAAAATATTTCCATAATTAAAAATGGAACGAAGACGGTAGACAATGGACAGACTGCATTTGATTTAAATTCCCTTGTGACTTGAATGCAATTTAAACGCTATAAATGAACTATCATAGTATCATAGCTCTTCGAAATGCTGCAAATGGTTTGGATGATTGTATTGTTAACGGAAGTACCTAACTTTGAAAATTACCAAACCACTTGTCAGATTGTTAAAATTCACGGTGTGTTTTATAGTTGAAGATAAAGGTCCACAAATGAAAGACAACAGAGTAAGACAAAGTATTTTCTCCTATTTATTTAACTCCTGCAAAAGATTAATAAAATGTTCAACATTGTGACGAAACCTTGGCTTCAAACTGAGTTGGTCAGCTCCAAAATACGTGTCGTCAAAATGGTCTGTCATAGAGGTCAAAGATTAGACTTCCAAAAAGGTTACAGAAAGACCTATACGAAATTTTTTGAAAATTATGACGTAAGCTTGCCGGTCCGCCTGGCCGGTGGGGAGTTGTCACTGACTTTCAAGCATGTTATAAGTACTACGGTAGTACTTGTAACGTCCTTGGTACTGGTTCATACTACTTGACTGGCCTGTAAATATCATGTCAATGTGTGCGTGCAACATTTGACGTTTTGTTTGGAGTGCGTCATTTGTTGGGGGCTTCCCGCTGCCATCGAGATTACACTATAACAATCTATAAGTGACTGTAAACTGTAAGCACACTATTCCGAATTTACGCGACCGAAGATTAGCGTGATTTCGCTCGCAATGCTATTTGAATTACTGACAACACAAAGTGCCAAAATTACGTTGCGTTAGCGTACAGCTGAACTTCGGTCGGGCGTAAGTTCGGCGGCAACTTATTCTATAGAGCACACACTTCCCTTTGTAACGAGGTGCATTGCGTGCTACCTCGTTGCCACGTTTTCTACTTCATTTCTCATCTCATTTACCAATTTTGGAATTCAATGGAATTGGAATAATAAAAATGGATGATTGACGGATGATTTTTGAATGAATTCCAAAATTAAATATATTCGAATTTTAAGAAGGAAATGGTAAATGAGATGAGAAATGAAGTAGAAAAGAGGCAACGAGGTAGCATGCAATGTACCTCGTTACACCTTTATACGTATGTCTGTGAGCACACATTATTTTGCCGCGTAAGTTCGCCGTTTGTGGTGTGTCATATCAGCCGAATATGTCGGAACGTTAATTCAGCCACCCAACTGTGGTTGCGTACCTAATTTCGGCGTAGTGTCTTTAAACGCTACACGTCATTTGACTGAATGCTCCCGCATTATATAAACCTTCTGCATTTTACAAAAAACTAAAATAAAGGCGCCGTTTTCAAAATGCAGCGGCAAATTGTTTAATTATTGTTCTAATCTTGATGTTGTTGCATTTAAGCTCTAAGCTACTTTAAAAACATAAATTTTATAGATGATAGAGTCATTTATCATCAGTTTAAGTTGATCAATACTTAGTTATTACCTCATCACAAGATTTTACTTGACGACTTCTGTTATGTTTGTTTACACTATAATACGCTGTAGTAGTATTTTTTTTCACAATAAAAATATAAACAGCTTTACTAATTAAAACCAAGACTGAAAAAGGTCAAAGCACTCAGTGAACCATATAATTTTAATTGCAAATCATTTTTCCAATTATTTTTAATGGCGTCGTATTATTTGAAGACATTATGGACTCTGGGCGCTCTGGGCGTATCACTGGGTTTGGTACCACTTAGACCTTTACTAATAGACTAATCTCAGCCACACACACACATAAACACAATAATCTTGAATTATCACTGAGATACGAATAAGTAAGTACAGAAGCCAGCAAATGCGGTTGGACATTTGCACTACAAAATTCACTTCTACCGCTATGGAATACGGCACTCTGTCGATAAGAAAGAAAAAACATGTTTTATAAAAAAGTTGAGTCTGTGTCAATTGGACCATATTTACGACGGTTATAGGCCTGACGGACGGTTGAACTGTAGTCAAATCTCAATACGTTTATCGCTAGATTATGTTAGGAACAATAACGGGGCCGTCAAAAATGTATGTGTGTTTGTATCAGCTATCTGACACTCTTAAATACTCATAGTCTCACTCATGAAGGAAAAAAAAAATCCACGCCCATAAAAATTGGGCGCGTAAAATTTTTTCTTCCTTCATGGTCTCACTATTTTTTTCTGGCACATTATTTCTGGTATGCTATAAAGTATCATCACTACATAGTATAAAAGTCGCTTTCTCTGTCCCTATGTCCCTCCCTTTGTACGCTTAAATCTTTAAAACTACGCAACGGATTTTGATGCAGTTTTTTTAATAGATAGAGGGATTCAAGAGGAAGGTTTATTATGTATAATACATGCATAATATACTTAATAATAATCCACAATAACCATTTTCCCGTGCGGAGCCGGGGCGGGTCGCTAGTATTCTATAAATTATTCTTAAGCTTCCTGTAAGCTGTTTGTGTACATTATTTATTAGACTAAAGAACAATCTCTGAATTTTGATTGTCAGAGACAAATCTTGTACCTAACAAGTTGCTCATAGTGCTTTTTGGGGGTTTTGGACATCGCTGAATCCGAAAATCGCTATTAGTATTGCGAAAAATTACTCCTTCCAAAATGGCGGCCAAAAAAAATACATGCCATGTGGGGTATCAATCAAATGAAAGGAAATCATGAGTAAATTACAAATTTAAAACATGTTGCTATATCAGCACTCCCCGGTCAAAGTTATTTCAAAAATAATTTATCGAAAGTAGTGTTTCGAGCCTACTTTGCATAGTTGTAAATTCAAAAGTTGTGAATCAATATTTGTAAATTAATTTTTTTATCATCAGAAATATCCTGTGATATGCGCGAAAAATAATTTTAGCCAATAAGATTCTTAGACAAGCAACTTAACGCATGCGAGTATACTATGGGGACTCCGTAAAAGTATAGACTTTATGTAGGAAAGTTCGTAAGGTGCGTTCTATTTACCTGTTACCTAGTTACTCTCCAATTTATTCGATAGCAGCTGTTTTTCGCGTGCTCTCGGAACATTTTCCTTCGGCCAACTAAAATATATTAACGGGAGTTCGTTCTGACGTTTTTATGACCAAGTATGTTTAGAAGCTTTTAGAATATTCAGCCACGCATGCTAATGTAACTAAAATGATTGTATCCGATTAATGCGTTAGTTTAGTGATTTAGTGTAACTAGCCTCCAGCTTTAATAGTCTTTTCCTTGGGAGTTGTGCGTTTTTGAGTGACTAAAAATGGCCTATGTCACAACTCTTATCGCAATCTGTTCAGCCTTCAACTTTAAAGCTTTGACAACCTCATTGGCTAAGTGTTGAAATATTCGCCACCCATAACGGAGGTTCTGGGTTCGAAATCCAGTGGGGCACTTGATACTACATTTAAGACGATTCCGTACTTCGGAAGGTACGGTAATCCAATTATCTTAATACCACGTCAGAAGCATTAAGGTACGAGTTGGTAGCCGACTGCACGCAGCAGCAGCAGACGAGACGTGTCGCAGCGACACTACTGGTTTCTATGTATTTCTACGAAATTCTCTCCGTAGTTAGCGACATGAAGCTATAGAAATGCATAGAAACCAGTAGTGTCGCTGCGACACGTCGTCGCTGCGTGCAGTCGGCTACCAACTTGTACCTTTAGACGGCTCAATCGTTCTGACACCAGGGTTTGTGTAACCTATGTATTAATTCCGGTTGACTGAGCCTGTCCAGATGAGGCGTTTTACGCGCGCGTATCCCTGATACTAGAGCTACATATGTCCCATCCAGATGCCTACGCACGTTTTCTTAATCGCGCGTGAACCACGGGTATAGAGGGACTATACCTATATAACAAATATCAAATTCACGCATCGCCCCCCGTAGAATGACGGGCGCAGGGGGGTGTTTATTCGATGAAGCATAGACTATTTTCCTCTAATTCCTATTTACGCCAGGCAATTGTTTAATAAAGTTTCGAATCGTGTTGGTTCTTCAGAGCGTAGTCGTCTGGTGCCAAGTAGCCAGTTCTAAATTGATTATTCCATATTCTAACTATTTGTAAGTTATCGGCGAAGACATTAATATTCAAAGGGATAAAGCCTACAGCCTTAACTCACGCGAAAGGACTATTAAGATAATTATGTACGAAAACCTTGGACCTTCACAATTGACCACGAACTTCGATTGCCCATTTGTCAGTAAAAGCTTAACCTCATAAAATATCATGAAACATAGTGGCTTGATAATGAATTATATTGGTTGGTATCTTTAGTTACTTTGATACGTTAAGCACAGACCTTAAGGTACATTTAAGGTTATTTAAATAGCTTTGGAAATACGTGCTCTACTTTTTTTTTTTGTACTAATGGAAACCGAAAAAAATAAAACATAATTAAAATAACAAAACGGAGCTTTATTTAGTAAACTTCTTTACATCCTGTCAATGTTGAAAAAAGCACGAACATTTTAATTAAATTTTTGTTTTGTTTACACAAAAAAAAAAACATTCAATTGACGACACATTTTTTATACAGCTGTCTCATTTAACTAACTTGTGTTTGTTTATAGAAAATAGGTGGATAATTTTAATAATAAATTGAAATAAACACTGATCTATCTAAAAGTATAACAAACAATTCAAATGAAGATTTTTATTGTTAATTTAGCAACGAGGTCGGCAGTAATTATTGTACAGTTTCTCTTCCTGTTATAAACCATGGTTAAAATATACTCTGTAAGGGGGGCACGGAGGGCGAAGATAGAAAACAAACAAAGGGTTCCTTAGCAGCAGCGTTTATTGTCAGAACGCTTTACAATTATTTACGCAGAGTGCGGTCCGGGAGCCGTTCGCACACCCTGGTCGTAGTAGAGCAAAGGCGTACACGAGTGAGTGAGCCGGGAACCGTCAGCACTCGGGAAGCCGTAGCGTCGGTAAGATTTCACTATAGAGCCGGAAACCGTCAGCTATAGTGTAGTCCTATCGAAGAAGACACACATAACAAAATCCTTGACTACTATTTAACAAGCTCAAAAACGAAACGATAGCGAGTTTTAAAAAACTACTTGCGCCATCTGTCGGCGATCTCCAGTACTAATAGTTTGTTTACGCCACATGGATGACCGTCGACCAAACGTTAGCGAGTTGTAATAAACTATCAGCGCCATCTATTGGTCTTCTGGTGTTACAACTCTGTTTTATTAAGATTAGTGTGTAATAAAATGTTACAATTCATTCATAAGTTATATTCACCGAAGCTTCAGCCACTTTTCCAGAAAAGCTCAGATTATGCTATAGCAAATTACCTACAGGTACCTACTGTCAATTTTTCCCTTTTTTTAGTTCTTTTTATCCCTTATGGGAAAGACAAAGGGTTCTAAGCCAATACAGCCTAGTCTTTATAGTTTCTTACATATACGAGTTTAATGTCTTCAGTCATTATTTCAGTTTCATTTCGACGTCTTTAGTAATTTCTTGCTTCCATGTTGAACATCTTCAGTAGTTCCATTTCTTTGCTTTCAGTTATGAAATGTCAGTGGCGTGTATTGCCAGCTGCTTTATTGAGTAAATACCATGAATAGTCGTTTGCGGCTATAAATCCAGCGGAATATTAGAATCCGCTTCGCCATCTCGACGATAGCGTATTTAGTTGAGTTTTTGAGAGAGGTCTTATAAATTGCGGGTGTCATAATTTTTGATTAGTCCTTTGCCATATTGAGGCTAATCTCCCCCCCCCCGCAAGTCCGGTGAAGTTTGATTGGTCGTACCATGGTCGTACCTCTTCGACACAAGCACAGGTCAATTTAAAAAAAAAAGAAAAAAAAGAGGCTAACCAATACCGAACTTATTTTCTTAAAAGTATATTCATAGTCCAAGGCAGAGGCATCAGCGTTCAGTTGAGTAACCAAAACTATTGTAACCCGCCTACTAACTCTACTAAGCGTAGGATATTTAAATCAATCAAATAAAATATTATTTATTTCAGACAATGTGATCCATAGGTGTTAGTTTGTTAGTTACTCTGTGGTGTTAGTAATAATTCATAGCTCACTGGTCTCTGGTACATACTCGTAATAGACGAAGTTAAATAATATTGAACACTCCAACTGAATCAGATGCCAAATCTTAGCCGTAGTTCAGCAGTGAAATATAGCTTACAATATTATTTTGATATTTTTTGTTGAAATGGTTTGTAATTTTTAACCGACTTCAAAAAAGGAGGAGGTTCTCAATTCGACGCATATGTTTTTTTTTTGTGTGTTTGTTACTGACATATAGGTACATACATACCCTAGTTATGAGTTTTTATTATGTCTGACAATTTTTAATTTCGAATTCGATGGATTTTGAGGTGAGATTGAGTGAGATAGTTTTCGTAACCCTTTTGTTTTTTTATTGACCTATGCTTGTGTCGAAAAGGTACGACCAATCAAGCTTCACCGGATTGTTTTCGTGGCCCTGATCGTAACAGCGCGCTGCAACGCGATCTGCTGTGGTAATTTCTCCAGAGAGAGGGTCTCAATGCCTTCAATGTGAGCTACACCCAATTTAAGAGTATTTTGTGACATCGCCCATCGGTAAGAAAATCGCGTCTCAATCTCAAGTAAAGATGCGCACGATTACCAAATTTATTTGCAGCCAAGAGCGCACCCATTCCAAACAGTGCGAAAGCAAATTAGACAATCGAAGCGGCAAAAATAACTTTGTTTTCCAAATTTGTTTTTGCTGCCGCTTTACGACCACAATCATACTTCATGCTAATATTTAGTGATGCGCCGAGTACTACTTCTACCGAGTAACCGAGTACCGAATATACTCGGTTAAAATTCCACCGAGCCGAGTACTCGGCCGAATTATTCGGTTCAATTATGTACAATGTATTGGGGTGCAAAACCAGGAATGAACAGGGTCGTGCAGTGCTCGCGCTAGCTGACTAGCAAGCGGCGCGGGTGTTCCGATCTTCCCCTGGGTATCTAGTCGCTTGTTGTCAAACAAAATAGTAATCAATGCGCGCAAATTGAGTAAAAATTATACTTTTGTTCGTGTACAGATATCAATTCATGCATCGTTAATGAAGAAAAGAGAAACAGACTCTTACCAGAACGCGCAGAGAGTCTGGTTTTCCAAACATCGTAACTTGGCTCTCATTAATTTTAAATATTAATTGTTTTAATGAAACATAAGTATTACCTATACAATTCAATAACATTTTAGTAACACACATTTTTCTTTTTCCAATAAAAATATATAGAAATTCTCACTTTTTAAACAAGTTGGTTTCATTCTTTTCGCAGCAAAGTGATTTTTAACCCCCAATAAAAAAGAGGGGTGTGTTTGACGTGTGTATCTGTCTGGCATTGTAGCTCAT